>OX442421.1:7722625-8182625 GCA_949361645.1 Spongilla lacustris | reverse complement strand
GAAAAGGGCAATGCTGCCTTATACACCACATATATCATATGAAAAGGGACGCTCACTATTTATGCTTGTGTATAGATATATCTATAGGAGGTGCATTCCAATGGTACACCACCACCTACTTCACTGGTGGGAAATAATCAAACGGTGGCGGAGTGCGTTTGTAGCGGGCAAACAAATACAGTGTTACAAATGAAGAAACCCCAAAAATTACTTTTAAAAAATTTAAGTGGATGCCCCGTATCCAGGGACCTCTCAAACCGAGTGACACCTCAAAAAAAAAAAAGAAGAAGAAAAAAAAAAAAAACGTAAGTCCGGTCATTATCGGAACCGACCTTTCCAACCACTTTGAGTTGTACAAGAAGTCAACGTTTGTATATCATAGTGCTGTGGGGTACCTATTTGAACGCTAAGGTATGTTCCTTACGGGAACTACAATTGAAAGTTGTGATTTGAATCAAAGTTTGTTTACTGATGGCTAGATATGTCAGCACTAAATAATCCACGAAGTTTAAAAGCTGAAAATTGTTCCAGATTTTTTAAAAAAGGATTTCTCTGTATATCGTAGGAAAATATCATGATTTTGCGTTTGTACCTATATTCTATCAAGTATTCTAACGTTGCTTACAAACGCAAATACGTGACTAACGGAGCCGGAAATTCAAAAAAAACGGGTGAAAAATTTTAAGCTTTTGAACACTTCGTGGATTGTTTAATGTCGATACCAAGCTGCTAAATTAAACAAAAAGTGGATACTCCAGGTACCTCTCATATAGAAAAGGTTATTTCAGTTTAACCCTTATGTCAAACTAATATAATTGAATTCATACGAACCGCATAAATCGGGACCGATCTTTCTAACCACTTTGAGTTAAGAAGTCAAACTTTATACTGATGCACTTAGGTACCATAGTGGGGTACCTAAAAATAAATTTGAACGCTTTCCTACCTTCCTTACTGGAACTACAATTGAAATGAAGTTTACTTATTGACACATATGCATTAATTTACATTTCAGTAATAATTATTTTGACAACAATTTCACGTACGGAAATGATGGCTAAATATGAAGGTCTAATTCCCTTACATGTAGCCTGAAGGGTTCGAAAGCAACATTTGGAACACTGTACGTTTTCAGTGATCGAAACACGCATAATTCCCATGCACCCATTGCGGAATCATTCCCATTAGAATGCAATTCCTTGTGGAACCAGAGATAATGTATCATCTCTGATTTAACAGACCTACATTATTTAGCAAATATACCTGCCCGAAATTGTTAAATGTAGGTATGTTACTTATGTAAATGATATTTATGAAATTTCCGTAATCCCTAGTTTCCTTACTTTTTACTCTTGCATGTTCTGTTCATTAATTTTTATGCCATCCGTTACGGAGATACAGTTGAACAAACTACGTGCACATTTTCGCGCTCGATTCCAGCCAATGATTTGAGCAAATCGAGTCCCGCTCAATATATGGGGAGGCGGTGGTTATATATCATTGGCGCGAAGTAGATCTAGAGCGGGAAAAAGTGCACGTAGTTTGTTCAACTGTATCTCCGTAACGGATGACATATGGATTAAAGAACAGAACAATCCAATAGCTAAGGGACCTCTTTATGTGCAAACCAAATTTGGAGCGATTTGAGTATTCCTGCCAAAAGTTAGGGTGAGTTTGAACCCCTTTGGGTATTGGATGTCGCTATATTGGCATGGAGCATGTTCAAGACCCCAAAATATACTTTACCATAGATAAATGGAGTAGTATGAAGTGCCGAAAACAGGAAGTTGATAGCTTTAACCGTTCGAAAGTTATAGCAATTCAAACGTATTTATAACATTTTTTTATAATATGCGCTAGGTCCCTTTTCTCGTGAACGACCCCAGATCCTTGTTTATTCCGCAATCCAAGGCTAGATTTGCAATTTTGCAAGACCTTCAGGTTTTACACATTTTGGCTATACCTTGTAATATCGTTTGAGTGATCCTGTAACAATATTATCAATTATATCATGTATACTGCACATTTAATTTGTGTTGATGAAGCTGCGGTAATTCATTGCTTGATCCTCTTTTTAATAATTCGGAATTTATATAATTATATAACCAACGCTTTGGTCAGCATCAAAATTATGTACTGGTGCATGCTCTTTTTGAGAGGCTATGACCAGAGTATTCATCATAAGAATCAAACCCAAACATTATTCCATAGTAAAGCAGATCAATAGTCTACTGACCCACACATGCATAAGCAACAGCACACACAGAACTAGCAATAAGACTCATATCATGCAGGGATGCAAAGCCGGCACACCTTTCTTTAAAACTGGTATGAAAACCTCTGTGCTAAATGAAGGTGTGTTGTCATTGAAAACGTAACGTTGTGAGCTTCTAGCTGTGTGCATTATTCAACCTGTAAGTTTTAGATAACGGGGAAGATTGCAACCTAAACAGTATGCATGCACAATCATTTTGCGGTGCAAGATTACTTTACTGGGTAGATATTTGAAAACAGCCAATTAAATTAATAAAAACATGAAATACATACAATTAGATGATAAGTAATTAAAAAGAGAAATAATAAGACAATTAATTTAATCCATGAATGAGGCCAGAGGAGCACCATCTTCAAACCCCAGCCCATTTCTTCATTTGGTGCGGGATCCTCTAAGACAGAGGCTCACTTTACATAACAAAACTGATAAGAGAATCTACCCACATGTTGGTCCACTATGACCTAGGAACTTGCAACATGATTGATGCATTTCCTCTCTTAAAAGAGCAGTCTTTCTAGCTGAAAGCTTGACACAATTGAGTTGATATGCACACCATGACATGAGTCACATATAAGAGTAGGGTGTGTGTGTACATGTGTGTGTACATGTGTGTGTGTGTGTGTGTGCATGTGTTATTTTCTACCACTCTAGATGCATGTACTGTGTCACACTGAATGTGACTGAAAAACTGGTTTATAGTATAGTAACAAATTGCTTCCATACCCTTTCATATTTCAAAAGCATGCCTAGAATGCATAATTGACTATCAGGGACAAAGTTAAATGCCTGCATGCAGGCTTGTCCAAATTTAGGAGCTTACAGCATTCAGTTCTAGCAGGCAAGACTGTTGAAAAAGTAGCTGTTGCCAGTACTGCAATAATGCACAAAAAGCAACAGCCATGTAAGGTCACCTGATTTA
The DNA here is from genome assembly GCA_949361645.1 of Spongilla lacustris. NCBI lineage: Eukaryota > Metazoa > Porifera > Demospongiae > Spongillida > Spongillidae > Spongilla > Spongilla lacustris. Next base: position 8,179,431 of record OX442421.1, on the reverse strand, counting down.
AAGTAGCCTACAGTGCGTAACGTGATACTTGATCTTAAAATTTTTTCCAGCAATTTTACAATTCTCTTGATTTTTGTAGCCTAGTGGTATGAGATAATCAAAATCTGAAAACGGAATAAGCTTTACTAGCCATCTGGCAATAAGTAACATTGAAAAAGAAGTGTGTCAAGTTATTTTCGGGCCCGCACTCTTATTTTCTATTATTGCTCCAAACACACAGTTTTTAGCCCATTTCTCCTCTGTTTCGCAACGGATTGCGCTGATCGTTGGTACATATATGCAGCGTTGCACCTTGCACCAAACTGCGCAGTTCGATTTCGAACCCGGGACACAGTTTGAGTTCTGCTTGCCTACGAAGGCCAATTTGAGGTGGAAAAGTGTTAGGTCAGGATTTTCTTTAGGCACGTTTTATCCTGCCTAAAAGTGAGCATGTAGGCAGTCAAATGGTACCTGTATCGGAATCAGGTCTAGTTCAAGCATTATAAGTCGTCTTTACCCTCTAATAGACGCTTCAAGTCGGAAGGTTGAAAAACAGCGGACATATTGAAATGAAATCATTTGTTAATGACGTCATTGCTAAACATGACTGTATAGCTGTTGTGCTGATCAGAGCCAAAACGATTCTTTTCAGAACCAAGAAGAGCAAGCTTCTGCCAATGGGCTACCGCTTCGTAGGAGAAAGCAGTCGCCACCAATATGGGTGCCGCTGATGAAGAAAAAAGCCCCGAGACTGGCCGAGAGGTAGCCCCACGGCCGGAGTTGTTACACGATTGCAGCAAGCGCAAGCCATCAAGTCTCGGCGACCAGCAGCTGTGATTGCCAGCAATGCATCGAAGGAGCTTGAGGCCTTAGCTGCTCATATGCCAGACATCCCTGATGCCGATGCAAGAAAGCTATAGCACTGCGCATGTACTACCTGGAGCTCTCCGAAGGAGTATTGCTAAAAGATGCATGCCCAAACGAAAGTCGGGAAGAGGTTTTTTTAATTACCCCAATGCATTGCTGGCAATCACAGCTGCTGATCGGCTTTTTTGATTGGGGCTTTTTTCTTCATCAGCGGCTCCCATATTGGTGGCGACTGCTTTCTCCTACGAAGCAGTAGCCCACTGGTAGAAGCTTGCTCTTCTTGGTTCTGAAAAGAATCGTTTTGGCTCTGATCAGCACAACAGCTATACAGTCATGTTTAGCAATGACGTCATTAACAAATGATATTCATTTCAATATGTCCGCTGTTTTTCAACCTTCCGACTTGAAGCGTCTATTAGAGGGTAAAGACGACTTATAATGCTTGAACTAGACCTGATTCCAATACAGGTACCATTTGACTGCCTACATGCTCACTTTTAGGCAGGATAAAACGTGCCTAAAGAAAATCCTGACCTAACACTTTTCCACCTCAAATTGGCCTTCGTAGGCAAGCAGAACTCAAACTGTGTCCCGGGTTCGAAATCGGACTCAAACTGCAAGGTGCAACGCTGCATATATGTACCAACGATCAGCGCAATCCGTTGCGAAACAGAGGAGAAATGGGCTAAAAACTGTGTGTTTGGAGCAATAATAGAAAATAAAAGATTGCGGGCCCGAAAATAACTTGACACACTTCTTTTTCAATGTTACTTATTGCCAGATGGCTAGTAAAGCTTATTCCGTTTTCAGATTTTGATTATCTCATTCCACTAGGCTACAACAATCAAGAGAATTGTAAAATTGCTGGAAAAAATTTTAAGATCAAGTATCACGTTACGCACTGTACACCTCCAAGGCATTTCCCCCACGATATATGCAGGGGGTTGTGAGGGGTTAAAAACTGTTTGATATTTATTTTTCACATTCAGTGTGACCCATACATATTTTTAGAGAGGTAGAAACAAGAAATTAAAGTAACCCCCCCCCCCCCCACCCACCCCGGAATGCTATGTAATTTTGTTATGAAATCGTTTATATATATAATAATTATATGTGTACTTACGGGGTAATAATGTGGTTTACCACAGCTTGTACGTACTAATGTACTATACATGTACTAATTGGGTGATAATGAACCCGCTGCAATCCGGCCGAGCAGGCTTCACCTGTAACCCGGTAGTAGAGCCCGCCCGATTACCATGGAGCTAGAGTTGGGTGCTCGTTCTTTGTACACATAACCTGATATTTGATCGCACACAATGCATGCCCTGGATGACTTGAAAGTTTTGCCGGCTTGCCGGTGTCGTAGGAAATTCTGTCCCCCCCTTTCACTGTCCCCCCGGACATTTTTTCCTAGGAATGGCTGTCCCCCGGACAATTTTTCCTAGGTACCACTGTCCCCCCGGACAACGGTTCCTAGGAAAGAATGTCCGGGGGGACATTTTTGCCTAGGAGAAAATGTCCCCCCTGGTAGAAATGTCCCCCCTAGTGGGGGACATTTTTGCCTAGGAGAAAATGTCCCCCCTATAGTAGAAAGTTCCCCCCTAGCGTGGGACATTTTTGCCTAGGGGAAAATGTCCCCTGCAAGATAAATTTCGCGCGCGATAATTAATAGTCGATCGCGATATCGCTTCACTTACATTATGCAAGTTGAATAGAAATAATATATGTATGTACATTAAAGCAATTAAATGAGCAAAAGCGTTCGATATCGATGAATGGAAATAATACATCGTGTATGAACAAAAAAGTTGAGAGCTAGGAATGAATTCAAGTCATCATACAAACACAATGGTCTAGTGAGAACAGCATTCATTGCGCGCAATACCATGTTTGATTTCAGTTGTAGCCAAACCATATCTGGAATGCTTTCACACTTCTTATGGAACCATAATGCATTCATGACATTCATCACATTCTGCCATTTGTCTGCACTTACAAAACACATGAACAGGAATTATTGCCGACTTTTTGGTTCTTGGTTTTCTCTTCCTTCCAGGGAATTCAGTCATTTTGCCATTAACCAAGCATTGTAAGAGATGCTTACGCATTGACTGTTGATTATATACCATTGCTGTAGGACAAAATTCCATTGCATAGTGAGGTTGCAAAAGCTAATGCAAATAGCCCACAGTCACAAGTTCCTGCTTGTCACTGTACTGGACATTTAGCTTCACTTGTGCTCTGTCTGGTAAGTCCTTTGGGCATCAAACTATCAAACATTTTAACTTCTCCTAAGGAACATCCTATAAGGTTGATATTGTTACCCAATCCCGGCCCGTTGCAGTAGAACAAATCCCCGTTGCAAATCTTGGTATAGGCTTGCAACCCGACCTTTTGCGAAGAGCGGGCCACGCCCAACTTCTTTTTAGCCAGGGTAATGAGATTTATCAGGCTATGAAACTATATTTGGAAGAGTTTTCTTAGAAGGCGAAAGCTGCGGACCAACCTTTTCCCGCCTAGGTATAAATCGCCGTTCATGCAGCTAATTAATTTTGCGCGTTTAACGTATACAGCGTTTCTTCAAAGCCTTGGCCTAAACAGATAAGGACTTATGTCAAAAAACCATCAGAATGCATGTTTCCATTATCTTTCGCTGCTCATCATTGGTTGTTATCACAATCCTCCATAGTCGATCCGATGGACCCGTAGCCTTTTTGGCGTAATACAAGACTCCATTCTCCACCTTGTAGTTTTCTGTCGCATTTCGCCGAAAGGAACGTTTTTGGTCTTTGGACAATGCAGTTGGGTAGTAGTCTCGTACCCAGACCCACAATGACGTAGCGTTTATCGCTTACAAGTGTAAGCGATAAACGCTTACGTCATGGTGGGTCTGGGTACGAGACTAGTTAGGTAGTGACCATGAACCAAAAAGTTAAAAATGCGAAATCCATGAAACACTTCGCAAGAAAAAGTTCTAGCTCCAACTTTATCGTTGCCAATTAACGGTTTTATTTAAAAAAAATTGAGGGGACACTTTTACCAGGGGGGACATTTTTTCCTAGGTACGAGTGTCCGGGGGGACATTTGTACCTAGGAACGAATGTCCGGGGGGACACTTTTTCCAGGGGGACAGCCATTCCTCCGACACCGGTACACGTAACTTTCCAGGACAAGCCACTGCCAAGCCAAACAAGGGCAACAACCACATTGAAACGTACAACTGACCAAAAAAAGAATCCTTTTGTTGCGAGCACTACGTATGAACATGTCCTCAGAGGCTACCTCTGTTGTGTACACAACATCACATCTCAATAAAATGCAGCTATAGATATGGCTACGGATTAGTTTTGTCAGCAACCAAATGTTCTCTCTCTCCCATTTCCAACTCCTCCTCCTTGCTCTGTGGAGCACGTACCTTCTTCCAACCAAAGAACTCGAGATGGTAGAATACCTTTTTGAGGTGGAGTGAGAATTAACGTTCAAAAAGTTTACATGCATGAATGATGAAATTATTTTTTAAACAAAGGTTAATTTGGTACAGATCAACTTACCACCAGCAGGCAGACAAGAAGTGCTAGTATGTAGCCACTTAAGACGTCCGTAGGGTGGTGGCGATAGTCTGTGACGCGGGAGCTTGCCACTAAGACCGACAACAGGATGGGGACGACTATCAACGCCAGCTTGATTCCGGAGCGGCAGTAGAAGGAGGGAACGCTCGCAAAATACAGCTAATAGTTGTAAAAATAAAACATACATGAAATCAAAACCACATTAAAATTTTTAATTAAACATACCGAGGCGAAAATCAGTCCAAAAGTGGAGATGGACGCGTGCGCAGATGGCCAAGATAACCTGAAATTTACTAATGTACTGAACGTTGAAGGTGATTTTTTTAAATTACCTTGCATTGATCACAGCCGAAGAGTTCTCGCCTTCCTTGCACTGGTAGCTGGTGATATAGGCGGGAAGGCCGCTCGCATCCGTGCAGTTGATGGCGGCAAAGTCCGGCTGACAGACCGCCAAGAAGTGAGGGCGGAGTCGACCCCCGGCGACTTTCAAAAGCTGGGTCAGCATCAGAGTGGCCAACATGCCGATGACGAACCATCGGAACTGGAAGCCCAGGCGCAGGATCCACGGGGGTATCCGAGCGCACTTGACATCCAGCGGGGCTCTTTCATTTCGCCGCTTTGCTCCTCGCAAAATGTACGGACAAGGAATAGTTTCGTAGATATTTCCGCCGACAAGCTGCACATGCACCCCACATAAAGACTTTAGTAGCAACTAACTGAATACTGGTCAACTCACCGCTAGGAGAGGGATCCCTACACTGCCGACTACCAATGCCCACGTAGGCACGGTATCAGGGCGATATGGATAGCGGATGGACTCGTCGTCGCAATAAAAGCCTCTTCTGGTTACGATGCCATTGTTCTCTAGTGCCTGTCCAATGAAAAACAAAACCGCCAAGACAGCAATAGCAAGACTATCGCAGAGGATGCGAACGACGCAATGCTTAGCTCCCTTCGGCTCCATCGCCACCAGTCTACACTGAAGTACACTCGTCGAACGTTAGCTTGGAAAGTAACTTGATTTTTATTGTCGTGGCTGCCTCCGGATGTCGTCATTGCTTCCGGCTGAGGACCAGAGGGGCGTATAAATGGCGCGACCACTCCAATATCATTTAGCAAATCTAGCTGCCTGAAATTGCTAAATGTAGGTATGTAAATGAGAGATTTCTGTAATCCTTTGTTTCCTTACTTTCAATTATTGTCTACAACTGAATCCTACATTCACCAATTTTATTTTAAATTTTTATATCTTGAAGGTATCTACATGCATACTTTTGCCATTCAAGCCTATTCATAAAATATGCTACAAAAATACGGGAGGATGTTTCTGGATGAGTGCATGGCTAACAAAACTGCTTGACCATATCAGCCAAAATGGATTGTCATGGCCAATTCATGTTGTCATGACCAGAAAGAGATTAGAGCACAGTGGTTTTATAGTTGATGTAGAAATTTTGAAATTATTGTAAGCAAAAAAAAAAAAACAAAGAACTCAGTATTGTTATTTCTTAATATGAAAGCCATACAATGTGGTGAAGTCTAACCTCTCCTTGCTTACTATGTAGAGAAGCTAGACTTTACCACATTGGTTTTCATTATAATTTGAAATAGTATTCATATGAAGGAAATCCCCAAATTCAGTTTTGCTTACTGCAAAGATGGATCAGTGTAGAGTTGTCAAGGTGTCTGAGTACCATATTCAAACACCAGAGGTGATTATATGCCTTTGTCAGTAACATGTCCACAGTGTCCACAGTGTCCTCCTTCAGTGCAAAATGGTACCCCTTTCTGTATTTGTTTCAGTTTTATACGTTACCAATTGGGGACAGCAATTTCAACATACACAGTGCATGATGATAAATGTATTGTATAGTTCTGTACTGATGACATAACATGCTGGGCCACACATACATGTATATGTGCATGTTGTATTGTATAGAATGAGAATGTATGCATGTTGTATCGGTAGTATGGGGAGTCACACATATATGCAGTGTTGCCGCGAAATAACCTTCCCCCTTAATCGTCTACATTGTATATCGCGATATATCGCGATATGAGCATTTAATCGCGATATAGACATCGCGATATATTAAATTATTCATGATCAATAATCGTTGGTTATCGAGAGTTACGGCAGTAACTCTCATATAGGATTTGTGCCGTATCATGAATATCATTAAAAATACGCGATCCGCGTATAACTCACGAACCGAGAAACGGATAGTGTAGCTCTTTATTGCTATCGAGCCACAATGGAAAGACGATCATTTTCATACTTTATTCAAGTCGCCAAACCGTTTCAGGGGCGGATACAGGAAATCTGGAAGGGGGGGGGTCCGACATGAATAATCAATAGGGGGAGGGTGCGGGAGGGGGATGTGCCCCCTCCCGCGCGAAGCGCGGAAGCTTTTGGGGGTCCCGCTCTTAGCGACACAGACTATCTATCAAGCCTTAAACTGGGGCGAAAGACTAAAAAATGGCGGCAAATAATGGTTGGAGGGGGGGGGGGGGGGGGGGAGTGGAATCAGAACGTATTTATCCGCATTTCACATTTGATTGAACTAATGGTTGTTGTCCGTTTTGGGCTCGATACAAGCAGTGGCCTGTGTGATAACTGGTCATTGGGACTATAGAAGACCCATAAACTTAAAAGTACAGTAGTTTATGGTGAATACCGGGCATAACGAGATAACGCGATCAGGCGGGTGCGTGATTCCTGTACGCGTAGGCCTAAATCTTTTAGCGCATTACATAATTACCTTTTGCTTTCTTGGAAAAGTAACTCAAGATACTTGCCGAATGAGGTGAGTGAACAGATTGCTTGCCATCTGGATGATACGCTATATCACGTGGGATGTTGTTAATTGCATTCATTAATAGTATTGATACTTAATTTTATTCATCATCGGGTCTGAGGGGGGGGGTCCGGACACCACCGACCCCCCCCCCTGTATCCGCCACTGCGTTTACTTTAAGAGAACAAAAAAGGTCGTAGTTCTCGTTCCCAGACCTTGATTTGTCCATAGTCGTCGTCTTTATGGGTGAGTATAACTCGAGATAGGAAAGGTTTTGAAGAGCGCCAGTTACACCAAAAAATCTAGAAAAATCCTACCGACTGCCCCTTGATGTCAGATATACATGTTTGGTATGAAGCAATGATTACGTCCGAGTACACAAGCGTTCCCATGACAATACCCATACGTATAATTAGACATTTATGGTGGCGTTGTCAAAATGCCTTCACGAAAGAGTAGAAAAAAAAAAAAGAGACAAGAGGAATACGTCCTAAATCGAGGCTATGAGGTAGAGTCCTCCCGAGTTCGGTACGATGCTGATTCTGAATAAAGGCGGGCGTCTGCTTGTGACATGTACAGAGCAAATCTGGAGTCGAGTCGACCGAGCTTATAAGAGGCGGCAACATGAACAAGATTCGAGCTTCTAAGAGGCTAAAGATTCAGGCGAATCGAGAAACCAATCGGGCTTCACAAAGGAGTCTATATTGGAGAAACTCTTCTGCTGCGCGTACAGCGAAAAGGGCGCAATATCAGAAACGTAAGCGTAACCGTGAGGCGGAGACAGCACGCTACAACGGAAATACAACTACCGCCAAAAGGTGAGTTCATGCAGTTGTGCATGGAATATTATGGTTTGGCGCGCTTCTTTTAGTCTAGAGCAGCTGGAAAAGTGCTTTATACATTGCGTTGCTAGGTGATGACATGTACAGCTGGATTTTGTCATGGCGATGCTGCATAATGGGTGTTGCTACACAGTATTCATATTAGATGCACTATTTCTGTTACAGTTATGTTTATTATGCTTTGCAATACAGTTCAATAATGTCACCCCATAGTACACACAAATAATGCATGACATGGGGTCTACATTATTATGTGGCTTCTATATGTATTACCAGTGTCAAAGTAAGTAAATTTAAGTATTGACTGCATGCTTTCATCTCCTTAATCATTTTAGCTACTCCCTGTATGAACCCAATGATAGCCATGTTCTAATGGAGTATAAGGGTGGCCTTGAAAAGGCTATTCTAAGCAATAGGACATTGCTAGATGAGTTAAATGACATTGCTAGATGAGTTAAATGACATTGCTAGATGAGTTAAATGATGCCTTTTGCCAGACCCATCCATGGTTAGCACAAAAGGTTACCACTAGATCTGCACATGCTGCTGTTAGCAAAGTTAGTGCAGATGCTAAGGCACTGAACAAAAGCAGGGGGATTGTTAAAAGATGTTCGTGCCATTAATGCAATAAAATTATCAGAAAATGAGCTGGGGTAAGGCATCATAGTGCTGCCTCAGAACCCTATTTCTATGATACCTCTTACAATCACACAAAACAGCATGGACCTATAGCAGTAGACCTCAATGGTAGGTGTGTTATCAACTGATTGTCCAAGCAGATTCATTTGCCTAAAATAGGCGACAATGAGTGAGATTGGGCCTCATGATACCCTCCACCTTGAGTGGATAATACATATATGTCTGAGGCATATATGGGGGACCTATCCTCAATGGCAATTGAATAAAATCACAAAGAAGGTAACCCCAGGAGTTTATAAGTATTTGCTTCCATATAGTCAGAAATGGCCCCTCACCCAAAAATGGGTCTATCACATTTCTGAGTTACATAAATGTACATACAAGTACAGGTTCTGATGAATGCACTTTCCTGTACTAGAGGGCAGGTACACAATGTCATACTGGTACCTGGTTATATTAAGGCAACCCAATATAAAAAAAAATGAAGGGAACAAGATATTAAAAAACATTCTCTCTGAGAAAGTTGGTGGTATATAGGATTTGAAGGCAATGGTGGTGTAAAAAGGAAGGGAACAAGGGATCAACGATGATACGAATTTGTTTTAACAGTCCTATATTTAGCAACGTAAAATGTACGTACTACTAAAGTGATAAATATAGGACTGTTAAAAAAAATCGTATCATCGTTGATCCCTTGTTCCCTTCCTTTTTACACCACCATTGCCTTCAAATCCTATATACCACCAACTTTCTCAGAGAGAATGTTTTTTAATATCTTGTTAAATGTTGGGGTGAATAGTTATGGTTGATATGTTACAGGTATACGTGTATTTACGCTAAATGTACTTGCTACCACAGACGATTTCATGAGCGTTGATCGCAAAGTCTTCTAAACTACCGTATGAGAGGCTTTGGTTGTGAACAAATTTTTTAGCTAGATGATAGCTTGCGCAATGTTCCCAAGCAGCCTGTCAGCAGAAATCAATTTCAGAAAATATGATCCATTGTTGTGGTGGAGCAATCATGAGTCATACGTCCCTACCATAGCTAAACCAGCAAGCAAGTACTTGTGCATTTTTGCTTAGGTATTTTCTTAAGAAGAAAGGGTTGCACCCTTAGGGACGTCGGTGGCATCTTGCATGAAAGGCTGCATTGGCAAATATATATTTCTAAGGCAAAATTCAAACTGAACTGGATTAACCGTAACAATAAATTTTTCATTGATATACCTAAATGTACTGATGCTCATTCTCTGCTCGTTTCTAAATTCTATTCTTTGTTGACGTCCGTATACGTTTATTTCGCGATATGACTAAAGATTAATCGCGATATATCGCCTTTCGCGATATAAACATTTAATCGCGATATATCGCCTTTCGCGATATATCGCGGCAACACTGCATATATGTACATGTAGTATAGGGAGCCACATTTACATGACTCAGATTACCAGATCATTGTTTCATGAAATAATGTAGTTGTTCTATTTCTCTGTTACTCCAGAACAAGCTACCTCAGTTCTCCTCACCATGTGAACTGTTATATTTTTTTGAAGCATTCATTTTGTACCAACGTGATGACTGACGTGCTTAGTGTTGTTGATAGCTATTGGAAGGGGTATGGGTCCAGCATATATGTATAATTGTGTATTTGTATATATTGGAGCTGTGTACTCTTATTCACTTACGTTATAGTCACTACTGTTTGTATGCATTGTGAGGGTACCTATGTGATATTGGATGATGTGCAGATATGGGATCACTGGCTAGTATGATGATGGGTGTGGTACCCATGTGATGATGGGTGTGGTACCCATGTGATGATGGGTGTGTGCATGGAGGGTACCCATGTGATGATGGGTGTGGTACCCATGTGATGATGGGTGTGGTACCCATGTGATGATGGGCGTGGTACCCATGTGATGATGGGCGTGGTACCCATGTGATGATGGGTGTGGTACCCATGTGATGATGGGTGTGTGCATGGAGGGTACCCATGTGATGATGGGCGGGGTACCCATGTGATGATGGGTGTGCACATGAAGGGTAATGAGGCACTGAATCTGTGATTTTGCTACCTACATATATGAATGTTCTGCAAACACTTACATCATTATGTATGTTGCAATATTTGATATTCCAGACTGACACCATGCTATGCATGGAAAGCCGGCTGAAAGGAGGACAGAGAGAGGTGGACGGTGGGGGAAAGGAGGGGGGGAGTTAGCTTTACCTCCAGCATGCATGTACATAAGATTGCAATCGCTAAATGTGGACATATATTATGTCCTAAATCAGCTGGCTTTCCTGGTTAGCAATCCAATTGTAAAAGGAAGTGCATGCACGTGCACTTTGCATGTTCGTGGGAGTTTCAATTACGGAGCGTGTCCTTTCCGTATTATTGATCCCCATATATGGGGCCACCGATGTTTTGAAACAGACCGGGATGACGCCGCAAAACTAAAGGATAGCAGAGTACGTGAGTATGGGATCTATAGTCGCGTAGAAGTTGTATAATTCACACTGCACGTATCCTAGTTAGTGCGTAATCACAAAATGTAACCAGTGCAGGCCCGCGGCGCACTCGGTCCGGCCAATGATGGGTGCGGCAACTTACCTGAGGAGGCTGCGGGAGGGGGGCCCCCTTCCCGCCCAGCCAGGGAGTATGGCCTATGAGGGAGCGCTATAAGCTCCCCCATCGGGGTCTGGGGCGGAGCCCCAGGAGCAAACGCTTTTTTGCGTTGGAAAAACTCAGAAAGCTACTGACGTAAAAAAGCGGCGTTCAAGAGGTCTTTAAAATGGTACCCAATGATATTAGCCTAACTATAATTAGCCATATTGTTTATACGCGTACAATCTACTGTATGGTTCGGATAACAGCTATACACTAGCAAATAATAACTACATGTATTAAAGACTTTTTGAATTGTACACTGCCGCCCAAAGTGATACGCTTCGGGAAAGTCAGGTTGTTCTGAAAGTACATTTTTAAAAATACCTGAGAAATAAACTAGAATATTTGGTCTATCACAACTCTGGACAAAAGTATAATCTGAGAGTTTAAATAATCCTGACATGATCTATTTTGTGCACACAGCAAAGTTTTGACAGTATAGTTGCTTCGAAGCACAAACACTTTTGCACTGTGTGGCTTCTGTGACATGTGTTACATAAAAGTGATGGATGCGCTCTGAGTAGATGGACAAGTGTGACATCATTTATATTGTGCACTGCATGCAGGTTATGGTGCTCCTTTAACAGCCACTACATAATAGCATTGAGGACTAACAATGGATCAACAGCCATTGAATGTGGAGAGCATTATTCAGAGGCTACTTGAAGGTATTGATGTGAACCATGTGTGCACACTAACATGTAGAAGATTTAAAATACACACAGTAAGAGGAAGCAGACCTGGAAAAAATGTGCAGTTGACTGACAGTGAAATTCGAGGATTGTGTCTCAAGTCACGTGAAATATTTCTTTCTCAACCTATCCTCCTGGACTTAGAAGGTTCTCTGAAGGTTTTGGGTGAGGCACATGTGCTGGGATTTGCATACACGTGCATTCACATTTTGGTGATCATCTCCTAGGAGATATCCACGGTCAATATTATGACCTGCTGAGGCTATTTGAGTATGGAGGGTTCCCCCCAGAGTCCAATTATCTGTTTTTAGGCAACTATGTGGACTTTGGGAAACAATCTTTGGAAACTATATGTTTGTTATTGGCATACAAGATCAAATACCCTGAGAACTTTTTTCTTCTCCGTGGAAACCATGAGTGTGCTAGTGTTAACAAAGAACATGGATTTTATGATGAATGTAAGTCATTCTCATTCCCCTTAGAAGTATGTCTCCAAATATGGTTCCCAATACCCGTATTCCAAATCTCTGTACTTGCACATAGCACATCCAAAATCATAATTGCTATTTGATGTCTGTCCTGATCTTGTATCTCCAACACTGCAGGCAGGAGACGTTATAACATACGTTTATGGAAAACATTCAATGATTGTTTTAACTGCCTACCAGTTGTTGCCATCATAGATGAAAAAATATTTTGCTGCCATGGTGGTATGTTTCGGCTCATTGTTTAATAGTCAGTTAATCATTAATATTATAGGATTATCTCCAGACCTACAATCAATGGAACAGATCCGTAGAATAATGCGTCCAACAGATGTTCCAGATCAGGGATTGCTGTGTGATCTTATGTGGGCAGATCCTACCGTGGAAACACTTGGATGGGGAGAAAATGACAGTGGAGTGTCCTTCACTTTTGGGACAGAAATTGTTTCCAAATTTTTAACAAAACATAATCTTGATCTAATTTGTCGGGGTAACCAGGTAAGTGTACCTTGCTTTATGAGGGCATGATGGTCTGTATTAGTATGATGCACAGTGTAGAAGGCACTTCTATTTCACTGCAACAATGTATGTTAGTTCCAATACGTTGAACAATTCTGTACTGCAGGTGGTTGAAGATGGATATGAGTTTCTTGCTAAACGACGATTTGTCACCTTATTTTCTGCACCAAACTTCAGAGGAGAGTATGACAATGCAGGAGCTATCATGAGCATAGATGAGACTAGAATGTGTTCCTTTCAGGTTAGTTAAGACATGATTTGTGTCGTTATGTTACATTCTCATACTCTCAACCCGACAGATATTAAAGCCTCAAGATAAGAAGGCAAAGTTGGGTAGAGGTCAGCTAGGTATTTGTTATTTGAACACCTTAATTATTTGCTCACTAAGAAAAACCAGCACGATACTATTATATTCCTAACATTAATCTCATTCAGTTTAAGATCCGGCGAACACTAATTTGCTGCACTACTCATTACATAAACAGCTATTAAATTGTAGTGGGGGAGGAGGGGGTTATCATGGGCTACTGTATCTTTTTGCAAGGAATTAATTTAAGATTACGGAAAAACCTGATATTTTTCTCACTTAGTTCCTTCTCCTCCAATCGGATTGAAGGCTGACAGTATCAAACCCACATCCATAACCATATCTTGGCAGCTACCACATGATGTAAATGGTATCATTAGAAGCTGAGGCCTTACCGTGGTTCTCCCTAGGCAAAAGAAGTAGTGTGGTAATAGGCAGCTGTTATGTGGGGTGGGCCTCTCCTGCTCAGTATGAGGATATAGTGTAAACTTCTTCCTAAAAAATCGATGTACTGCATATCCGTGTAATATCAACGGGAGCCCTGAGGCTTATTGGGAGAAAGAAAAATTTCCAGCTTTTTTTTTTTTAAAGCAGGTTTGAATTACAAATGCAATGAAGTAATGTAAAAGTCATTAAATTTACTCATGCTACACAAGTTATTATGAGGACATTTGTTTCATTGATATTCGATGTCTTATATATAATTATGCTCAATAGACACATAACTGTCATTATGGTTACATGTATTAAAAATTTAGCATTTGAATTGGGTGATTATGAATATGCTATGCTGCGTAATTCCACAAAGTATAAAAAACATTTTCTCTGAGTGGTGTAGGAATTGACGGCAATGGTGTAGGATTTGAAGGCAATGGTGGTGTAATACTAAAAAGGGGATGGAGATACGATGAACACAATATTCCTACATTTATCACCTTTGTACAACAGCATTACATTTTTGCTGCTTGTAACATATAGGAATATTGTACCTCCAATCCCCTGCTCCTTTCCTTTTTATACCACCATTGCCTTCAAGTCCTATATGCCATTAACATTATCAGAGAGAAAGTTTTTGTATCTTCTTTTTAGTGACTGCATGTACATGTTTAAGCACAATCAATAAACATACAAGGACAATACATAGGTATGTATGGCAAAATCCTGCTCTTGTAATGTAATATTATTATTACATAGCAACACAGTTCTGTCACCTTTGCAGCTCAGTGTTCTTGATAAAACTAGCGTGCCAAAGTTTTTCAAAATGTTCCATGCTCACAGCTGGGTACACATGCGACCTGTCATGAGCAGATGCCCGCTTTTGTTCAGTATCAGCATTGTACCGAATTTGGCAGGAAGATCATAATTGTATTGTATTATTTGATCATTTCCTATTTGATCATTAGGTGAAGATCAGAAGGGAGAACAGGCACTGCATGAACAACTGGAAGCAAAGCTGAATTTGATGGCAGCACAGTTGAGCGAAGCACAGCAGAAACTTAATGAGGAACAGAAGTTGAGTGGACACTTAAGAGCAGAATGTAATCAGCATTTGAAGGACCTAGGTCACACTAGGGAGGAGCTAGATGGGGTCAGAAAAGAGTTAGATGGGGTCAGGAAAGAGCTAGTAGACATAAAGAAAGAACACTCAACATGTAAGACATCCTGGATAGTACCACGTCATAATGTAACACTGCTTCAGAAGTCACTAGGAGGAGGGGCATGGGGGTACGTTGTAGAGGGTCAGTTCAGGGGTCAACAAGTGGCTGTCAAGAGTATCCATGAAGCCATCATCACCGAACAACATGTACTTAAGCGAGTGTACCGTGAGATCTGTACAATGGCCCAAATGAGCCACCCCAACCTGGTGCAGTTCATAGCAGCTGTGCTGGATGACCAGGGAGGACCCATGATCATCACTGAGCTGTTGGACACCACACTGAGGAAGGCATATAAGGACAGCCTCCTTAACATGGCCCAGTGTATCGACCTATTTCGTGATGTTGCCTCTGCCCTCAGTTACCTCCATGAGCTAGAAGCCCCCATCATCCACAGAGATGTGAGCACTACCAATGTCCTTTTGAAGGTTGTGGCCAGGGACAAGTGGATAGCTAAACTATCAGACTTTGGGTCAGCCAATTGGGCCAGGCAAGCTTGTACCATGGGGGAGGGTGCCATAGTGTACACAGCCCCAGAGGCATTCCCCACTCACCCATCTCTGGGTGTGAAACCTCAGCCCCAGACCACCAAGATTGATGTGTACAGTTATGGGATATTGGTGTGTGAGGTCACACTGAGGGAGTTCCCTGACCCTGACCATCTCCGTGAGATGAAGGAGAAGATGAAGACCAAACATGTCCTCCTCCATACCCTGGTGATGAAGTGTACAGAGCCTATGCCTGACAAACGCCCCACAATGGCTGCTGTGCTTAAAGAATTAGAGGCTATTAGAAGGAAATTGTGAAATCCAGATGTATGCATGCATGTAATTTTAATAAACTGTTTTAATCTACTACTGCTGGGTGTTTGTGTTTCAAATTATATGTGTATCTATTTTAGAACATTGTATTTGTATTGTGAAATATTTTTACATGTGAAAGCCTGAACTGATTTACAGTACATCCTTATAATATTGTACATTTTACAAAAGGGCGCCCATATACAAGCCTACTATTACAAGACTGTTGTGTTTTCAAATCATATACTGAACCTTTCTTTTTCGAACATATAAATTTGCATGAGATCTCTCACAACAATTTAATCATCCTGGGAGATGAGAACAGCTGGATTAATCACCCAGGCCATCCTCACTGATTGGCTGCAATGAAAAGGTGTGCAGCCAGTGACATAAGAAGGATAGACAGAGTTGCAAGCTCTAGCTAATGAGATAGAAGGTGTACTGTGCACATGTACTCTCTAACAATGTGTGCAGGATTAGAATTTGAAATACACTTTATGTGACTAGCTACAAAAAGTTGCAGTTTAGCTGTTTTTTGTTTTTTGTTGTTGTTATTGGTGATGTTGTTGATGGAGGTACTTATATCATGAACATTGTACCACTTGTCATTACCATACATATTCAGAATATAATTTATATGAATATCCTTAAGCAGATCAGAATACATTGTAAAATTTGGTACTTGTAAGGATAAGGTGGAAAGTTACGAGTCCCTGAGCCAAATAATTGGGTTATTACTGACTTCTAGCTCATATTTGGTTCTATCCCAAAAACTATTATTTTTTTAATAACACTCTGAGCAGGAACTTGCAATACAAAGATATGTCTGAAAGTGAATCAACTGCCACCGGCCTTAGTTTAATGTGATGCAATATCATCATATTATATCTAAAATGGATGGAAGAAATGTTCTTTATGCCTTGCCAAATCTTGCATGCACTATCATGCAAGATGACTACTCAGCAAATCAAAGTATTGATGTTTGAAAGGTGTTCTGTGCAGCAACTACCAGACTTATTGTCACACACAATATGTGATAGGTTGATCTGCAGTTTAGGAATAAAACAAGATGCTATTGCCTCATTTTAAATCATGTCAGATTTTTTTTTTAGAAGCACATGCATCATTGCATCCAGGGAGAAGTTATATGATTGTTAGTGGGTGGTTAGGCATTGGTAGTGTGAAGCATAAGCATTAATGTACATGAAACTAAACACAGCCCTTTTGTCATTCCTATCCAGAGCTGCCACTTTGACCTAGTGCTGTGCTATTTAAGACAACCTATGTGTGGGTGAGCTTGTCATATTGCGCCACAATAGGATATAGTTGAGACATCTAGTGTTAGTGGTCCCTGATGTGTCCAAATCATCCACTCTAATGTGCTAAGATGAAATGTCTTCCAACTCTTTTTGGTGGCAGTTTTCAGCATTTAAGAATGGGTGGGTTGTCCTTTACATATGCTTCAAATACAATGTTGATCACATCTGGACACGCTTGAAATCCGAATCATTCCAAACCTTCTTTCACCTTCCATCATACCATAAGATATAAGTACACAACATCCAGCTGGCTCTCACAATCTACAACTTATAAAGGCAATGCAAAAACTACATGTATCACATAGAAATGTACTTTAAGCCCATGAAAACCTTTCAATACATACAATTTGACAGCCATCATCCACACAATACAGCAGTTGGACTCAACCTTGCAAAAGACATGATAGAGCTGAAGGGGAACAGAAGAAAATAATTGCCAGGAACACCAAGGTCCCAGAATATTGCCTGCACCACTAGTGACAATAGAACAGGATAGAAGACCACGCGACCTAGAAGCTGAAACAAAGAGCCCACGGTCCAATCATAAACCAGCATAACGTTTGATGCAAACATTCTACCGCCATACAAAAAAAAAAAAAAAAGCAATGCCAACATGCAGCAACCAACATCCAACAACATAATGAACTCACAAATGACCCCTGCTCTGCCAAACACTTATATTTACGCACCCTCCACTTTGGGTATTTCCCCTCCTCCCTCCCTCCCCCCAAATACTATTGTAAATGTAACTAGTTTATACCCAGTACCAACTCCAACTACCTACAAAAACCTAGGCTACCCATGAGGCTCATGCACCTTTCTTTACCTTACACCCCCTAATATAACCTGTTTGGGGAATCAGCACTTGCTGATTTCCTTTTTAGAACCCTTCTACCTGACACCCCTAATATAACCCGTGGAGAAAAGGGTGCTTATGAGGAATCAGCACATGCTGACTCCTCCCACTCAATTTATGTTATATCAGTATGTATAGGTAAATACATATTTAAATGCAGGGGCACTGAAATCGTATAATATAGATAGCTGCCACTGCTACTGCCACAAGCTACTCACAATTAAGTATAAAGTATACTTTTTAAAAATTGCCCATGTGTGTGCATGGAGGGTACTCATGTGATGATTGTGTTGTATCCTTAACCAGCAATAACAATGTAGGACCAACAATCACAAAGTAGTGATAACACATGGTAGAATGGCATGTACACAATGGACATATGAATGCATTAACGGACAAACCAGATATAGAACTAGGGAAACCTGTTTAGAGGTCAAGAATGTTCTAGAGGAAACCACAATAAAGATAATGATATGACAGATTGGTGTGTGCATGGAGGGTACTCATGTGATGAGGGGGGTGTGTGCATGGAGGGTACTCATGTGATGAGGGGGGTGTGTGCATGGAGGGTACCCATGTGATGATGGGTGTGGTACTCATGTGATGATGGTGTGGTATCTATGTGATGATGGGTACTGATGTGATTAGTGATGCATATATGCCTGCAATGTTCCCCCCAGTTTCCTGGACCACCCCCATATAGCTCTTTTGTTGTAAACAGCCTACCAAGTACCAAATGCTCGGCTGGCTTTTCCCCCCAGGACCTTGTTTGTATTGCATTATACATGATCCCACACCTCCTGCATCAGACGTGAAGAGATTAAATTGACGTTTTAATTTCATGTGGTGCGTATGTGTGGTTGAAAGCATGCACAGAGCAAGGTGATGCAATCCTTTGCCCATACATGTAGTGGCGAAGGGGACATAGATATCTGTAGCCATCCTATCAGTGTACATATCTGCCACATGAAAGGTAACTAAGTTTTGACAGACCACGTGAATATAATTGCGAGTAACTTTTAACATTCAACTTTCAATTAAGGGGCGTGTCCTTCCATTTTATTTGATCCCAGGACCACCGATGTTTTGAACCAGTTCGGAAGGACGCCGCAAGAGGTCTATTGATAGCAGAGTACGTGAGTAGCTACATATGGGACCATAGTCGTTAGAAGTTGTATAATTCACACTGCACGTGCCCTAGTGCGCAATCCACAAAATGAAAAAGATGTCATTCTGAACAACCCACCCAGCAACAAGTTCTTGGACAAGATGCCTGCCCAAGATCTTGCCAAGCTTGCCCAAGATCTTGCCCACGATATGCGATGCCAAGATTATGCCGGCCAAGTTCTGGCCAAGATCTTGTTCAAGATATGACAGCCAGCTGGCAAGATCTTGGGCTCCTGACAAGATCTTGGCCATCCTGCCAAGTTTGGGCAAGAATCTTGCCCAAGAACTTGTTGCTGGGAAGTTCAAAATAAAAACCTTTTATATAATTTCATCGCAATTCGAAACCTTGCCGGGACTCCCGGAAAATCTCTGACTCCGACTTTGAGGGTTGGCAGCAGGCCTGTCTGAGTACATCTATATGTAGGCCTATATATGCACATGTACATGTACGTGTTTAAAATACCTCAGAAATAAACTAGAATATTTATTCTGTCACAACAGATTTTTAAAAAGTATAATCTGAGAGTTTAAATAATCTATTTTGTGCACAGCAAAGTTATGACAATATAGTTGCTTCGATTTGCACCCAGAGTATAAACACCTTGTACTGTGTGACTTCTGTGCATGCATGCATCAGTTCATATGTGACATGTAGTTACATAAAAGTGATGGATGCGCTCTGAGTAGATGGACAAGTGTGATATCATTTATATTGCGCACTGCATGCAGGTTATAATGTTCCTTTAACAGCCACTACATAAGAGCATTGATGACTAAAAATGGATCAAAAGCCATTGTCAGTGGAGAGCATTATTCAGAGGCTACTTGAAGGTATTGATGTGAACCATGTGTGCACACTAACATTTACAATACATATAGTAAGAGGAAGTAAACCTGGAAAAAATGTGCAGCGGTTGGCTGAAAGTGAAATTCGACGATTGTGTCTCAAGTCACGTGAAATATTTCTTTCTCAACCTATTCTCCTGGACCTAGAACCTCCTATGAAGGTTGTGGGTGAGGCACATGTGCTGGGATTTGCATACAGGTGCATTCACATTTAGGTGATCATCTCCTAGGAGATATCCACGGTCAATATTATGACCTGCTGAGGCATTTTGAGTATGGAGGGTTCCCCTCAGAGTCCAATTATCTGTTTTTAGGCAACTACGTGGACTTTGGGACACAATCTTTGGAAACTATATGTTTGTTATTGGCATACAAGATCAAATACCCTGAGAACTTTTTTCTTCTCCGTGGAAACCATGAGTGTGCTAGTATTAACAAAGAACATGGATTTTATGATGAATGTAAGTCATTCTCATTCCCCTTAGAAGTATGTCTCCAAATATGGTTCCCAATACCCGTATTCCAAATCTCTGTACTTGCACATAGCACATCCAAAATCATAATTGCTATTTGATGTCTGTCCTGATCTTGTATCTCCAACACTGCAGGCAGGAGACGTTATAACATACGTTTATGGAAAACATTCAATGATTGTTTTAACTGTCTACCAGTTGTTGCCATCATAGATGAAAAAATATTTTGCTGCCATGGTGGTATGTTTCGGCTCATTGTTTAATAGCCAGTTAATCATTAATATTATAGGATTATCTCCAGACCTACAATCAATGGAACAGATCCGTAGAATAATGCGTCCAACAGATGTTCCAGATCAGGGATTGCTGTGTGACCTTCTGTGGGCAGATCCTCACAAGGAAACATTAGGATGGGGAGAAAATGACAGAGGAGTCTCCTTCACCTTTGGGACAGAAATTGTTTCCAAATTTTTAACAAAACACGATCTTGATCTAATTTGTCGGGGTAGCCAGGTAAGTGTACCTTGCTTTATGAGGGCATGATGGTCTGTGTTAGTATGATGTAGAAGTCACTTCTATTTCACTGTAACATGTGTTACTTCAATACCTTGAACAATTTTGTACTGCAGGTGGTTGAAGATGGATATGAGTTTTTTGCTAAACGACAATTGCTCACATTATTTTCTGCACCAAACTTCAGAGGAGAATTTGACAATGCAGGGGCTATGGTGAGCATAGATGAGAAATTGATGTTATCGTTTCAGGTTAGTTAAGACATGATTTGTGTCTTTATGTTACATTCTCATACTCTCAACCCGACAGATATTAAAGCCTCAAAATAAGAAGGCAAAGTTGGGTAGAGGTCAGCTAGGTGTTTGTTATTTGAACACCTTAATTATTTGCTCACTAAGAAAAACCAGCATGATACTATTATATTCCTAACATTAATCTCATTCAGTTTAAGATCAAACACTAAATTTAGCAGTACTCATTACAGAAAATATGTAGTGGGGGGAGGAGGGGGGTTATCATGGGCTACTGTATCATTTTGCAAGGAGATTAACCTCAGATTACGGTGATTTTTTTTCTCACTTAGTTCCTTCTCCTCCAATTGGATTGAAGGCTGACAGTATCAAACCCACATCCATAACCATATCTTGGCAGCCACCACATGATGTAAATTGTATTATTAGAGGCTATCAAGTCAGCTACACTCCACATGGTGAAACTGAATGTCTTCATGATGTTGTTGGGGACACTACCAGTACTGAGCTGACCTCTCTTAAACCACACACTAAGTACACCATATGTGTGAGGGCCAAGACAGTGGATTTTGGGGACTACTGCACTCCAATTACTGTTGACACACCTGAAGATGGTGAGAATAATTGAATTTTTTTTAGAGCATCTTATAACAAAAACATACTTACAGCTGCTCATTTACATCATTAGTGTGCACATTTACAGCAGTGTTGCTGTAAATGTGCACAGTAATATGTAAATGAGTATATATAAGTGTACAATATAGGAATATAACCAATAGGCAGTCAGATGTTTGGGTGTAAGCATTGCGTTGTCGAATCCATAACCTATAATCACTTGTTTTTCTCACTTAGTTCCTTCTCCTCCAATTGGATTGAAGGCTGACAGTATCAAGCCCACATCCATAACTATATCTTGGCAGCCACCTCATGATGTAAATGGTATCATTAGAGGCTATCAAGTCACCTACACTCCACATGGTGAAACTGAATGTCTTCAAGATGTTGTTGGGGACACTACCAGTACTGAGCTGACCTCTCTTAAACCACACACTGAGTACACCATACGTGTGAGGGCCAAGACAGTGGATTTTGGGGACTACTGCACTCCAATTACTGTTGACACACCTGAAGATAGTGAGAATAATTGAATTTTTTTTAGAGCATCTTATTACAAAAACATACTTGCAGCTGCTCATTTACATCATTAGTGTGCACATTTACAGCAGTGTTGCTGTAAATGTGCACAGTAATATGTAAATGAGCATATATAGGTGTACAATATAGGAATATAACCAATAGGCAGTCAGATGTTTGGGTGTAAGCATTGCGTTGTTGAATCCATAACCTATAATCACTTGTTTTTCTCACTTAGTTCCTTCTCCTCCAATCAGATTGAAGGCTGACAGTATCAAACCCACATCCATAACCATATCTTGGCAGCCACCACATGATGTAAATGGTATCATTAGAGGTTATCAAGTCAGCTACACTCCACATGGTGAAACTGAATGTCTTCTTGATGTTGTTGGGGACACTACCAGTACTGAGCTGACCTCTCTTAAACCACACACTAAGTACACCATATGTGTGAGGGCCAAGACAGTGGATTTTGGGGACTACTGCACTCCAATCACAGTAAACACACATGAAGATGGTATGATTGTTTTTCACATTCTAAGTGCATCTTATTACAACACACTTGTAGCTACATCAGTGTTGCCAGGTGCCAGACGTTTCAAAATGGGGGGGAGGGGGGGGGGGGGGGGGGGGGGGGGTTGTTCAGAGGGAAGTCCCCCTTGCTGGATATGGGTTAAGCTCCCCCAGGCCCCAGAAACTTTCGCACTTTACACTTCAAACCTCGCAATGAAACATCACAATGACATTACATGTATTCATTAAATAGTTTGGAGATGCTCAATAACAGCTGAGGAACTTAATAAATGGGATGAAGAGCGTCTAAGGTAGGCTGTGGAAGTTTTGGTACCTTAGAAATTTAAAATTTTAACCATTGTTACAGACTTCTGACGGTTGAAATCGACTCTCGGAGAGCTCAACAGATAGAGTACCTTGGCACAAGGCATTGCTCTGTCTGCCAGCAGGAATTTGGCTTAATTTTCAATCGTGGCATGCAGTGCCCCATTTGCTTGAACAAGATATGCAATAACTGTCGTATTACACCAAGAGACCCACCTCCTGCATTCATGTGTGAAGTGTGTGCGAAGAAAAGGTGACACTCCCCCCCCCCCCCCCCTCCCCCCCCCCCCCCCCCCCCCCCCGATGATATTAGGTATGCATGCTTGTATTGCTTTACTTATCTAAAGCATTTCACACTCCCCCACCCCCACCCCTGATTGAGTGTATGTGTTCATATGCCTCATCATCATCGTCTGCAGAGTGCTAGATTTGAATCTTAGCACCCGAAAGTCTACTATGGAGCAGGCAGCATTTAAAGAAACCCATTCAGCTTCTAAGCCAAAATGTAAGTACATGTACAGGGTGTTTCTCAATCAAGGAAATTTGTTTATGTAATAATGCAGGCTTAAATTTTGATGTAAACAAGCTAAATACATGTATCAATTTATGAAATTAAAATTAATTGAATACTTCCCAATCAAAAACATACTTTAGAAGCATCAAAAAGCTCCAACATACTTGCATTGATGAATGAAACCACTAAATCAATATACAATGGCCCCTAAATCAAGTATATTGCGAAAACAAATAAATAAATCAAGATTTCAATTTCAATTATTTCCCAGCATCCAATTTCAACATCATTAAACCAAGCACAGCTTTTACAAAGTGCCCTGACTATCCCAGATCACCCGGACCGGTTTGTGTCAAGCACCTCCGTGCAGCCTTCTTCGTCAGGATTCAATCATCACATCACAGCGTGCAGATCACCCTGCACAATTCGGGGTTGCCAAGCACTTATAGCCCCCTCCATGGAGCACTCTCACATGCAACAGCACGCGCATGGTAACTTTTCTAGTAGGTTCCTACCTCTTGGCTTAATAAACAAGGTCTCTTCATTTGCCCTCGCTGCTGCCAACTTGTATCTTCTTCTCTGTCTTTGTCTCACCAAAGAAGGTGCTGCAGTAATTTCTCTTCACAGCTTCAGAACTCTCCCACCCTTCCTTCCCCGCCTGTAAATAGCCTACCTACTCTGGATGAGGTATTCAGTCAGAAGTGCCCAACAATTCGTTTTTATTCCATCCAAGTTCAGACATGATTTTGCGCATGTTCTAGCATCAACCCTATCCAACATTCTGTACAATAACACTGTTGAGTCATGGCTGAAACTTTTTATGCTACCTAAATGTGTTCTTCCCTCTGCCCCACGCCATGGTTGCTGTCACCACCCTACTGACATCAAACTGCTGTGTGAGGCCTGGGAGTGTGGTCAGCTTGCTTCTTCCCCCTGGGCTCGTGCCAAACAGCATGTGTCACATCATGGCCCTTGGTCTTCATCTCCTGATGTAAATGAAAAGAGGATTGCTGAAGCAATTTCTCTCGCCAAGGACGGAAAGGCATGCCAGATTCTTACCTCTTTAGGCCTAGCTCCCAATACTGAGGACACATGGACAAAGCTATCAGCTAAACATCCCAAGAGTCCTCCCCCTGTTCCTCCTGCTCATTAGCCACTTCCATCTCTGTCCTTTGGTCCTTCCCTAAGGCTTGTGCAGCTGGCCCCACGGGCTTGCGAATCAAACACCTCCTTGATGTGGCTGAAGTTCCAGTTTCTATTTCCATTTGCTCCCTCCTTCGAGGTGTAATCAACATCCTGGCCTCAGGACAAGCTTCAGCTGCAATTTCTCAGTACATGGCAGGGGGTAGCCTAGTTGCTTTAAGGAAAGGCACACAGGACATCAGGCCCATTGCCGTGGGTGAATCACTTCGCCGACTCACAAGCAAATGTCTTTGTGGTTTAATTAAAGAGGATGCTTCTGCATTCTTACAGCCTTTCCAGTTTGGCGTTGCTCTCCTCCAAGGATGTGAGAAGGTTATCCATGGCCTGAGACGTTGTCTTGATAACCACTGGCATGATCCTGGTTTTGTATGCATGAAGGTGGATATGAAAAATGCCTTCAACCTAGTGTCTTGCCAGTCCTCCTTGACCAATGTGCCCTACATTTCCCTCTCCTCCTCCTCCCTTGGACTGAGTGGTGCTACAGCCAGCACCCTTTCCTGTGGCATTCTATGGGAACTTTGACCTCAGAGGCTGGTGTGCAGCAAGGGGATCCTCTGGGCCAGTTCTACTTTGCCTTGGTCCTGCACCATCTGGTTCTTTCCACCGCCAAGGATGAAAGCTGCCAAGGTATACTTTTTAATGCTTGGTACCTGGATGATGGGGTGGTGGCTGGTCCATCTTCCTTTGTCCTGCATGTTGTACGTCTTCTTCAGGATTTAGGTCCCACATTGGGGCTTCATTTAAATCCACCCAAATGTGAGCTCTTCAGTCAAGGTGACCTGAGCTTATTTCCTTCAGAGATGAACAAATCTTGCACACCCAACCTTACCATCCTTGGAGCACCCATAGGGGATGTGGCCTTTTGCTCATCCTTAATTGCCTCCAAACGTGCTGCTGCCTCCATATTGCTATCCTCACTGGAGAAGCTTGGCTCATGTGATCCTCATTTTGCTACACAGGATTTACAAAATTGGTCCACGTTGCACGGTCCACTCCTCCATCCCTGGCATTAGATGTGCCAAGCTATTCACACTACTGACAGCTCTTGGAAGCAGGCCCAGTTGAGTTTAAGCAGAGGTGGCCTGGGCTCCGCTCATTAGCACACCACTCTACTGCAGCATTTATTGCATCCATCAGTACTGCAGGCCTTGCCTCACCTTCAGATAATTTCCTGGTTGAGGCAGTCAATTCGTACAACACGTCTGTACCCCCTGAGAGTGCAGTTGACATTGACAGTCTGACCACTACACGTTGTCAACAGCATACTTTGTCAGCCACATTAGAGTCTACTCAATTTAACTCTCTTCTTTCAGAGAGCTCTACTGCTGACAAGGCTCGTCTCCTGTCAGTGTCTTCGCCCCATGCCTCTGCATGGCTCTCTGCTGTCCCATCTCCAGGCCTGGGTCTAAGCCTAGACCCCAATGAATACCAAATGGCCATCAAGTGGTGGCTAGGGCTAGACACCTCACCTGGCTCACCACCCTGTGCTTTGTGCCCAGAACACGCTTTGGATCCCCTAGGTCACCATGCCTTGACATGTAAGCGAGGTGGCGATGCTGTATCCAGGCACAATAAGCTCAGGGATGTAGTGCTCCAAACTTGCCATCATACCTGCATCAGTGCCAAGGCAGAAGCTGGCAGTGGACTGGGACGTGAGCTCCTGCACACACGTCCTGCTGACATCTTAGCTTCAAATTGGCTCTGTGGCAAGCCTGCTGTCTTTGACCTTTCTGTGACTTCTCCGCTAAACCTATCCCTTCTCTCTGAAGTGGGTCTCACAGCATGGTCAGCAGCAGTTGCCGCTGAGCTAAGAAAGCACTCGACTAATGATGCTCAGTGTTCTGAGCTGAGATGGACATGCATTCCGCTTGTGGTGGAGTCATATGGAGCTTGGGGCAGGGAAGGTATCCAAGCTTTCTCAAGACTTGCTTCACACCTCGTCACAAGGACCAACACCCCCATCCAAGGTGATCTCCAACTTGTATGGCCGCCTGAACCTAACATTAGTGCGGACCAATGCCTGGTCCCTCCTCTTAATGCATGGATATATCATCCAGGAGGGTGATACATGTAGTTCCTAAACATAACTTTGTAGTTAATGTGTTTTTTTATTATTATAAAGTTTATAAATACCTACATGTACAGTAATAAGAGATCTAAACAGAAGTAGTTAATTAATATAATTTTTAGCTTGAGACTTTTAATTAACCATTTCACCAGCATGTTTTCTTTTGCTGTTAGAACTTTTAACAACAATTAACCATTAATAACTGCTTGTGGTCAATTTAGAAACACCCTGCAGTATTAATGTAAAAAATTTACAACTCGTACTAAATATTTCTTTCTCAAAACAACAATAATAGGTTTTCTTTACCATAATTAGTACACTCTATCTGCAAAATATTTGTGTATGATGTAATCCATAACTTTGAGCATACCACTCACTTTCTAAATAGAATGAATGTATAAAAATTGTTAACAGATCATTGACTGAAACTTGATCTGATTGAGAGGAAAATAAAACTGGTTCAAATGGATTACTCAGCTAAGTGAGAAAAGCCAATTAAAAGCTTGAAACCAGTACTCTGGTTAACTGCATGCTAAGTTAAAAGAAAACCATGTCACAACCTGCCAATTGTGTCAGTTAAATCTTGTCTTAAAAGATAGTGAAACATGCACACATCACATGAGACATTCTTTGTGTTTGTATGCATCACATTTAAAACGTACTATTTCCTGCAGAGTAATTCTTTTTACTTTCTATGTTGCAAAACCAAAAACAAATAATTATTTGTTTTTGTATTTTAAAGTTGCATATAAGCTGTCTACAACTTAACATCAATAAAAAAGTTGTAGAAAGTTATTTTGGGCCAAGATAAACCACTCCACTGATTCAGTACATCAACAAGGAATAAAACTAGAAGCCAACTTAAAAAAAATAATGAAGCACCCAACATAACACGGTAAATTAATCAAAGGGTCAAATCTGTTCCCCAATGCACAGTCATAGACTACTGCTTAATTTTACCATCTGCGACCAGTTACAAAAGTGTGTACAAGTTAAAGTCATTTGGTCAGATTGCATAGCATATCTCAAAATATACACTGAAGAAAGCTTCCAAATGACTCGTAATTACAGCAAGAATTTTTATTCTTATTCACATGCTATTTTATCTCATTTTTCTCACTTTTAATAGTTCCCACTCCTCCAATCGGATTGAAGGCTGACAGTATCAAGCCCACATCCATAACCATATCTTGGCAGCCACCTCATGATGTAAATGGTATCATTAGAGGCTATCAAGTCAGCTACACTCCACATGGTGAAACTGAATGTCTTCAAGATGTTGTTGGGGACACTACCAGTACTGAGCTGACTTGTCTTAAACCACACACTGAGTACACCATACGTGTGAGGGCCAAGACAGTGGATTTTGGGGACTACTGCACTGCAATCACTGTTGACACACCTGAAGATGGTGAGCAAAAATTGTTAATATGAAGTGTGGTTAATGTTCTAAGTGTGCCTCATTACATTTCAGCTACTTGTTTACATCCATAATTTATTATACCTGCCAATGCACTGTGTGAAGAGTTGATATTGTCTAAGTGCATAATATATTTTACAAGACATTATTTTGTATTGTTTTAACTTTAAATTGAATTAAAATAAAATTGGTGATGTATGATTTGTAGACAGCAAATGCGTAAAAAGTAAAATGCGGTTTAAATATTACATACTTGCATTTTAACAATTTCAGGCAGGTAATAATACAGGTCTGTATTTTACGAAATCTCTGTAATCCCTTGTTTCGTTACTTTTTAGTGAATCGCTATCTGCATCACCAATTTTATTTTGATTAAATTATTATGTCATTTTTTATCTAACCAGTTTGTCCGGGAGCATGATGTATGTGATAACATAGAGATGGGGCCTGGTGGGGCTAGCCATTCGTATACAGGTGTGTCATGCACCCATTTACAATTGGGGATGTGCTTACTCTCTGAAAGCTTTGATGGTTTCTGGTCGACCACAAGCTAGGGAGCATCTCCTATTTTATGTCTTCCAGAGCTGATAAAATATTTTGTGGGCTATTACAAAAAAAAAAAAAACTCAGCTAAAGAGTGTCAAGCATAACTCCCCATACAAATAATAAAACAAATCCGACTCAGCAGCAGAGATAATATACATTATCTCAACCACTAACATTATGCTTCAACTGATCATGGTGGGGATATATAATATAAACCTCTTATCTGAGTGTGTTTCAAATCTGGAGGAAGCAGGAGGCTTTTAGTTTGTAGTATTGGTTAGTTTTATTTGCTCGTCAAGAAAGAAAGTGCAGAGGATATGATCAAGCCTATATCACTGACCTTTCACCAGCCACATGCATAGGCATCTGTGAAGTCTGCATCTTGCTCAAGCTTATCCTAGCAACCAATACGATTAGTGAGTGCAGTGCATCAGTGTTACATAGGGAGAAATGTTCACAAGGATAGGACAGATGGTTTATCCATTGTCTCGTGCTCGAATGACTTTGTCAGCTCACGACAACATATTTTGATGATATGCATGCATCAGTTTATGTACCATGTCCCATATACTATATTTGAATATATATATTTGCAACCATGCATGATACATGTACCTTTCAGAGCATGCACTCGTAATGACTATGCGATCAACATGTATTGCAATGATCCAATCACAGGCAGTTACGTAGCACGTGTCTATACGTATACAAATAGATCTAACAGTCAGGTGAAGTTCAGGGTGCAGACATGTAAGATGCGCGTCTTAGTCTGTCTTGCGATGCACAGCTGACGTCACCATTACACACTTAAAACTCCAAATGATGAGACATTACATGTAGTAAACAGTTTTTGGGTAGTTTGTGTAGTTTTTATGTACCAAAACGTATAGGCACTTGGGGCTCCGCCCTAGACCCCAATGGGGGAGCTTACAGCACTCCCCTCATACCCCTGGCTGGGAGGGAGGGGTGTCCCCCTCCTGCACCCTCCCCAGGACTTTCTCTACATTGTTCATTTCTGCAGGATCTTTTATCAATGCTACAGCCTTGATGTTTATTCATAATTACAATATCATATTATTTGATCATTTACTATTTGAAAAATTAGGTGAAGATCAGAATGGAGAACAGGCGCTACATGTACAACTGGAAGCAAAGCTGAATTTGATGGCAGCACAGCAGAAACTAAATGAAGAACAGAATTTGAGTGGGCACTACAGACCAGAATGCGATCGGCATTTGAATGACCTAGGTCACACTAGGGAGGAGCTAGATATGATCAGAAAAGAGCTAGTAGACATAAAGAAAGAACACACAACATGTAAGACATCCTGGATAGCACCACGTCATAATGTAATACTGCTTCAGAAGTCACTAGGAGGAGGGGCATGGGGGTACGTTGTAGAGGGTCAGTTCAGGGGTCAACAAGTGGCTGTCAAGTGTATCCATGAAGCCATCATCACTGAACATGTACTTAAGCGAGCGTATCGTGAGATCTCTACAATGGCCCAAGTACACCACCCCAACCTGGTGCAGTTCATAGCAGCTGTGCTGGATGACCAGGGAGGACCCATGATCATCACTGAACTGTTGGACACCACACTGAGGAAGGCATATAAGGACAACCTCTTTAACCTGGGCCTATGTATCGACCTATTTCGTGATGTTGCCTCTGCCCTCAGCTACCTCCATGAGCTAGAAACCCCCATCATCCACAGGGATGTGAGCACTGCCAATGTCCTTTTGAAGGTTGTGGCCAGGGACAAGTGGATAGCTAAACTATCAGACTTTGGGTCAGCCAATTGGGCCAGGCAAGCTTGTACCATGGGGGAGGGTGCCATAGTGTACACAGCCCCAGAGGCATTCCCCACTCACCCATCTCTGGATGTGAAACCTCAGCCCCAGACCACCAAGATTGATGTGTACAGTTATGGGATATTGATGTGTGAGGTCACACTGAGGGAGTTCCCTGATCCTGACCATCTTCGTGAGATGAAGGAGAAGATGAAGACCAAAGATGTCCTCCTCCATACCCTGGTGATGAAGTGCACACAGCATATGCCTGACAAACGACCCACAATGGCTGCTGTGCTTAATGAATTAGATCTATACTATTAGAATGAAATTGTGAAATCCAGGTGTATGCAAGCATGTGATTTTAATAAACTGTTTTATTCTACTACTGCTGAGTATTTGTGTTTCAAATTATATGTGTATCTATTTTAGAACATTGTATTTGTAGTGTGAAATATTTTATTGCTACATGTGAAAACTTACAGTACGTCCTTACAATATTGTAATTTTACAAAAGGGCGAACATATACAAGCCTACTATTGTGTTTTCACATATATAAATTTGAATGAGTTCTCACAACAATGGAATCATCTTGGGGGATGAGAACAGAAGAAAGGCCAAGGCTCTCAAGTACCAATACCATAGGGATGCTGGATTAATCCCCCAGGCCTCTGATTAGCTTCAAGTAAAAGGTGCACAGCCAGTGGTGTGGTCTAGATAAGAAGTTAAAGATGGAGTTACATGCTCTAGCTAATGAGATAGAAGGTGTACTGTGCACATGTACTCTCTAACAATGTGTGCAGGATTAGAATTTGAAATACACTTTATGTGACTAGCTACAAAAAGTTGCAGTTTCGCTGTTGTTATTGGCGATGTTGTTGATGCAGGTACTTATAACATTGTACCACTTGTCATTACCATACATATTCAGAATATAATTTATATGGAATATCCTTAAGCAGATCAGAATACATTGTAAAATTCTACAGGTTGGTACTTATAAGGATAAGGTGGAAAGTTATGAGTCCCTGAGCCAAATAATTTGGTTATTACTGACTTCTAGCTCATATTCGGTTCTATCCCAAAAACTATTATTTTTTAAATGACAACTCTGAGCAGGGCCTTGCAATATAAAGATAAATCAACTGCCTCTGGCCTTACACCCTGTTCACACTACCATGATAGAACGGTTCTGGCCTGTCGGGAACCGTTCTTTGATATAGTCGGTATGCGTCCACACTATACATGTATCAAAGAAAGGTTCCTGACAGGCCAGAATAGTTCTATCATGGTAGTGTGAACTGGGTGTTAGTTTAACGTGATGCAATACCATCATATTATATCTAAAATGGATGGAAGAAATGTTCTTTATGCCTTGCCAAAAGCTGCATGCACTGTCATACAAGATATTCAGCAAATCAAAATAGGGATGTTTGAAAGGGGTTGTTGTTCTAAACGATTGTTCTGTGCAGCAACTACCAGACTTATTGTCACACCTAGGCTATCAATGAGGCTCATGCACCTTTCTTTACCTGGCCTGACACCCCCTAATATAACCTGTTGAATAGAGTTATGGGGAATCAGCACTTGCTGACTCCCTTTTTAGAATTAACCTTACTACCCTTCTACCTTACACCACTAATATAACCTGTGGAGTAGAGGGTGCTTATGCCACAGGGGCGGCGGAGCCGGGGGGCAGGGGGGGCTATTGCCCCCCCAAATATCGAGGTGGGGGGGCTCAGCCCCCCTTGCGCTACCATCAGGTTATGAATAACTTTAATCTTATTGCGAGCGCGTGTTCTCCGAGATTGTTGTACTGCTTGTGACTGTGAGTTTAGTCTCGCAAGCCAGACCTACTTAACGATCGATATAAAATGGACTGGGGACTAGGAAGTACTAAATGTCTTGGTCTTGGTCCCCAGTCCATTGTAATCAATAACGAAGTAGGACTAACTGTTATTAATTTATCGGTGTTTTGTTTGGGTGTCATGTGTATACGGATGAAATGAATTAAGGCAGGTTCTATTGCTTGAATGATGGTCCGTTCCGAAGAAAGATACTAAAGGCAAAGGTTACAAAGTGCGGTTTTGAATTGGGGAACGAATTCGAAGAGAGTAGTTCTGTGAGTTGTCGAGGCCCTTAAAAACTACAAGACATCAAAATCAAACGCAAGTATAGACATAATTTACCTATTTGAGATCCTCCATGACAGAACTGAAGAAGATTTAATAACTGCTTCATTTAATAACTCCTCCCACTCAATCGGTATGTATAGGTAAATACATATTTAAATGCATGGGTACTGAAATTGTATGTCATAGATAGCCACCAGCTACTGCCACCAGCTACTCACAATTAAGTGTAAAGTATACTTAAAATTGCCCATGTGTGTGTATGGAGGGTACTCATGTGATGATGGGTGTGCATGGAGGGTACTCATGTGATGATGGGTGTGTTCATGGAGGGTACCCATGTGATGATGGGTGTGTGCATGGAGGGTACTCATGTGATGATGGGTGTGTTAATGGAGCATACTCGTGTGATAATAGGTGTGTGTGTGTGTGTGTGTGTGTGTGTGTGTGCATGGAGGGTGCCCATGTGATGATGGGTGTGGTACCATGTGATGATAGGTGCGTGCATGTAGGGTACTCATGTGATGATGCGTGTGTGGTACTCATGTGATGATGCGTGTGTGGTACTTATGTGATGATGGGTGTTGTGTGTAATGGAGGGTACTCTTGTGATGATGGGAGTATGCATGGAGCCTTTGGTGCAACGAGGCAATGAATCTGTGATTTTTCTATCTACACTTATATTCGAATGTCCTGCAAACACTTACATCATTATACATATAGCAATGTTTGATATACCAGACTGACACCAGTGGCGGATACAGGGGGGGTCGGTCGGTGGTGTCCGGACCCCTCCCCCTCAGACCCGATGATGAATAAAATTAAGTATCAATACTATTAATGAATGCAATTAACAACATCCAGATGGCAAGCATTTGGAAAGTATCTTGAGTTACTTTTCCAAGAAAGCAAAAGGTAATTATGTAATGCGCTAAAAGATTTAGGCCTACGCGTACAGGAATCACGCACCCGCCCGATCGCGTTATCTCGTTATGCCCGGTATTCACCATAAACTACTGTACTTTTAAGTTTATGGGTCTTCTATAGTCCCACTGACCAGTTATCACACAGGCCACTTCTTGTATCGAGCCCAAAACGGACAACAACCATTAGTTCAATCAAATGTGAAATGCGGATAAATACGTTGAGGGTTCTGTTCCAATCCCCTCCCCCCCCCCCCCCCCAACCATTATTTGCCGCCATTTTTTAGTCTTTCGCCCCAGTTTAGATAGCTAAGAGCGGGACCCCCAAAAGCTTCCGCGCTTCGCGCGGGAGGGGGCACATCCCCCTCCCGCACCCTCCCCCTATTGATCCCCCCCCTTCCAGATTTCCTGTATCCGCCCCTGGACACCATGCTATGTAGTACGGTGGCCCGGTAGGTCGCGCGTACGAGCAACGGTTGGAGAGCAAAAATGGGTACGAGCGGTGGTTGCCGAGCAAAAATGAGCAGGAGCCGAGAACAAAAATGAGCACGAGCCGAGAACAAAAATGAGCACGTGCCGAGAGCAAAATTGAGCACGAGCCGAGAACAAAAATGAGCACGAGCCGAGAGCAAAAATGAACACGAGCCGAGAGCAAAAATGAGCTAGTGCGGAGAGCAAAAGTGAGCTAGAGCAGTTGTTTACATCTATTTTACAATACGTCATTTGTCACTGGAGTTAAAAATAGCCTCGAGCTCGCGATGGAATGCAGCTACGTATTATGAGGCAGCACAAGGCTATTCAAGTTGTCTTCCGTATTTACGCGTACGTGTACTTCACTTTCGGGACCGGGGTAACGATCATACACTGTGTGTGTGTGTGTGTGTGTGTGTGTGTGTGTGTGTGTGTGTGTGTGTGTGTGTGTGTGTGTGTGTGATTCAGTTTAGCTTGCATCGTGGTATCTGTTAGCCCCCTATGTCATTTTTGTTGTGAGGGGCCGGGTGGGATGTATACATGCGTTGTCGAGTGTGTCGATTGTGTACTGTGTGTGCGTGCGTGCGTGTGTGTGCGTGCGCGTGTGTGTGTTTGTGTATTATATTGTGTTGTGTGGTGTGTGCATGCGTGTGTGTGTGTGTGTGGCTTTGCTAAAGCCACAATGTATGTCTCATAACTAAGCTGAAGAACCAGTACATGTAAGGTTTAATAATACTTATGTCATCACTTGTACTGATACATGGTTTCTTTTTGTTTTGCTCACACTCGGGATTTCAGTCGGCAGGTTGACATACGACTAAGAAATCTGGTTAGTGTAGCTATGTATATTTCCTGTTACCAATGTTTGCTGCATCCATTAATTCATGTTTGTTGCTACAGTTGAGTGACGCAGCTACATCCTCTCATTAGAGCTAAAGATCTGCTTACATCTACAGCTTTGGAGGCACCAGCCTTGCTTGAACCCACATTCATATGTGTTGTGCTGCCAGTGTTAAGTAACACAGTCTGCTAACATGTACATTTGGAAACATAAACAATTGTCAATTGATGTTATTTATTGGCATGTATGTGTGTTGTGAGTGCGCACGCACACACACGCACGCACACACGCACAGTACACAATCGATACACTCGACAACGCATGTACCATATACATCCCATGCACCCGGCCCCTCACAACAAAAATGACATAGGGGGCTAACAGATACCACGATGCAAGCTAAACTGAATCACACACAAACACACACACACACACACACACACACACACACGCACACACACACGCACACACACACACACGCACACACACGCACACACACACGCACACACACACACACACACACACACACACACACACACACACACACACACACACACACACACACACACACACACACAGTGTATGATCGTTACCCCGGTCCCGAAAGTGAAGTACACGTACGCGTAAATACGGAAGACAACTTGAATAGCCTTGTGCTGCCTCATAAATACGTAGCTGCATTCCATCGCGAGCTCAAGGCTATTTTTAACTCCAGTGACAAATGACGTATTGTAAAATAGATGTAAACAACTGCTCTAGCTCACTTTTGCTCTCCGCACTAGCTCATTTTTGCTCTCGGCTCGTGCTCATTTTTGCTCTCGGCTCGTGCTCATTTTTGTTCTCGGCTCGTGCTCAATTTTGCTCTCGGCACGTGCTCATTTTTGTTCTCGGCTCGTGCTCATTTTTGCTCGGCAACCACCGCTCGTACCCATTTTCGCTCTCCAACCGTTGCTCGTACGCGCGACCTACCGGGCCACCGTAATGTAGTCTATATGATTAGCCAGTATGCATGGAAAGGAAAGGGGGAGGTGGACATAGGGGGAGGGGAGGGGGAGTTTATGGAGGTACAAACCTTCTGTACCCAGTATTTTGTAGCAGAGCATTTATGAGTTAAAGTAATATAAGTGATCGCTACGTTTAGTGCTGGCTGAGCTCGCGCACACAAACAAGTACTGACTGGGTAAGGGACGCCCATGCAATCTCTAAATGTATTATATCCTAAATAGGCTGACTTTCCTGGCCTGTAAGAGCAAGTGCATGCCCCCATCAAGGTTTTAGGGTGCGGGGGCTAAGTTAGGTAACTATTATTAAAAATTCAACCTATTTGTGGTTACTTTTTGCATGCGCGTGGGTTTTGTTTGTGAATACGATGCCGTTGCTCTTTGCTACACACATAAACCAAAGAGCTGTACATTTCCAACTCAATCAGCTCATGACGATAACCTTGAGGATATAGTACAGGCAGTCATCTTCAAATCGGCGATCCTGCTGCTGGTAGTGTAGTAGATAGGACTGTTCCGTTGCTCGATAAAGCACAGTCAATTAATCAAGCGGAATCTTCAGATGCGGGGGGATCTGCTGAGCCCAATAACCCGCATCAGCCAATCTTGCGGCCATTTCCCAAAAGAACGTTTGGCAAGCAGCAACGGTCGTTTTGCTCCTCATGGTATGATAAACACAAATGGCTTCATTACGGCCATTTGTGTTAACGTAACCGCGCCGTGTTGTTTGAATTTCCTATAAGGGGAGTGACCTTCCGTATTATTTGATCACGCAATCGAAAATAACTTTATTAAAAAAGAGTAGTACGATGTTTTGAACCAGTCCGGGATGAAAAATCTATGATAGCAGAGTACGTGAGTAAGACTATAGAAGTTGTATAATTCACACTGCACGTGCCCTAGTGCGTAGTTATATCATACCAAAATGTAACGGATGTCATTCTGAACAGGTATGCTAACCTGATCAAAATAAAAACCTTTAGATTTGGAAAATTAGTGATGATTGGCAGCCCTGTCTGAGTACATCTATATGTAGGCCTATACATGTACGTGGATAAAATACCCGAGAAATGAACTAGAATATTCAGTCACAACTCTGGACACAGATATAAAGATATCAGTTGAAAGTATATTCTGAGAGTTAAAAAAAAATTTTTTGATCTACTCTGTGATATAGTGGCTTCGATGTTTTTCATTTCTTTTCAATAAATAGAGCACAAAGTGTGGCTTCTGTGTGCATGCATCTGTGACATGGTGTTACTGCATGTTTCCTTTATGTACAGCCACCTGCACATAATAGTATTGAGGACTATAAATGGATGAACAGCCATTGCCGGTGGAGAGCATTATTCAGAGGCTACTTGAAGGTATGGATGTGAACCATGTGTGCACAAAAATATGTAGTAACATTTACAATACATATTATATATAGCAAGAGGAAGCAGACCTGGAAAACATACACAGTTGACTGAAAGTGAAATTCAAGGATTGTGTCTCACGTCGCGTGAAATATTTCTTTCTCAACCTATGCTCCTGGTCTTAACAGCTCCTCTGAAGGTTGTGGGTGAGGCACATGTGCTGGGATTTGCATACAGGTGCATTCACATATTGGTGATCATCTCCTAGGTGATATCCATG
Source organism: Spongilla lacustris (assembly GCA_949361645.1). Taxonomy (NCBI): domain Eukaryota; kingdom Metazoa; phylum Porifera; class Demospongiae; order Spongillida; family Spongillidae; genus Spongilla; species Spongilla lacustris. The sequence goes on along the minus strand of OX442421.1, from coordinate 8,141,655 downwards.
GTCAATATTATGACCTGCTGAGGCTATTTGAATATGGAGGGTTCCCCCCAGAGGCCAATTATCTGTTTTTAGGCAACTACGTGGACTTAGGGAAACAATCTTTGGAAACTATATGTTTGTTATTGGCATACAAGATCAAATACCCTGGGAACTTTTTTCTTCTCCGTGGAAACCATGAGTGTGCTAGTATGAATAGGGAACATGGATTTTATGATGAATGTACATGTAAGTCATTCTCTTTCCCCTTACAAATACATATGTCTCCAAATATGGTTCCTAATATCCATATTCATAATCTCTGTACTTGTGCCTGGCACATCCAAAACATTGCTATTTGATATATTTGATATCTGTTGTATGATGACTGTTAATCAGAAGAACCCTGATCATATATGTTGGCCAACACTGCAGGCGTGCGACGTTACAACAGACGTTTATGGAAAACATTCACAGATTGTTTTAACTGCCTACCAGTTGCTGCCATCATAGATGAGAAAATATTTTGCTGCCATGGTGGTATGTCTCTCACTGGTTAATAGACAATTAATAATTCATTTTTAAAATAATGTGTAGGATTATCTCCAGACCTAATATTAATGGATCAGATCCGTAGAATAATGCGTCCAACAGATGTTCCAGATCAGGGATTGCTGTGCGACCTTCTATGGGCAGATCCTGACAAGGAAACATTTAGATGGGTAGAAAATGACAGAGGAGTCTCTGTCACCTTTGGGACAAGAATTATTTCCAATTTTTTAACAAAACATGGCTTTGCCTTAATTTGTCGAGGTCACCAGGTAGGTGGTACACATACAAGTGTACTGGGATGGGCAAGGGAGGGGGAAGTGGGACTAAACTGAAATGGCACCTGGGGTGCACTGTGTTAACAACTTGTAAAAAAAAAAATCCACCATCTGGTTAGATTGCGTCAATACTATACATATATATGGGATACCGCAGTACACAGGTATGGTAGAAGTAGCATACCATACCTCATACCAAGCCATGCATACTGAAGTAGCATATTACATGTACCACATATGGGTCTAAAAACAATGAGTATTGTACATTCTGTGAACTACTGCATCATTTAGATTTAGCTTTAATAACCAGATGTGTTACATTCTATACCAGACCACAAGCCCTTAATATTCCTGCTGGTCACCCCTTGCTAAACATGACATCTCTAAATATACATGTACACATGCCCAGGTATGGTACCCAGGTACGTGTATGATACCCATTGGGTGTATGAGTTGTTTACATGGAGATGGGGGCAAGTTGCTGGAGATAGTGTACACTTTCATACATACGTGTAGAGTTTCATTTAGCCCGGGGGAGGGGGGTCCTCCTCGTGTTGGCCAAATACAATAAGGGGGAGGGGGGGGAGTACATTTTTAATTTTTAAATAAGTGCGTGCCTCAGCCCCCACGTGTTCTATGCCAATGCTTTCATAATAACCATGTATGTCCAGTGCACACATTACATGAATATATGTGATACATGATGTCACACTTTAGGTGGTTGAAAATGGATATGAATTTTTTGAAAGACGACAATTGGTCACCTTATTTTCTGCACCAAATTTCAGAGGAGAATATGACAATGCAGGAGCTATCATGAGCATAGACGAGTCTTCGAATTGCTCTTTTCAGGTTAGTTAAGACATGATTTGTGTCTTTATGTTACCTTCTCATACCCAATAGATATTAAAACCTCAATATAAAAAGAGGCAGTTGAGCAGAAGACTGATTTGTTAGTTGAACACTTTATATTTATCGCATTAATATGCTTAAGAACACTAATTTATGCTACAGTGCACAGTATGGAAAACAGATCATAAATTTGGGTAGTGTTATAGAGATATGTTTCGTGCATGGAAGGGGGGAGGGGAAATCGGTTGGTTTTCATGTATGGGCTATACTCTATTATTATGGGTTAATATATTTATTATAAATACCTTGCATCACATAGTGGAAAAACCCTACATGTATATTAGTCACTTGGTTTTCTTTCCTAGTTCCTTCTCCTCCAATCGGATTGAAGGCTGACGGTATCAAACCCACATCCATAACCATATCTTGGCAGCCACCACATGATGTAAATGGTATCATTAAAGGCTATCAAGTCAGCTACACTCCACATGGTGAAACTAAATGTCTTCATGATGTTGTTGGGAACACTACCAGTACTGAGCTGACCTCTCTTAAACCACACACTAAGTACACCATATGTGTGAGGGCCAAGACAGTGGATTTTGGGGACTACTGCACTCCAATGACTGTTTACACACCTGATGATGGTGAGGAATTTTTTTCCCACAATAAAAAACAAAACAGCTGCTTATTACATTTACAGCATGTTTCAAACGGGGGGGGGGGGGGGGGGGGGGGGGGGGGGCTAACCCAAATTAGAGGGATCCATGGGGGATGGGCTCAGACATATTATATGGACATGCAATTTTAGCAGCTTTAAGGCACTAAAAATGAAACCTATTGGGCTCCACTCCAGGTCCCAATAGAGCGGGAAGCTTACAATGCTCCACTATACCCCAAAGCTGCCTATTACCACTCTACTTCTTTTCCATAATGCTGACAAGGTCTCAGACATTAATTTAATGTACATTTTATTTCATGAATGGGAGCCATGAGGATATGATATGTGAACGAATTTATCCAGCCTATATGGTTTGTAAGCAGGTACAAGTACTAACACAACATGTATTTATATGTTCAAATAAAGCGATGATCATCAGTATGCTATGCTGTGGTGAAACACATAATTACATCCCACACGTTCGGTTATACACTCTGGGGATAATTGTTGTTTGGACTATCTACTTGCTCAAAGCTTTCAAAATCATCAGCAGGCTAACACAACAATTTAAAAGGTATGAAAGTGTAAAACTGATATGCAGTTAGCTACTTGTCTAATGGTGCTAACTTGTATGTATAAGGCAGACTCACTCAAGGTGTGCATGCCCGTGCCGCTAATTACCTAAACACAGAGTGGATCATATGAGATGTTTCCACTTCATTACTCTAAGTAATTTTACCATTTCTCTAAGTCCTGTAGCAAATAAGATTATTTTATATCCGTGGTGGATAATGATGTAGGGATATGATTGTAATTTTGCATCTCCAAGTTAGTGGTACAATTGAAGTGCAATGTATTTTATAACCGTTACATAAGTAAGCATTGCTTTGTTGAATCCATAACATATTACTCACAAAATTGTTTTTCTCACTTAGTTCCTTCTCCAATCAGATTGAAGGCTGATAATACCAAATCCACATCCATAACTATATCTTGGCAGCCACCGCATGATATAAATAGTATCATTAGAGGCTATCAAGTCAGCTACACTCCACATGGTGAAACTGAATGTCTTCATGATGTTGTTGGTGACACTACCAGTACTGAGCTGACCTCTCTTAAACCACACACTAAGTACGAGATTTTTTAAAAAGTGTATCTTGTTACAAAAACATACTAGCTGCTGCTTATTTACATCAGTACATTTACAGCATGTTTCAAAAGGGGGGGGGGGGGGGGGGGGGGGGGCTATACATCGGTAGAGAGATGCCATGGGAGATAGACTCAGACTAAAATGTGCATCATATTAATTTCTGAGACCTTATCAAGGTTTTCCCTAGGAAGTAGTGTGGTAATGGGCAGAGCTCTGTTATGAAGAAGGCTATGTGGGGTGGGTAAGGGAGGAGGGAGGGCCCCTCCTGCCAGCTGGGGTGTATGATGGAGCACTGTAAGCTTCCTCTTTTGGGACCTGGATTAGGGTTCAATATTGCATTTTCAGTGCCCTAAAAATCAATGCACAGTATGTAAGGCTTGCAACTACTTGTGCCAAAGGTCCGGTCAACCAGTTAACCGGTGGATAACCAGTTAACCGGTGGATAACCAGTTAACGGTTGGTTAACTTGTTACGAAAATGAAAGAACCGCTTTAACCGGTTAGAATAACCGCTTCAACCGGTTGGTAAATTTTTTATCAACCTACCGGTGGATATTTTATAGTGGACTTGCAAGTGGCTTCATGTGCGCCTCACATCTTCCAACAATGCTGGGCACTGATGAGAAAACAATAAGTTACGTATTGATTATTATCCTACCCTGAATAATACATGGTGAGTCCGCGCACTGTATCTCAGTTCAGACACAGTGTGTGTGGGCTCACCATTAGGGTGAATGGAGTTCGTAAATAATTTTTAAATAACCTGTTTTTTAAAACAAACAACCTCAATCAACCTGTGTTTTTTTATAACACAATTTCACCTTAACCCACCATTTTTATGAAATAACCTTTTGCAACTAGTTTTTTTCTTCTAAATTAACAGGTTTCAAGCCTTAACTGCATGTCCATGTAATATGAATGGAAGCCCTGTGGCTGTGCTACTCTATGCCTCAAATTAAAAAAATGAAGTAATTTATTAAGACCATTTGGTTTTTAGGCCACTACCTGTCTTTCACTGCATGTAGAGTCAACGGCCCAGGACCAATGGGGTCAGCACCCTCACTGCAAGTGGACAGAACCATTAGTGCAAGTGAACTTAATAGCCCCACACTACAAGACCAGTTAGCACCTGTGGAGCAATTACAGATGGAGATGGCCTCAGATACAATTTTCAGTGAAGGATAGGTAGTGGGAGATAGGGCCATGGGGGCTGCTTAGTGAGGGCTAATGGTTCCATAGGTAGTGGGGGGGATGTGCGACTCCAGTTGATAGCTCCCTTAATATTGGGAGTCTCCACCAGAATGCATTATTGTGGGGGTCCCCAATGACCCTGCAGGGATTTTTTAGCAGCCTGATTAGATAACTCCATCTGTAATTGCTCCACAGGTGCTAACTGGTCTTGTAGTGTGGGGCTATTAAGTTCACTTGCATGAATGGTTCTGTCCGCTTGCAGTGAGGGAGTTGACCCCATTGGTCCCTGGGCCGTTGACTCCACATGCAGTGAAGGACAGATAGTGGGCAGGAGGGCCGTGGGGGCTGGTCCCAGTGTGTGGGGCACTTGCAGTGAGGGTTATTGGTTCCACTGGTAGTGTTTGGAGAGGGGCAGGTGTATGTACAGTACATGCAGTTCACTACTTGTAGTGCAAGGGTTGGCATCTCCCCACTGGCATAATACCTACTGACCCCAGCTTGTGTGGGCAGCCCTGCTGGCAAAGTAACCCCAGCTGTAAGAGAGCTGGTGGCTCCACTAAATGGAGGTATTAAATGTAAATTCACTTGCATCGTGCGGCTTTTGAGTTCACTTGCTGTGATGGAGGATAGTGGTTGTAATGTGTGAGTGCACTTTTTCCGCACTCAATTCGCTCCATCCGATGATATAACAACCGCCGCCCCATACATTGAGCGGGACAGAATCATTGGTGCGAATCGAGCAGGAAAAGTGGACGTACTTTGTTCAACTGTATCTCCGTAACGGATGGCATAAAAATTAACAAACAGAACACATCGATAGGTATAGGACCTCTGTACCTAAAAACCGAATTTGAAGCGAATTGATTACTCCTACCTAAAGTTATGGCGGGTTTGAACCCAATGGGGTATCGAACATTGGCAATACTGGCGTGGGGCAAGTGCAAGACTCCAAAATGTAATTTGTCATATAGAGAAATGGTGTAGTATGAATTGTTGCAAATAGGAAGTCGATAGCGTGTAGCGTTCGGAAGATATCGCGATTCAAACATGAAGCATTTTTATAACATTATAATGTTATAAAAGGGTGACATTTTCGCAGGAGCAATTTTCTCGGAAACTGTCCCATAAATGTATAATATTGTGAGGTAATGAATTTTGCATCTCTGAGGTAGTGATATAATTGTAGTGCATCCATTATAAGTGTACAATGATTATAATTCCATTAGGGTGTCAGACATTTAGAAGTAAGCTGTTAAAGCTTTATAATTTGGACTCATCCAAATGCCATCCGTATGTATGAAATTAATCCTTGATACTTTATTCATGTGACTCATTACCAGCCATAATTTGAGGTGGAGTTTATTTCAATACATTTTCGCATCTGTCATGTACATGTACATAGAATGGATGGCATTTGGCACTGCATTAAGCATTGGTGGGAAGGGGGGTGGGGGGGGGGGGGGGGGGGGGGGGGGGGCTATGATAAAACACTACAATGCTGGACATTGTTCTTTCAAAACAGTTTGGAGTTGCGCAATCACAGCTGAGGAACTAAACATATGGGATGATGAGCATGTAGGGCATGCAGGCTTTGGCAACTTGACAAACTCTGTACCTGGAGTTCGTATGTAACCATTGCTACAGGCTTCTGTCAGTGGAAATAGATTCTCGGAGAGCTCAACAGATAGAGTACCTTGGCTTAAGGTGTTGCTCTGTCTGCCAGCAGGAATTTGGCTTAATTTTCAATCGTGGCATGCAGTGCCCCATTTGCTTGAACAAGATATGCAATAACTGTCGTATTACACCAAGAGACCCACCTCCTGCATTCATGTGTGAAGTATGTGCAAAGAAAAGGTGATGCTCCCCCCTCCAATGTGTTTGTACTTATGCCTCTTCGTCATCATTTTTTGCAGAGTGCTAGATTTGCATCTTAGTACCCACAAACCTACCAAAGAACACTGTAAGTTGTATCAAAACGAAGACGAACTGAAGTAAGAATTCAATTTACAACTCAGCATTATTACAGTGTGTTTTACAATCAAGGAAAATTGTTTATAAATTAACCACATGCAGTTAATTAACTGAGAATTGTTGCTAAATGTTCTAATAACACGGGCTTAAATGTTGATGCAAACAAAACTAAAAATTAATTAACAAAAATCCCTCCCTCCCTCCCTCCCTCCCTCCCTCCCTCCCTCCCTCCCTCCCTCCCTCCCTCCCTCCCTCCCTCCCTCCCTCCCTCCCTCCCTCCCTCCCTCCCTCCCTCCCTCCCTCCCTCCCTCCCTCCCTCCCTCCCTGTACTAAGACACTTAGAAAACTTAACATATCGCATAACCGGTCTGGGGATGAGGGCATGTACCATTTAAAGCTTGGACTTCTGGCAATCACTAGAGAAGCTGCTCATGTGTGATGTAAAGATTACATGTAAAGGTAAGGTCCCCCAACCCCTTCCCCCATGGTGAGGTCCTACCCCCTTCCCAATTGAAACTATGAAAATGTTGTTGTCGTACATCCCATACACCCCATCCATATACCCCACACCCCACCCCATCCATACACCCCACCCATACACCACCCCACACCCCACCCATAGGGGCCATGGTCTTGGCAAAAGTGGTGGCTCTGCACGGACACCTCCTGCATCTAGACCTGAAGGAGAATGACATCAGGGTAGCCGGCCTGATGGCTCTGGAGCGTGCTCACAGAATGAACCTAACCCTCCTGACCCTAGACATTGTATGTTCTGCATACACTTTTATACTTCCATTCTTCATCTTTCCTTCCTACCCTCCCCATCATCTTTCCATCCTCTCCTCCACTCAACTTTCACTCCTCCCCTCCCCCTCATCCCTTCCTTCTCCCCTCCTCTCCTCTCTCCCCTCCCACTAACCCTAGTGGGATCGTACTTTGATCAAGAATATGTGTACTGAGATAGAAAATTATTGCAAGCGCAATCTCACTTTGCGTGAAAAGAGAATACTAGCAGAACGACATGAGCAGCACATAAGCGAGCCAAAAGAGGCTGACCCAGCAATGAATGTGGTCCCCTCCCTGGTGGGGTCATTAGGGCATGTGTATGAGAAGGAACCTCCCGGGGTTGTCCGGGAAGATCCATTCCAGAACACAATAATAGATGACAAAGAGAAGCCAACATCATTGCTGGAGATGGAGAAGACCCTAGATGCCATGGTTAGCTATGGTGAGGGTGCTGATGTACGGGTGGAGCTACGGGGGGTACAGGATAGCAGCACTGCCGAGCCAGATGTTTTGGACCCTAAGAATTTCTCCCTCATCACTAAGCAGGAGCTGGCAGCATTTAAAGATCCACATACAGCTTCAAAGCCAAACTGTAAGTACATTTAGTAATAAGAATTCAATTTACAACTCAGGATATAGTATGGACTGTAGGTAAAAAAATTTCTTTCTCAAAATAACACTTATAGGTTTCCTATACCATGATTAGCGGTGAGCTCATTACATAGCTATAAAAACACGCTGTCTGCAAATGATTTGTGAGAAGAGTAGAGCACAGCTCAGAGCGTGATTTTGCACTAATGACTTTGTAGCATCAAGTCTTGAAACAGCTTACATTGCTGCCAGCAATGTTCTCCTCTTTGCTCGAAAAACCGACCCCTTAGCACAATCAAAGCCTATATCACTGACCTTTCACCAGCCACATGCATAGGCATCTGTGAAGTCTGCATCTTGCTCAAGCTTATCCTAGCAACCAATGCGATTAGTGAGTGCAGTGCATCAGTGTTACATAGGGAGAAAAATTACCGTCGTACAAGCATGTGTGCCAACAACTTCTGTTCTTCATGCTCACAAGGATAGTACAGATGGTTTATCCATTGTCTCGTGCTTGAATGACTTTGTCAGCTCATGAAAAAATATTCGGCATGCTTTGATGATATGCATGCATCAGTTTACGTACCATGTCCCATACCGTATATGAATATATATATTTGCAACCATGCATGATGCAAGTACCTTTCAGAGCATGCACTTAACTCCAAATGATGAGACATTAGTAAACTAACTGCAAAGGTGTTTTGTATGCGACACACACAGTTTTTGGGTAGTTTTTGTAGTTTTTATGCACCAAAAAGCATACATCTAGCCTCTTGGGGCTCCACCCTAGACCCCAATGGGGGAGCTTACAGCACTCCCCTCATACCCCTTGGCTGGGAGGGAGGGGTGTCCCCCTCCTGCACCCTCCCCAGGACTTTCTCTACATTGTTCATTTCCGCAGGGTCTTTTATCATTTTCTTCATGTTTATTCATAATTATAATAAATACTAAGATCACAATAGTACTATATTATTTGATCATTTACTATTTGAAAAATTAGGTGACGATCAGAAGGGAGAACAGGCACTGCATGTACAACTGGAAGCCAAGCTGAATTTGATGGCAGCACAGTTGAGTGAAGCACAGTAGAAACTTCATGAGGAACAGAAGTTGAGTGGGCACTTAAGAGCAGAATGTGATCAGCATTTGAAGGACCTAGATCACACTAGGGAGGAGCTAGATGGGGTCAGAGAAGAGTTAGATGGGGTCAGGAAAGAGCTAGTAGACATAAAGAAAGAACACTCAACATGTAAGACATCCTGGATAGTACCACGTCATAATGTAACACTGCTTCAGAAGTCACTAGGAGGAGGGGCATGGGGGTACGTTGTAGAGGGTCAGTTCAAGGATCAACAAGTGGCTGTCAAGTGTATCCATGAAGCCATCATCACGGAACAACATGTGCTTAAGCGAGTGTACCGTGAGATCTGCACAATGGCTCAAATGAGCCACCCCAACCTGGTACAGTTCATAGCAGCTGTGCTGGATGACCAGGGAGGACCCATGATCATCACTGAACTGTTGGACACCACACTGAGGAAGGCATATAAGGACAGCTTCCTTAACATGGCCCAGTGTATCGACCTATTTCGTGATGTTGCCTCTGCCCTCAGCTACCTCCATGAGCTAAAAGCCCCCATCATCCACAGGGATGTGAGCACTACCAATGTCCTTTTGAAGGTTGTGGCCAGGGACAAGTGGATAGCTAAACTATCAGACTTTGGGTCAGCCAATTGGGCCAGGCAAGCTTGTACCATGGGGGAGGGTGCCATAGTGTACACAGCCCCAGAGGCATTCCCCACTCACCCATCTCTGGATGTGAAACCTCAGCCCCAGACCACCAAGATTGATGTGTACAGTTATGGGATATTGGTGTGTGAGGTCACACTGAGGGAGTTCCCTGATCCTGACCATCTCCGTGAGATGAAGGAGAAGATGAAGACCAAAGATGTCCTCCTCCATACCCTGGTGATCAAGTGCACACAGCATATGCCTGACAAACGCCCCACAATGGCTGCTGTGCTTAAAGAATTAGAGGCTATTAGAAGGAAATTGTGAAATCCAGATGTATGCATGCATGTAATTTTAATAAACTGTTTTATTCTACTACTGCTGGGTATTTGTGTTTCAAATTATATGTGTATCTATTTTAGAACATTGTATTTGTATTGTGAAATATTTTTACATGTGAAAGCCTGAACTGATTTACAGTACATCCTTATAATATTGTACATTTTACAAAAGGGCGCCCATATACAAGCCTACTATTACAAGACTGTTGTGTTTTCAAATCATATACTGAACCTTCCTTTTTCGCACATATAAATTTGCATGAGATCTCTCACGACAATGTAATCATCCTGGGAGTTGAGAACAGATGGAAGGCCAAGGCTCTCAAGTACCAATACCATAGGGATGTTGGATTAATCACCCAGGCCATCCTCACTGATTGGCTGCAATGAAAAGGTGTGCAGCCAGTGACATAAGAAGGATAGACAGAGTTGCAAGCTCTAGCTAATGAGATAGAAGACGTACTGTGCACATGTACTCTCTAACAATGTGTGCAGGATTAGAATTTGAAATACACTTTATGTGACTAGCTACAAAAAGTTGCAGTTTAGCTGTTTTTTTTTTGTTGTTGTTATTGGTGATGTTGATGGACGTACTTATATCATGAACATTGTACCACTTGTCATTACCATACATATTCAGAATATAATTTATATGAATATCCTTAAGCAGATCAGAATACATTGTAAAATTCAACAGGTTGGTACTTATAAGGATAAGGTGGAAAGTTATGAGTCCCTGAGCCAAATAATTGGGTTATTACTGACTTCTAGCTCATATTCGGTTCTATCCCAAAAACTATTATTTTTAATAACACTCTGAGCAGGAACTTGCAATACAAAAATATGTCTGAAAGTGAATCAACTGCCACCGGCCTTAGTTTAATGTGATGCAATATCATCATATTATATCTAAAATGGATGGAAGAAATGTTCTTTATGCCTTGCCAAATCATATTATCAATCAAGTATTGTTTTACGCATTAATGTACATGAAACTAAACACAGTCCTTTTGTCATTCCTATCCAGAGCTGCCACTTTGACCTAGTGCTGTGCTATTTAAGACAACCTATGTGTGGGTGAGCTTGTCATATTGCGCCACAATAGGATATAGTTGAGACATCTAGTGTTAGTGGTCCCTGATGTGTCCAAATCATCCACTCTAATGTGCTAAGATGAAATGTCTTCCAACTTTTTGGCGGCAGTTTTCAGCATTTAAGAATGGGTGGATTGTCCTTTATATATGCTTCAAATACAATGTTGATCACATCTGGACACGCTTGAAATCTGAATCATTCCAAACATTCTTTCACCTTCCATCATACCATAAGATATAAATACACACTTTTGAAACATCCACCTGGCTCTCACAATCTACAACTTATAAAGGCAATGCAAAAACTAAAATCACATAAAAATGTACTTTAAGCCCATGAAAACCTTTCAATACATACAATTTGACATGCAGCCATCATCCACTCATCACTACAAGCAGTTGGACTCAACCTTGCAAAAGACATGATAGAGCTGAAGGGGAACAGAAGAAAACAATTGCCAGGAACACCAAGGTCCCAGAATATTGCTTGCATCACCAGTGACAATAGAACAGGATAGAAGACCACGAGACCTAGAAGCTGAAACAAGTTTGATGCAAAAATTCTACCATACAAAAAAAAAACACAGCAATGCCAACATGCAGCAACCAACATCCAACAACATAATGAACTCACAAATGACCCCTGCTCTGCCAAACACTTATACTTATGCACCCTCCACTTTGGGTATTTCCCCTCCTCTCACCCTCCCCCCAAATACTATTGTAAATGTAACTAGTTTAAACATACCCAGTACCAACTCCAACTACCTACAAAAACCAAGGCTACCCATGAGGCTCATGCACCTTTCTTTACCTGACACCCCCTAATATAACCTGTTTGGGGAATCAGCACTTGCTGATTTCCTTTTTAGAACCCTTCTACCTGACGCCCCTAATATAACCCGTGGAGAAAAGGGTGCTTATGAGGAATCAGCACATGCTGACTCCTCTCACTCAATTTATGTTATACCAGTATGTATAGGTAAATACATATTTAAATGCATGGGCACTGAAATCGTATAATATAGATAGCTGCCATCGCTACTGCCACAAGCTACTCACAATTAAGTATAAAGTATACTTTTTAAAAATTGCCCATGTGTGTACCCATGTGATGATTGTGTTGTATCTTTAACCAGTAATAACAATGTAGGACCAACAATCACAAAGTAGTGATAACACATGGTAGAATGGCTGAACAAATACATCTACACAATGGACATATGAATATATTAACAGCAAACTGGATATAGAACTAGGGAACCACAATAAAGATAATGAAATGACAGATTGGTGTGTGCATGGAGGGTACTCATGTGATGAGGGGGGTGTGTGCATGGAGGGTACTCATGTGGTGAGGGGGGTGTGTGCATGGAGGGTACCCATGTGATGATGGGTGTGGTATCTATGTAATGATGGGTACTGATGTGATTAGTGATGCATATATGCCTACAATGTTCCCCCCAGTTTCCTGGACCACCCCATATAGCTCTTTGTTGTAAACAGCCTACCAAGTACCAAATGTTCGTTTTGCTGGCTTTGTTTGTATTGCATAATACATGATCCCACACCTCCAAATAAGCTGCATCAGACGTGAAGAGATTAAATTGACGTTTTAATTTCATGTGGTGCGTATGTGTGGTTGAAAGCATGCACAGAGCAAGGTCATGCAATGCTTTGCCCATACATGTAGTGGCGAAGGGGACAGTCCTGTAGTAGATATTTTGTAGCCATCCTATCAGTGTATATAATCTGCCACATGAAAGGTAACTAAGTTTTGACAGACCACGTGAATACAATTGCGAGGAACTAAGATTTGTGAGTCGACTTTTAACCTATAATTGCCTGAAAAAACGTAAGGTATACCTTACGAAAACGTAAGGTATACCTTACGTTGGGCTTTTAATGTTCTGAAGAACATTATTCATTCCAAATGAATTTATTTAATTTTTTCATGTATGTTATTTTAAACCAATGTAAGTACCAATGTCACTTAATAGCTCAACTGTGCAAAACTGCCACCACTAGGCATGAAAAACCATAAAATATGTGTTTTTAAACACTATGTTCACATTTGAAGTGTCATAGCTCCATAATTGTAATATTTATCTAGCTGGAATAACCTGCTTTATTGTTCCCATTAAGCAGAAAATTACTGCCATAAACAAATTAAGAAACATTTAAATAGTTAATTAACTTAAAATCAAATCTTTTGAAATCAAGTTTGAATTGGTTACAAGTACAAGTGACAATGATATTATTATGTTTGAAAGTTTGTAAAAATCACTTCAAAAGTTAAATATCCATATTATTAACCAACTAAAATACACTGAAAAGCTATATATATATATATATATATATATTTTAAACGAAATTGTCAACATTTACTGGGATTGTGCTATGCAATAGAGATAACTTTTATATAAATAAATTTCAAATAAAATCAATTCCCTGTTGTACCGATATCACATACTACATATTAAGTAACCATAATCAAGTATTCTGAAGAAACCAAGTGAAGTGAAAGCATATCAGCACAATGATATTGACTTTGGCAACCAATAATTGTTTAAATACCATTTAGCTAGCTCACTTCATTCACTGCACAATTGAACTTTAAGTTTTGCAGTATACAGGCGTGTCCTGGTTTAGGACCATACACTACAGATTGTTACATCTGATATATAAGCTTGCAGTACTAAAATGGTAAAGCTGGCTAGGTATTTGGATGCTTTATATACCTGTAGGGCTGTTGCCGTTTATTTCAAGTAAAAATATGCTTTAAATCATGATGCTGGCAGTCCTGAGCTGAGGATGTGTACTAGGTCATTTAATTCGCAAATCCTCATGGATACTGATATGTTGCACACTGACGGATTGAACGTGCGGTATCGAGCACCTCCTATTTCTGTCTATGAGGCTGTTATCGGGCACATTCTAAGCAATCATCATCATCTCCATCTTTTTCTTCACACTTTTTTACATCTATTCTATCATCATATTCACCATTCATCCGTTCGGGGTGGGCAGGCCGGGGCTTCTGCCGGGCGATGTCGTGATGAAGCGGCGATGGCATCGCTAGAGGTACTAATTGCATTCCTGTAGAAAACGTGGTTCGAAGTTCAGAGTAGGAAACTTTCTTCTAACATTCTGTTGAACACTAAAACTTGCTCTTCTTTGGTTGTGGAACTGCAGTATCTTCAAAGACAGTGTTTTTCTCTGCCGTGCCTTACGCAAACATCAATTGATTTATAAACCACACTTCGATACCGTTTGTTACTCAGCGGCATGTATCGCCAGAACGGCACTAGTGGCTGATGCGGCAGCTCGTGGCCTGGTCCATTGAAAACTGTAATGTACCAATACTTCGATCGCAAATCGCCCAATTTTACGCTGCATTTTTTACTTGAAAATCGTAAGGTATACCTTACGAACGTAAGGTATACCTTACATCCGGCAATTATTGGTTAACATTCAACTTTCGTGGGAGTTTCAATTAAGGGGCGTGTCCTTCCGTTTTATTTGATCCCAGGAGCACCGATGTTTTGAACCAGTCCGGGATAACGCCGCAAAAGATCTATTGATAGCAGAGTACGTGAGTAGCAACATATGGGACCATAGTCGTTAGAAGTTGTATAATTCACACTACACGTGCCCTAGTGCGTAATCCACAAATAAAACAGGTGTCATTCTGAACAACCCACCCTGCAACAAGTTCTTGGACAAGATTCCTGCCCAAGATCTTGCCAAACTTGCCCAACAACTTGCCCAACAACTTGCCCAAGATCTTGCCCAAGATCTTGCCCAACAACTTGCCCAAGATCTTGGGCAAGATCTTGCCCAAGATCTTGGGCAAGTTGTTGGGCAAGTCCTGGGCAAGATCTTGCCCAAGATATGACAGCCAGCTGGCAAGATCTTGGGCTCCTGACAAGATCTTGGCCATCCTGCCAAGTTTGGGCAAGAATCTTGCCCAAGAACTTGTTGCTGGGAAGTTCAAAATAAAAACCTTTTATATAATTTCATCGCAATTCGAAACCTTGCCGGGACTCCCGGAAAATCTCTGACTCCGACTTTGAGGGTTGGCAGGCCTGTCTGAGTACATCTATATGTAGGCCTATATATGCACATGTAAATGTATGTGTTTAAAATACCTCAGAAATAAACTAGAATATTTATTCTGTCACAACTCTGGACAGATTTTAAAAAAGTATAATCTGAGAGTTTAAATAATCTGTTTTGTGCACAGCAAAATTATGACAACATAGTTGCTTCGATTTGCACCCAGAGTATAAACACCTTGTACTGTGTGACTTCTGTGCATGCATGCATCAGTTCATATGTGACATGTAGTTACATAAAAGTGATGGATGCGCTCTGAGTAGATGGACAAGTGTGATATCATTTATATTGCGCACTGCATGCAGGTTATAATGTTCCTTTAACAGCCACTACATAATAGCATTGATGACTAAAAATGGATCAACAGCCATTGTCAGTGGAGAGCATTATTCAGAGGCTACTTGAAGGTATTGATGTGAACCATGTGTGCACACTAACATTTACAATACATATAGTAAGAGGAAGTAAACCTGGAAAAAATGTGCAGTTGGCTGAAAGTGAAATTATACGATTGTGTCTCAAGTCACGTGAAATATTTCTTTCTCAACCTATCCTCCTGGACCTAGAACCTCCTATGAAGGTTGTGGGTGAGGCACATGTGCTGGGATTTGCATACAGGTGCATTCACATTTAGGTGATCATCTCCTAGGAGATATCCACGGTCAATATTATGACCTGCTGAGGCTATTTGAGTTTGGAGGGTTCCCCCCAGAGGCCAATTATATGTTTTTAGGCAACTACGTGGACATTGGGAAACAATCTTTGGAAACTATATGTTTGTTATTGGCATACAAGATCAAATACCCTGAGAACTTTTTTCTTCTCCGAGGAAACCATGAGTGTGCTAGTATAAACAGGGAACATGGATTTTATGATGAATGTAAGTCATTCTCATTCCCCTTAGAAGTATGTCTTCAAATATGGTTCCCAATACCGATCTCTGTACTCGTGCATGGCACATCCAAAATCATTATTGCTATTTGACATGTGTTGTACAATGACTGTTTATCAGAAGAACCCTGATCTTGTATCTCCAACACTGCAGGCAAGAGACGTTATAACATACGTTTATGGAAAACATTCACAGATTGTTTTAACTGCCTACCAGTTGCTGCCATCATAGATGAAAAAATATTTTGCTGCCATGGTGGTATGTCTCTAACTGGTTAATAGTCATTTAATCATTCATAAATGTGTATATAGGATTATCTCCAGACCTACAATCAATGGAACAGATCCGCAAAATTATGCGTCCAACAGATGTTCCAGATCAGGGATTGCTGTGTGACCTTATGTGGGCAGATCCTGACAAGGAAACACTAGGATGGGGAGAAAATGACAGAGGGGTGTCCTTCACCTTTGGGACAGAAATTGTTTCCAAATTTTTAACAAAACATGATCTTGATCTAATTTGTCGGGGTAACCAGGTAGGTGTGGCTTGCACTATGAGGGCATGATGGTCTGTGTTAGTATGATGTAGAAGTCACTTCTATTTCACTGTAACATGTGTTAGTGCTACTTCCAATACCTTGAACGATTTTGTACTGCAGGTGGTTGAAGATGGATATGAGTTTTTCGCTAAACGACAATTGGTCGCCTTATTTTCTGCACCAAATTTCAGAGGAGAGTATGACAATGCAGGAGCTATGATGAGCATAGATGAGACTTTGATGTCATCTTTTCAGGTTAGTTAAGACATGATTTGTGTCTTTATGTTACATTCACATACTCTCAACCCGACAGATACTAAAGCCTCAAGATAAGAAGGCAAAGTTGGGTAGAGGTCAGCTAGGTATTTGTTATTTGAACACCCTAATTATTCGCTCACTAAGAAAAACCAGCATGATACTATTATATTCCTAACATTAATCTCATTCAGTTTAAGATCAAACACTAATTTAGCAGTACTCATTACAGCAAATATGTAGTGGGGGGAGGAGGGGGGTTATCATGGGCTACTGTATCGTTTTGCAAGGAGATTAATCTCAGATTACGGAAAAACCTGATTTTTTTTCTCACTTAGTTCATTCTCCTCCATTTGGATTGAAGGCTGACAGTATCAAACCCACATCCATAACCATATCTTGGCATCCACCATATGATGTAAATGGTATCATTAGAGGCTATCAAGTCAGCTACACTCCACATGGTGAAACTGAATGTCTTCAAGATGTTGTTGGGGACACTACCAGTACTGAGCTGACCTCTCTTATACCACACACTAAGTACACCATATGTGTGAGTGTGGATTTTGGGGACTATTGCACTCCAATCACTGTTGACACACCTGAAGATGGTGAGAGCAATTGAATTTTTTTAGAGCATCGTATAACAAAAACATACTTACAGCTGCTCATTTACATCATTAGTGTGCACATTTACAGCAGTGTTGCTGTAAATGTGCACAGTAATGATGTAAATGAGCATATATAGGTGTACAATATAGGAATATAACCAATAGGCAGTCAGATGTTTGGGTGTAAGCATTGCGTTGTTGAATCCATAACCTATAATCACTTGTTTTTCTCACTTAGTTCCTTCTCCTCCAATTGGATTGAAGGCTGACAGTATCAAACCCACATCCATAACCATATCTTGGCAGCCACCACATGATGTAAATGGTATCATTAGAGGCTATCAAGTCAGCTACACTCCACATGGTGAAACTGAATGTCTTCATGATGTTGTTGGGGACACTATCAGTACTGAGCTGACCTCTCTTAAACCACACACTAAGTACACCATATGTGTGAGGGCCAAGACAGTGGATTTTGGGGACTACTGCACTCCAATCACTGTTGACACACCTGAAGATGGTAAGATTTTTTTTTTCACATTCTAAGTGCATCTTATTACAACACACTTGTAGTTACATCAGTGTCGCCAGGTGCCAGATGTTTCAAAGGGGGGGGGGGGTTGTTCGGAGGGAAGTCCCCCTTGCTGGATATGGGAGAGCGCTTTAAGCTCCCCCAGGCCCCAGAAACTTTCGCACTTTACACTTCAAACCTTGCAAAAAAATTAGGAATGAAACATCACAATGACATTACATGTATTCCTTAAATAGTTTGGAGATGCCCAATAACAGCTGAGGAACTTAATAAATGGGATGAAGAGCGTCTAAGGTAGGCTGTGGAAATTTCGGTACCTTAGAAATTTAAATTTTTAACCATTGCTGCAGGCTTCTGTCAGTGGAAATTGACTCCCGAAGAGCTCAACAGATAGAATACTATGGCACAAGGCATTGCTCTGTCTGCCAGCAGGAATTTGGCTTAATTTTCAAGCGTGGCGTGCAGTGCCCCATTTGCTTGAACAAGATATGCAATAACTGTCGTATTACACCAAGAGACACACCTCCTGCATTCATGTGTGAAGTGTGTGCGAAGAAAAGGTGACACTCCCCTCCCCCCCAATGATATTAGGTATGCATGCTTGTATTGCTTTACTTATTTCACACTCCCCCACCCCTGACTGAGTGTATGTGTACATATGCCTCATCATCATCGTCTGCAGAGTGCTAGATTTGCATCTTAGCACCCGAAAGTCTACTATGGAGCAGGCAGCATTTAAAGAAACCCATTCAGCTTCTAAGCCAAAATGTAAGTACATGTACAGGGTGTTTCTCAATCAAGGAAAATTGTTTATGTAATTGTTGTTAAAAATTCTAATAATGCAGGCTTAAATTTTGATGTAAACAAGCTAAGTACATGTATCAATTCATGAAATTAAAATTAATCGAATACTTCCCAATCAAAAACATACTTTAGAAGCATCAAAAAGCTCCAACATACTTGCATTGATGAATGAAACCTCTAAATCAAGATACAATGGCCCCTAAATCAAGTATATTGCGAAAATAAATAAATAAATCAAGATTTCAATTTCAATTATTTCCCAGCATCCAATTTCAACATCATTAAACCAAGCACAGCTTTTACAAAGTGCCCTGACTATCCCAGATTACCCAGACCAGTTTGCGTCAAGCACCTCCGTGCAGCCTTCTTCGTCAGCATTCAATCATCACATCGCAGCGTGCAGATCGCCCTGCACAATTCGGGGTTGCCAAGCACTTATAGCCCCCTCCATGGGACACTCTCACATGCAACAGCACGCACATGGTGTCTTTTCTGGTGAGGTTCCTACCTCTTGGCTTAATAAACAAGCCCTCTTCATTTGCCCTCGCTGCTGCCAACTTGTATTTTCTTCTTGGTCTTTGTCTCACCAAAGAAGGTGCTGCGGTCATTTCTCTTCACAGCTTCAGAGCTCTCCCACCCTTCCTTCCCTGCCTGTAAATAGCCTACCTACTCTGGATGAGGTATTCAGTCAGAAGTGCCCAACAATTCGTTTTTATTCCATCCAAGTTCAGACATGATTTTGCGCATGTTCTAGCATCAACCCTATCCAACATTCTGTACAATAACACTGTTGAGTCATGGCTGAAACTTTTTATGCTACCTAAATGTGTTCTTCCCTCTGCCCCACGCCGTGGTCGCCGTCACCACCCTACTGACATCAAACTGCTGTGTGAGGCCTGGGAGTGTGGTCAGCTTGCTTCCCCTTGGGCTCGTAACAAACAGCATGTGTCACATCATGGCCCTTGGTCTTCATCTCCTGATGTAAATGAAAAGAGGATTGCTGAAGCAATTTCTCTCGCCAAGGATGGAAAGGCATGCCAGATTCTTACCTCTTTAGGCCTAGCTCCCAATACTGAGGACACATGGACAAAGCTATCAGCTAAACATCCCAAGAGTCCTCCCCCTGTTCCTCCTGCTCATTAGCCACTTCCAATGTCCTATCAAATCTTACCACCTGACTTTAATGTGCTCTCTGTCCTTTGGTCCTTCCCTAAGGCTTGTGCAGCTAGCCCCACGGGCTTGCGAATCAAACACCCCCTTGATGTGGCTGAAGTTCCAGTTCCTACTTCCATTTGCTCCCTCCTTCGAGGTGTAATCAAGATCCTGGCCTCAGGACAAGCTCCAGCTGCAATTTCTCAGTACATGGCAGGGGGTAGCCTAGTTGCTTTAAGGAAAGGCACACAGGACATCAGGCCCATTGCCGTGGGTGAATCACTTCACCGACTCACAAGCAAATGTCTTTGTGGTTTAATTAAAGAGGATGCTTCTGCATTCTTACAGCCTTTCCAGTTTGGCGTTGCTCTCCCCCAAGGATGTGAGAAGGTTATCCATGGCCTGAGACGTTGTCTTGATGACCACTGGCATGATCCTGGTTTTGTATGCATGAAGGTGGATATGAAAAATGCCTTCAACCTAGTGTCTTGCCAGTCCTCCTTGATCAATGTACCCTACATTTCCCTCTCCTCCTCCCTTGGACTGAGTGATGCTACAGCCAGCACCCTTTCCTGTGGCATTCTATGGGAACTTTGACCTCAGAGGCTGGTGTGCAGCTAGGGGATCCTCTGGGCCAGTTCTACTTTGCCTTGGTCCTCCACTATCTGGTTCTTTCCATCGCCAAGGATGAACGCTGCCAAGATATACTTTTTAATGCTTGGTACCTGGATGATGGGGTGGTGGCTGGTCCATCTTCCTCTGTCCTACATGTTGTACACCTTCTTCAGGATTTAGGTCCCTCATTGGGACTTCACTTAAACCACCAAAATGTGAGCTTTTCAGTCAAAGTGACCTGAGCTTATTTCCTTCAGGGATGAACAAATCTTGCACACCCAACCTTACCATCCTTGGAGCACCCATAGGGGATGTGGTCTTTTGCTCATCATTCATTGCCTCCAAACGTGCTGCTGCCTCCATATTGCTATCCTCACTGGAGAAGCTTGGCTCATGTGATCCTCAGATTGCTCTCATTTTGCTACGCAGGATTTACAAAATTGATCCACGTTGCACGGTCCACTCCTCCATCCCTGGCATTAGATGAGCTGCATGCCTTCAATCAGCAGGTCAGGCACACCTTCACAGAGTGCCAAGCTATTCACACTACTGACAGCTCTTGGAAGCAGGCCCAGTTGAGTTTAAGTAGAGGTGGCCTGGGGCTCCACTCATTAGCACACCACCCTACTGCAGCATTTATTGCATCCATCAGTACTGCAGGCCTTGCCTCACCTTCAGATAATTTCCTGGTTGAGGCAGTCAATTCGTACAACACGTCTGTACCCCCTGAGAGTGCAGTTGACATTGACAGTCTGACCATTACACCTTGTCGACAGCATACTTTGTCAGCCACATTAGAGTCTACTCAATTTAGCTCTTTTCTTTCGGAGAGCTCTACTGCTGACAAGGCTCGTCTCCTGTCAGTGTCTTCGCCCCATGCCTCTTCATGGCTCTCTGCTGTCCCATCTCCAGGCCTGGGTCTAAGCCTAGACCCCAATGAATACCAAATGGCCATCAAGTGGTGGCTAGGGCTAGACACCTCACCTGCATGGCTCACCTAGCTTCCCTGTGCTTTGTGCCCAGTTCACCCTTTGGATCCCCTAGGTTACCATGCCTTGACATGTAAGTGAGGTGGTGATGCTGTATCCAGGCACAATAAGCTCAGGGATGTAGTGCTCCAAACCTGCCATCGTGCCTGCATCAACGCCAAGGCAGAAGCTGGCAGTGGACTAGGACGTGAGCTCCTGCACACACGTCCTGCTGACATCTTAGCTTCAAATTGGCTCTATGGCAAGCCTGCTGCCTTTGACCTTTCTGTGACTTCTCCGCTAAACCCATCCCATCTCTCTGAAGCGGGTCTCACAGCAGGGTCAGCAGCAGTTGCCGCTGAGCTAAGAAAGCACTCGACTAATGATGCTAAGTGTTCTGAGCTGAGATGGACATGCATTCCGCTTGTGGTGGAGTCATATGGAGCTTGGGGCAGGGAAGCTGTCCAAGCTTTCTCAAGACTTGCTTCACACCTCGCCACAAGGACCAACACCCCCATCCAAGGTGATCTCCAACTTGTATGGCTGCCTGAACCTAACACTAGTGCGGACCAATGCCTGGTCCCTCCTCTTAAGGCATGGATATATCATCCAGGAGGGTGATACATGTAGTTCATAAACATAACTTTGTAGTTAATGTGTTTTTTTATTTATTATAAAGTATATAAATACCTACATGTACAGTAATAGGAGATCTAAACAGAAGTAGTTAATTAATATAATTTTTAGCTTGAGACTTTTAATTAACCATTTCACCAGCATGTTTTCTTTTGCTGTTAGAACTTTTAACAACAATTAACCGTTAATAACTGCTTGTGGTCAATTTAGAAACACCCTGCTGTATTAAAATGTAAAACATTTACAACTCGTACTAAATATTTCTTTCTCAAAACAACAATAATAGGTTTTCTTTACCATAATTAGTACACTCTATCTGCAAAATATTTGTGTATGATGTAATCCATAACTTTGAGCATACCACTCACTTTCTAAATAGAATGAATGTATAAAAATTGTTAACAGATCATTGACTGAAACTTGATCTGATTGAGAGGAAAATAAAACTGGTTCAAATGGATTACTCAGCTAAGTGAGAAGAGCCAATTAAAAGCTTGAAACCAGTACTCTGGTTAACTGCATGCAAAGTTAAAAGAAAACCATGTCACAACCTGCCAATTGTGTCAGTTAAATCTTGTCTTAAAAGATAGTGAAACATGCACACACCACATGAGACATTCTTTGTGTTTGTATGCATCACATTTAAAACGTACTATTTCCTGCAGAGTAATTCTTTTTACTTTCTATGTTGCAAAACCAAAAACAAATAATTATTTGTTTTTGTATTTTAAAGTTGCATATAAGCTGTCTACAACTTAACATCAATAAAAAAAGTTGTAGAAAGTTATTTTGGGCCAAGATAAACCACTCCACCAATTCAGTACATCAACAAGGAATAAAACTAGAAGCCAACTTAAAAAAAAAAATGAAGCACCCAACCTAACACGGTAAATTAATCAAAGGGTCAAATCTGTTCCCCAATGCAAGGTCATAGTCTACTGCTTAATTTTACCATGTGCGACCAGTTACAAAAGTGTGTACAAGTTAAAGTCATTTGGTCAGATTGCATAGCATATCTCAAAGTATACACTGAAGAAAGCTTCCAAATGACTCATAATTACAGCAAGAATTTTTATTCTTATTCACATGCTATTTTATCTCATTTTTCTCACTTTTAATAGTTCCCACTCCTCCAATCGGATTGAAGGCTGACAGTATCAAACCCACATCCATAACCATATCTTGGCAGCCACCTCATGATGTAAATGGTATCATTAGAGGCTATCAAGTCAGCTACACTCCACATGGTGAAACTGAATGTCTTCAAGATGTTGTTGGGGACACTACCAGTACTGAGCTGACCTATCTTAAACCACACACTGAGTACACCATACGTGTGAGGGCCAAGGCAGTGGATTTTGGGGACTACTGCACTGCAATCACTGTTGACACACCTGAAGATGGTGAGCAAAAATTGTTAATATGAAGTGTGGTTAATGTTCTAAGTGTGCCTCATTACATTTCAGCTACTTGTTTACATCCATAATTTATTATACCTGCCAATGCACTGTGTGAAGAGTTGATATTGTCTAAGTGCATAATATATTTTACAAGACATTGTTTTGTATTGTTTTAACTTTAAATTGAATTAAAATAAAATTGGTGATGTATGATTTGTAGACAGCAAATGCGTAAAAAGTAAAATGCGGTTTTATTCAATATTACATACTTGCATTTTAACAATTTCAGGCAGGTAATAATACAGGTCTGTATTTTACGAAATCTCTGTAATCCCTTGTTTCGTTACTTTTTAGTGAATCGCTATCTGCATCACCAATTTTATTTTGATTAAATTATTATGTCATTTTTTATCTAACCAGTTTGTCCGGGAGCATGATGTATGTGATAACATAGAGATGGGGCCTGGTGGGGCTAGCCATTCGTATACAGGTGTGTCATGCACCCATTTACAATTGGGGATGTGCTTACTCTCTGAAAGCTTTGATGGTTTCTGGTCGACCACAAGCTAGGGAGCATCTCCTATTTTATGTCTTCCAGAGCTGATAAAATATTTTGTGGGCTATTACAAAAAAAAAAAAAACTCAGCTAAAGAGTGTCAAGCATAACTCCCCATACAAATAATAAAACAAATCCGACTCAGCAGCAGAGATAATATACATTATCTCAACCACTAACATTATGCTTCAACTGATCATGGTGGGGATATATAATATAAACCTCTTATCTGAGTGTGTTTCAAATCTGGAGGAAGCAGGAGGCTTTTAGTTTGTAGTATTGGTTAGTTTTATTTGCTCATCAAGAAAGAATTATTAGCTATCTCGATACTATTATATTGAATCTAAACCATCTGCTAAAAAAAGATCAATAACGTACTGTAATTAAACCTTAATTTAGAGAATTTTCATGCACAGGGGGAAAAACCTGTGCATGTAACTAGTTTTTCATGTGTAGTTTTGCATGCAGTGCACAGATCTCAATGAGACTCAGTGCAGAGGATATGATAAGCCTATATCACTGACCTTTCACCAGCCACATGCATAGGCATCTGTGAAGTCTGCATCTTGCTCAAGCTTATCCTAGCAACCAATGCGATTAGTGAGTGCAGTGCATCAGTGTTACATAGGGAGAAATGTTCACAAGGATAGGACAGATGGTTTATCCATTGTCTCGTGCTTGAATGACTTTGTCAGCTCACGACAACATATTTTGATGATATGCATGCATCAGTTTATGTACCGTGTCCCATATACTATATTTGAATGTATATATTTGCAACCATGCATGATACATGTACCTTTCAGAGCATGCACTCGTAATGACTATGCGATCAACATGTATTGCAATGATCCAATCACAGGCAGTTACGTAGCACGTGTCTATACGTATACAAATAGATCTAACAGTCAGGTGAAGTTCAGGGTGCAGACATGTAAGATGCGCGTCTTAGTCTGTCTTGCGATGCACAGCTGACGTCACCATTACACACTTAAAACTCCAAATGATGAGACATTACATGTAGTAAACAGTTTTTGTGTAGTTTGTGTAGTTTTTATGTACCAAAACGTATAGGCACTTGGGGCTCCGCCCTAGACCCCAATGGGGGAGCTTACAGCACTCCCCTCATACCCCTGGCTGGGAGGGAGGGGTGTCCCCCTCCTGCACCCTCCCCAGGACTTTCTCTACATTGTTCATTTCTGCAGGATCTTTTATCAATGCTACAGCCTTGATGTTTATTCATAATTACAATATCATATTATTTGATCATTTACTATTTGAAAAATTAGGTGAAGATCAGAATGGAGAACAGGCGCTACATGTACAACTGGAAGCAAAGCTGAATTTGATGGCAGCACAGCAGAAACTAAATGAAGAACAGAATTTGAGTGGGCACTACAGACCAGAATGCGATCGGCATTTGAATGACCTAGGTCACACTAGGGAGGAGCTAGATATGATCAGAAAAGAGCTAGTAGACCTAAAGAAAGAACACTCAACATGTAAGACATCCTGGATAGTACCACGTCATAATGTAATACTGCTTCAGAAGTCACTAGGAGGAGGGGCATGGGGGTACGTTGTAGAGGGTCAGTTCAGGGGTCAACAAGTGGCTGTCAAGTGTATCCATGAAGCCATCATCACTGAACATGTACTTAAGCGAGCGTATCGTGAGATCTCTACAATGGCCCAAGTACACCACCCCAACCTGGTGCAGTTCATAGCAGCTGTGCTGGATGACCAGGGAGGACCCGTGATCATCACTGAACTGTTGGACACCACACTGAGGAAGGCATATAAGGACAACCTCTTTAACCTGGGCCTATGTATCGACCTATTTCGTGATGTTGCCTCTGCCCTCAGCTACCTCCATGAGCTAGAAACCCCCATCATCCACAGGGATGTGAGCACTGCCAATGTCCTTTTAAAGGTTGTGGCCAGGGACAAGTGGATAGCTAAACTATCAGACTTTGGGTCAGCCAATTGGGCCAGGCAAGCTTGTACCATGGGGGAGGGTGCCATAGTGTACACAGCCCCAGAGGCATTCCCCACTCACCCATCTCTGGATGTGAAACCTCAGCCCCAGACCACCAAGATTGATGTGTACAGTTATGGGATATTGGTGTGTGAGGTCACACTGAGGGAGTTCCCTGATCCTGACCATCTCCGTGAGATGAAGGAGAAGATGAAGACCAAAGATGTCCTCCTCCATACCCTGGTGATGAAGTGCACACAGCATATGCCTGACAAACGACCCACAATGGCTGCTGTGCTTAATGAATTAGATCTATACTATTAGAATGAAATTGTGAAATCCAGGTGTATGCAAGCATGTGATTTTAATAAACTGTTTTATTCTACTACTTGGGTATTTGTGTTTCAAATTATATGTGTATCTATTTTAGAACATTGTATTTGTAGTGTGAAATATTTTATTGCTACATGTGAAAACTTACAGTACGTCCCTACAATATTGTAATTTTACAAAAGGGCGACCATATACAAACCTACTATTGTGTTTTCACATATATAAATTTGAATGAGTTCTCACAACAATGTAATCATCCTGGGAGATGAGAACAGAAGGAAGGCCAAGGCTCTCAAGTACCAATACCATAGGGATGCTGGATTAATCACCCAGGCCTCTGATTAGCTTCAAGTAAAAGGTGCACAGCCAGTGGTCTGGTCTACATAAGAAGGATGGAGTTACATGCTCTAGCTGATGAGATAGAAGGTGTACTGTGCACATGTACTCTCTAACAATGTGTGCAGGATTAGAATTTTAAATACACTTTATGTGACTAGCTACAAAAAGTTGCAGTTTCGCTGTTGTTATTGGCGATGTTGCTGATGCAGGTACTTATAACATTGTACCACTTGTCATTACCATATTCAGAATATCATTTATATGAATATCCTTTTATTGAAGCAGATCAGAATACATTGTAAAATTCTACAGGTTGGTACCTATAAGGATAAGGCGGAAAATTATGAGTCCCTGAGCCAAATAATTGGGTTATTACTGACTTCTAGCTCATATTCGGTTCTATCCCAAAAACTATTATTTTTTAAATGACAACTCTGAGCAGGGCCTTGCAATATAAAGATAAATCAACTGCCTCTGGCCTTACACCCTGTTCACACTACCATGATAGAACGGTTCTGGCCTGTCGGGAACCGTTCTTTGATATAGTCGGTATGCGTCCACACTATACATGTATCAAAGAAAGGTTCCAGACAGGCCAGAATAGTTCTATCATGGTAGTGTGAACTGGGTGTTAGTTTAACGTGATGCAATACCATCATATTATATCTAAAATGGATGGAAGAAATGTTCTTTATGCCTTGCCAAAAGCTGCATGCACTGTCATACAAGATATTCAGCAAATCAAAATAGGGATGTTTGAAAGGGGTTGTTGTTCTAAACGACTGTTCTGTGCAGCAACTACCAGACTTATTGTCACACCTAGGCTATCCATGAGGCTCATGCACCTTTCTTTACCTGACACCCCCTAATATAACCTGTTGAATAGAGTTATGGGGAATCAGCACTTGCTGACTCCCTTTTTAGAATTAACCTTTCTACCCTTCTACCTTACATGTACACCCCTAATATAACCTGTGGAGTAGAGGGTGCTTATGGGGAGTCAGCACTTGCTGACTCCTCCCACTCAATTTATGTTACATCAGTATGTATAGGTAAATACATATTTAAATGCATGGGTGCTGAAATTGTATGTCATAGTGTGACAAGGTGACGAACCTTGCACTGATCATGAACTTACTTTCATGCATAGCTGAATAGGTAGAGTGACCTATGTTCAGGAGGGTGTTATGACGCTTGCATTGATAGTGTGTATAAATGTACGAGTAACTGGTAAAAATCAAGAGTTCTGAAACAGTGAACTTAGAGGGGTAGGGCTACGCACTATCACACATAGATAGCCACCAGCTACTGCCACCAGCTACTCACAATTAAAGTGTAAAGTATACTTAAAATTGCCCATGTGTGTGTATGGAGGGTATTCATGTGATGATGGGTGTGCATGGAGGGTACTCATGTGATGATGGGTGTGTTCATGGAGGGTACCCACCCATGTGATGATGGGTGTGTGCATGGAGGGTACTCATGTGATGATGGGTGTGTTAATGGAGCGTACTCGTGTGATAATAGGTGTGTGTGTGTGTGTGCGCATGGAGGGTGCCCATGTGATGATGGGTGTGTTAATGGAAGGTACTCGTGTGATAATGGGTGTGTGTATGCATGGAGGGTGCCCATGTGATGATGGGTGTGGTACCATGTGATGATAGGTGCGTGCATGTAGGGTACTCATGTGATGATGCGTGTGTGGTACTTATGTGATGATGGGTGTTGTGTGTAATGGAGGGTACTCTTGTGATGATGGGAGTATGCATGGAGCCTTTGGTGCAACGAGGCAATGAATCTGTGATTTTTCTATCTACACTTATATTCGAATGTCCTGCAAACACTTACATCATTATGCATATAGCAATGTTTGATATACCAGACTGACACCATGCTATGTAGTCTATATGATTAGCCAGTATGCATGGAAAGGAAAGGGGGAGGTGGACATAGAGGGAGGGGAGGGGGGAGTTTATGGAGGTACAAACCTTCTGTACCCAGTATTTTGTAGCAGAGCATTTATGAGTTAAAGTAATATAAGTGATCGCTACGTTTAGTGCTGGCTGAGCTAGCGCACACAAACAAGTACTGACTGGGTAAGGGACGCCCATGCAATCTCTAAATGTATTATATCCTAAATAGGCTGACTTTCCTGGCCTGTAAGAGCAAGTGCATGCCCCCCATCAAGGTTTTAAGTTAGTAACTATTATTAAAAATTCAACCAATTTGTGGTTACTTTTTGCATGCGCGTGGGTTTTGTTTGTGAATACGATGCCGTTGCTCTTTGCTACACACATAAACCAAAGAGCTGTACATTTCCAACTCAATCAGCTCATGACGATAACCTTGAGGATATAGTACAGGCAGTCATCTTCAAATCGGCGATCCTGCTGCTGGTAGTGTAGTAGATAGGACTGTTCCGTTGCTCGATAAAGCACAGTCAATTAATCAAGCGCGGAATCTTCAGATGCGGGGGGAAGACTGTTCAGTTTCTCTGCTGAGCCCAATAACCCGCATCAGCCAATCTTGCGGCCATTTCCCAGAAGAACGTTTGGCAAGCAGCAACGGTCGTTTTGCTCCTCATGGTATGATAAACTGTTAACACAAATGGCTTCATTACGAAGTTTGAAGCCATTTGTGTTAACATTGCCGCGCCGTGTTGTTTGGATTTATAATAAGCCTTTAAGGGGAGTGACCTTCCGTATTATTTGATCACGCAATCGAAAAAAACTTTATTTTTTTAAAAAGAGTAGTAAATCATGGCCACCGATGTTTTGAACCAGTCCGGGATGAAAAATCTATGATAGCAGAG
The DNA here is from genome assembly GCA_949361645.1 of Spongilla lacustris. Lineage (NCBI taxonomy): Eukaryota > Metazoa > Porifera > Demospongiae > Spongillida > Spongillidae > Spongilla > Spongilla lacustris. The sequence goes on along the minus strand of OX442421.1, from coordinate 8,111,942 downwards.
TACGTGAGTAAGGACTATAGAAGTTGTATAATTCACACTGCACGTGCCCTAGTGCGTAGTTATATCGATTATCCATACCAAAATGTAACGGATGTCATTCTGAACAGGTATGCTAACCTGATCAAAATAAAAACCTTTAGATTTGGAAAATTAGTGATGATTGGCAGCCCTGTCTGAGTACATCTATATGTAGGCCTATACATGTACGTGGATAAAATACCCGAGAATTGAACTAGAATATTCAGTCACAACTCTGGACACAGATATAAAGATATCAGTTGAAAGTGTATTCTGAGAGTTAAAAAAAAAAATCTTGATCTACTCTGTGATATAGTGGCTTCGATGTTTTTCATTTCTTTTCAATAAATAGAGCACAAAGTGTGGCTTCTGTGTGCATGCATCTATGACATGGTGTTACTGCATGTTTCCTTTATGTACAGCCACCTGCACATAATAGTATTGAGGACTATAAATGGATGAACAGCCATTGCCGGTGGAGAGCATTATTCAGAGGCTACTTGAAGGTATGGATGTGAACCATGTGTGCACAAAAATATGTAGTAACATTTACAATACATATTATATAGTAAGAGGAAGCAGACCTGGAAAACATACACAGTTGACTGAAAGTGAAATTAGAGGATTGTGTCTCATGTCGCGTGAAATATTTCTTTCTCAACCTATGCTCCTGGACCTAGAAGGTCCTATGAAGGTTGTGGGTGAGGTGCATGTGCTGGGATTTGCATACAGGTGCATTCACATTTTGGTGATCATCTCCTAGGAGATATCCACGGTCAATATTATGACCTGCTGAGGCTATTTGAGTATGGAGGGTTCCCCCCAGAGTCCAATTATCTGTTTTTAGGCAACTATGTGGACTTTGGGAAACAATCTTTGGAAACTATATGTTTGTTATTGGCATACAAGATCATATACCCTGAGAACTTTTTTCTCCTCCGAGGAAACCATGAGTGTGCTAGTATGAACAGGGAACATGGATTTTATGATGAATGTAAGTCATTCTTTTTCCCCTTACAAATACATATGTCTCCAAATATGGTTCCTAATATCCATATTCATAATCTCTGTACTTGTGCCTGGCACATCCAAAATATTGCTATTTGATATCTGTTGTATGATGACTGTTAATCAGAAGAACCCTGATCATATATGTCGGCCAACACTGCAGGTGTGCGACGTTATAACATACGTTTATGGAAGACATTCACAGATTGTTTTAACTGCCTACCAGTTGCTGCCATCATAGATGAAAAAATATTTTGCTGCCATGGTGGTATGTCTCTCACTGGTTAATAGACAATTAATAATTCATTTTTTATATAATGTGTAGGATTATCTCCAGACCTAATATTAATGGAACAGATCCGTAGAATAATGCGTCCAACAGATGTTCCAGATCAGGGATTGCTGTGCGACCTTCTGTGGGCAGATCCTGACAAGGAAACATTTAGATGGGTAGAAAATGACAGAGGAGTCTCTGTCACCTTTGGGACAGAAATTATTTCCAATTTTTTAACAAAACATGGCTTTGCCTTAATTTGTCGAGGTCACCAGGTAGGTGGTACACATACAAGTGTACTGGGATGGGCAAGGGAGGGGGAAGTGGGACTAAACTGAAATGGCACCTGGGGTGCACTGTGTTAACAACTTGTAAAAAAAAAAAAATCCACCATCTGGTTAGATTGCGTCAATACTATACATATATATGGGATACCGCAGTACACAGGTATGGTAGAAGTAGCATACCATACCTCATACCAAGCCATGCATACTGAAGTAGCATATTACATGTACCACATATGGGTCTAAAAACAATGAGTATTGCACATTCTGTGAACTACATCATTTAGATTTAGCTTTAATAACCAGATGTGTTACATTCTATACCAGACCACAAGCCCTTAATATTCCTGCTGGTCACCCCTTGCTAAACATGACATCTCTAAATATACATGTACACATGCCCAGGTATGGTACCCAGGTATGGTACCTGAGGTACGTGTATGATACCCATTGGGTGTATGAGTTGTTTACATGGAGATGGGGGCAAGTTGCTGGAGATAGTGTACACTTTCATACATATGTGTAGAGTTTCATTTAGCCCGGGGGAGGGGGGTCCCCCTCGCGTTGGCCAAATACAATAAGGGGGAGGGGGGGGGGAGTACATTTTTAATTTTTAAATAAGTGCGTGCCTCAGCCCCCACGTGCTCTATGCCAATGCTTTCATAATAACCATGTATGTCCAGTGCACACATTACATGAATATATGTGATACATGATGTCACACTTTAGGTGGTTGAAAATGGATATGAATTTTTTGAAAGACGACAATTGGTCACCTTATTTTCTGCACCAAATTTCAGAGGAAAATATGACAATGCAGGAGCTATCATGAGCATAGATGAGTCTTCGAATTGCTCTTTTCAGGTTAGTTAAGACATGATTTGTGTCTTTATGTTACCTTCTCATACCCAATAGATATTAGAACCTCAATATAAAAGGAGACAGTTGAGCAGAAGACTGATTTGTTAGTTGAACACTTTATATTTATCGCATTAATATGCTTAAGAACACTAATTTATGCTACAGTGCACAGTAAGGAAAACAGATCATAAATGTGGGTAGTGTTATAGAGATGTTTCGTGCATGGGAGGGGGGGAGGGGAAATCGGTTGGTTTTCATGTATGGGCTATACTCTATTATTATGGGTTAATATATTTATTATAAATACCTTGCATCACATAGTGGAAAAACCCTGCATGTATATTAGTCACTTGGTTTTCTTTCTTAGTTCCTTCTCCTCCAATGAGATTGAAGGCTGACGGTATCAAACCCACATCCATAACCATATCTTGGCAGCCACCACATGATGTAAATGGTATCATTAGAGGCTATCAAGTCAGCTACACTCCACATGGTGAAACTGAATGTCTTCAAGATGTTGTTGGGGACACTACCAGTATTGAGCTGACCTCTCTTAAACCACACACTAAGTACACCATATGTGTGAGGGCCAAGACAGTGGATTATGGGGACTACTGCACTCCAATGACTGTTTACACACCTGATGATGGTGAGGAATTTTTTTCCCACAATAAAAAAAAAACAGCTGCTTATTACATTTACAGCATGTTTCAAACGGGGGGGGGGGGGCTAACCCAAATTAGAGGGATCCATGGGGGATGGGCTCAGACTGAAATAAAATGTACATTAAATTAATGTCTGAGACCTTGTCAGCATTAGGGAAAAGAAGTAGAGTGGTAATAGGCAGCTTTGTGGGTATAGTGGAGCATTGTAAGCTTCCCGCTCTATTGGGACCTGGAGTGGAGCCCAATAGGTTTCATTTTTAGTGCCTTAAAGCTGCTAAAATTGCATGTCCATATAATATCAATGGGAGTCATGAGGATATGATATGTGAACGAATTTATCCAGCCTATATGGTTTGTAAGCAAGTACAAGTACTAACACAACATGTATTTATATGTTCAAATAAAGCGGTGATCATCAGTATGCTATGCTGTGGTGAAACACATAATTACATCCCACACGTTTGGTTATACACTCTGGGGATAATTGTTGTTTGGACTATCTACTTGCTCAAAGCTTTCAAAATCATCAGCAGGCTAACACAACAATTTAAAAGGTATGAAGGTGTAAAACTGATATGCAGTTAGCTACTTGTCTAATGGTGCTAACTTGTATGTATAAGGCAGACTCACTCAAGGTGTGCATGCCCGTGCCGCTAATTACTTAAACACAGAGTGGATCATATGAGATGTTTCCACTTCATTACTCTAAGTAATTTTACCATTTCTCTAAGTCCTGTAGCAAATAAGATTATTTTATATCCGTGGTGGATAATGATTAGGGATATGATTGTAATTTTGCATCTCCAAGTTAGTGGTACAATTGAAGTGCAATGTATTTTATAACCGTTACATAAGTAAGCATTGCTTTGTTGAATCCATAACTTGTACATGCATATTACTCACTAAATTGTTTTTCTCACTTAGTTCCTTCTCCAATCAGATTGAAGGCTGACAGTATCAAATCCACATCCATCACTATATCTTGGCAGCCACCGCATGATATAAATGGTATCATTAGAGGCTATCAAGTCAGCTACACTCCACATGGTGAAACTAAATGTCTTCATGATGTTGTTGGGGACACTACCAGTACTGAGCTGACTTCTCTTAAACCACACACTAAGTACACCATATGTGTGAGGGCCAAGACAGTGGAATTTGGGGACTACTGCACTCCAATCACTGTTGACACACCTGAAGATGGTGAGATTTTTAAAATAGTGTATCTTGTTACAAAAACATACTAGCTGCTGCTTATTTACATCAGTACATTTACAGCATGTTTCAAAAGGGGGGGGGGGGGGGGGGGGGGGGGGGCTATACATCGGTAGAGAGATGCCATGGGAGATAGACTCAGACTAAAAGGTGCATCATATTAATTTCTGAGACCTTATCAGGGTTCTCCCTAGGAAGTAGTGTGGTAATAGGCAGAGCTCTGTTATGAAGAAGGCTATGTGGGGTGGGTGAGGAAGGAGGGAGGGCCCCTCCTGCCAGCTGGGGTGTATGATGGAGCACTGTAAGCTTCCTCTTTTGGGACCTGGATTAGGGCTCAATATTGCATTTTCTGTGCCCTAAAAATCAATGCACAGTATGTAAGGCTTGCAACTGCTTGTGCCAAAGGTTCGGTCAACCAGTTAACCGGTGGTTAACCAGTTAACGGTTGGTTAACTTGTTACGAAAATGAAAGAACCGCTTTAACCGGTTAGAATAACTGCTTCAACCGGTTGGTAAATTTTTTTTATCAACCTACCGGTGGATATTTTATAGAAGACTTGCAAGTGGCTTCATGTGCACCTCACATCTTCCAACAATGCTGGGCACTGATGAGAAAACAATAAGTTACATATTGATTATTACCCTAGCCCTGAATAGTACATGGTGAGTATCTCAGTTCAGACACAGTGTGTGTGGGCTCACCATTAGGGTGAATGGAGTTCATAAATAATTTTTAAATAACCTGTTGTTTTAAAACAAACAACCTCAATCAACCTGTGTTTTTTTTAAACACAATCACCTTAACCCACAATTTTTATGAAATAACCTTTTGCAACTAGTTTTTTTTTTCTAAATTAACAGGTTTCAAGCCTTAACTGCATGTCCATGTAATATGAATGGAAGCCCTGTGGCTGTGCTACTCTATGCCTCAAATTAAAAAAATGAAGTAAATTATTAAGACCATTTGGTTTTTAGGCCACTACCTGTCCTTCGCTGCACGTAGAGTCAACGGCCCAGGACCAATGGGGTCAGCTCCCTCACTGCAAGTGGACAGAACCATTAATGCAAGTGAACTTAGTAGCCCCACACTACAAGACCAGTTAGCACCTGTGGAGCAATTACAGATGGAGATGGCCTCAGATACAATTTTCAGTAAAGGATAGGTAGTGGGAGATAGGGCCATGGGGGCTGCTAAGTGAGGGCTAATGGTTCCATAGGTAGTGGGGGGCATGTGCGACTCCAGTTGATAGCTCCCTTAATATTGGGAGTCTCCACCAGAATGCATTATTGTGGGGGTCCCCAATGACCCTGCAGGGATTTTTTAGCAGCCTGATTACTCCATCTGTAATTGCTCCACAGGTGCTAACTGGTCTTGTAGTGTGGGGCTATTAAGTTCACTTGCATGAATGGTTCTGTCCGCTTGCAGTGAGGGAGTTGACCCCATTGGTCCCTGGGTCGTTGACTCAACATGCAGTGAAGGACAGATAGTGGGCAGGAGGGCCGTGGGGGCTGGTCCCAGTGTGTGGGGCACTTGCAGTGACGGTTATTGGTTCCACTGGTAGTGTTTGGAGAGGGGCAGGTGTATGTACAGTACCTGCAATTCACTACTTGTAGTGCAAGGGTTGGCATCTCCCCACTGGCATAATACCTACTGACCCCAGCTTGTGTGGGCAGCCCTGCTGGCAATGTAACCCCAGCTGTAAGAGAGCTGGTGGCTCCACTAAATGGAGGTATTAAATGTAAATTCACTTGCATCGTGCGGCTGTTGAGTTCACTTGCTGTGATGGAGGATATAGTGGTTGTAATGTGTGAGTGCACTTTTTCCGCGCTCAATTCGCTCCAATGATATAACAACCGCCTCCCCATACATTGAGCGGGTTTATAAAACACTACAATGCTGGACATTGTTCTTTCAAAACAGTTTGGAGTTGCGCAATCACAGCTGAGGAACTAAACACATGGGATGAAGAGCATGTAAGGTAGGCTTTGGCAACTTGACAAACTCTGTACCTGAAATTCGTATGTAACCATTGCTACAGGCTTCTGTCAGTGGAAATAGAATCTCGGAGAGCTCAACAGATAGAGTGCATTGGCTCAAGGTGTTGCTCTGTCTGCCAGCAGGAATTTGGCTTAATTTTCAATCGTGGCATGCAGTGCCCCATTTGCTTGAACAAGATATGCAATAACTGTCGTATTACACCAACAGACCCACCTCCTCCATTCATGTGTGAAGTATGTGCAAAGAAAAGGTGATGCTCCCCCCTCCAAGAAAATGCATGTGTGTGTGTGTACTTATGCCTCTTCGTCATCATTTTTGCAGAGTGCTAGATTTGCATCTTAGTACCCAGAAACCTACCAAAGAACACTGTAAGTTGTATCAAAACGAAGACGAACTGAAGTAAAAATTCAATTTACAACTCAGTATTATTACAGTGTGTTTTACAATCAAGAAAAATTGTTTATAAATTAACCACAAGCAGTTAATTAACTGAGAATTGTTGCTAAATGCTCTAATAACGCGGCCTGAAATGTTGATGCAAACAAAACTAAAAATTAATTAACAAAAATCAATGAAATTGAAATTAACGAAAATGAATTAATAATTCCCGATAACACCTAATTAGAAACATACTATTTTAGTGGCATCCAAAAGCTCCAACATTTCCTAGCAACCTGCCCTAATTTATTAATAAATTCAAACCGCTAAATCAAGATACTATGGTCCCTAAATGAAGTACATAGCGAAAATAAAAAAAATCAAGATTTCAATTTTGAATAACTTCTAAACGGAAGTAGTTAATTAAATATAGTTTGCAGCTTTTATCTAACCATCCATCCTACATTTATTAACAATAATATGGGGTTTTGAGACTTTTATCAATATTAATTAACCATTCAAAATTATTTTAATTTGTTTTCACCAGCATGTCTTCTTTTGCTGTTAGAACTTTTAAAAACAATAACCAGTTAATTAACTGCTTGTGGTTAATTTATAAACAATTTTCCTTGATTGTGAAACACCCTGTATATGTGATGTAAGGACTGTGGGTAATAAATATTTTTTCTCAAAACCTTAAAACATGACCTTAATTATAGGTGTCAAGCTCTTTGATTAAGTAATAGATACAGCAAAAGACACTATATGTATGATGTGATATAATATAATTATAATTATAATTATAATTATAATTGTATATATATATATATATTTGAGCATATCACTCACTTACCAAAAGACGGATTTCACCACTAAAATGGGGGGCAAGTTGTTAAAATCAGTACTAACTAGCTGTTCTTGATATAATTATACAAGATATAAAAACATTCTCTGAGAAAGTTAGTGGTATATAGGATTTGAAGGCAATGGTGGTGTAAAAAGGAAGGGAACAAGGGATCAACAATGGTACAATTTTTTTGAATAGTCCTATATTTAGCAACATAAAACATACGTACTACAAAAGTGTTAAATATAGGACTATTTGTACCATCATTGATCCCTTTTCTGCTTAAACTCATCAAATTGAGCATGGAGTTGCTCATCAATGATTACAAAATCCCATCATATATTTCTTTTAAAGGTTTCTCCTTGTTGAAGCTTCTGTAATCTAACCATAATGCCACATTTAAGTCCTTACTTAGAGCATACTCATCCATGTTCAAATTTAATGTTGATAGCTAGAAGGGATATAATGGTAAAACGAATCATGTATTTTTAAAATACTATACAGTATAATTTGCATCAAAATCTTCATCTTCCTTTGCAGAATACCCTAGCATTGCTGCCCCTGTCCTCCATAAACGCAATAAATGTGTTGAATACAGCTGTTTATTCAGCATTTGATTATTGTCATCATGTGCTGCTACATGTAGCACTGTTTTTAGTAAGAGATGTGTCTTCCAAATTTATGGTTTGGATCAATTGCACTGCCGCTGTATGCTCTTGTTCGTTGCCTACAGTGTATGTTAAGTTCTAACTTGTCAATCTTCTTCACTACTTTTCATTCATTGTACAACTTTAATTGTTTGGAGTTGACCTGCTTTGCTAACATTTTGCCTTTCATATCCATAAGTAGGTATACTCCATTGTCAAATCTTTCAACAACAATGTAAGGCCCTAACCACTTTTTCTTGTTTCCCACCTGCTCTTGCTACATTTTTCATATTCTTTTTTAGTACAAGATCTCCTTCACAGTATTCTGCTGACGTGCATCTTTTATCATAATTACACTTTTGCCTAGTTTGTGCTACATTTATGAATTTTATGGCTTGGGGAATCACAATTCGGCTAAATACATGTAAATCCTTTTTATTTCATCCATACGATTCTGTTCAGTATCGCAGCCTTCCAAACCTTGCACTTGAGGCACTGAGCTAAACTTTTCTGATGGTTTTTTTGTACGCTATACAGGTAGGATTGCATCCCTTCCATACGTCAAAAAAAGGGGGTGTACTTAGTTGATGCATGAATACTAGTCCTGTACGAGAATAAGGCTGCATCAGTATGTTCATCCCAATCTTCTATTTCACTGTTCACATACTTCATAATTGCCTTAGTTATAGTTTGGTTCATGCGTTCATCCAGACTATTGGTTTGAGGGTGGTACGCACTACTCACACGATGCTCAACTCCTGCTAATGTGAATAAATTGTTGTTTATTTCATTAACAAATTCCCGACCTTGAAGTTGGTGGTGGTGATGTGGTGATGAAAGTAAATGATGGTGTGGTGTTAGTCCTGAGCCAGATGTGGAAATAGTTTATGGATTGACTTGGTGATGGGATGGAGGTACATGTAGGTGGAGTTAGTGATGGTTGTCAGATATATAACTGACTTAGTGATGGAGTGAGGTGGGTGGAGTCTGTGATGGTTGTCAGATATATAACTGACTTAGTGATGGAGTGAGGTGGGTGGAGTCTGTGATGGTGGTCAGATGTAGAGATTGTTAAATACACCTGGACTTGGTGTGGGTGAACTTTGCCATGCATGAACAAGATGTATTTGAACAAATGCAACTATATAAAACCCACCCATTGTCATTATGCACTAGATGTGACCATTTAATTAACTTCATTGGTTGTTATTCGTGAACAAAAGTGGTCATGAAAGTGAGATTGGTTACATAGTCAAATAGAAAGTGTTTGGGATAAGTGGTACATAGTAGCTGCCTTCGCTTGTCAATATATGTCAAATCATCACCTATATCTTTTGTACACTTCACTTTTCTCCCAATACTTTTCACTTTTACAACAAAAGTGGCACAGCAGCTGTATGAAGAAGCCATGAAGCAAGGTTCAGTCAATATGTCTATTATCAAATGTCTGGTGCTTGGGATAGCAGGTGTGGGGAAGACCCACCTCAAGAGGCTCCTCCTATCAGAGAACACAGATGGAACAGTTGGTCGTGTTAGCACAGGTTTGGCTGATAACCCCATCCAGGCCTTTGTTGGCTCCATCAGCTCCATACTAGCAGGTGTGGATGAGGAAGATGCTGGAATATGGGAAGTCATGGATGAGGCCAAGCTAATACAACTTCTTACTAGAGCCTATCTTGTAGAGCCTTCAGTTCCTCCAATCACCACTCCACACATATCACATCAGCACCAGTCACATGCTCCAACAAGTGAAGCTGTACACGATATGTCAGAGAGTTTCGTTCACATAGAATCCACATCTCCTATCAATCCTCCTGTACATGTTTTTACCTCAGAGAGTGAGCTCCACATTGATGACCAAGCTGCTGATGAAGTAGATAGACTGTTTATTGAGGCATTAAAAAACATAACAGAAACTAAAGTGCCCAATGTGAAATTAGTTCACTTTATTGATAGTGGTGGTCAGCCCCAGTTTCTTGAGCTTTTGCCTGCCTTTGTCCAAGATGTGTCTGCAATCCTCTTTGCTGTTAACCTTTCTGAAAGGCTGGACCACTGTCCCATGATCTATTTCTATGGGCAGGATGGTCAGCCAGTGGGAGAGCCATACCAGTCCCCATCCTCACACAGGCAGGTGTTGGAGCAATGCATGATGGCTGTCCGTGCCAGAGATGTCCATCCTCAGGTGTTTGTAGTGGGCACACACAGGGATAAGGAGCATGAGTGTTCAGAGAAGAAGAAGGATAAGGATGAGATGGTTAGAAATGCAGTAAATTCAGAATATCTACTTCGAAAATCTGGGAATGAGATAATTTGGGAGGTCAATGGTCAAACCCCAGATTCATATGATCAAATAGTTGCTAATAGGTTAAGGCAAGGAATTGTGGCTCATTGCAGTAAGGACACTCCCCCTCCTCTCCCTATGAAGTGGTTTGGTCTGGAGATGCAGATGAGGAGGTCAGCTACACGAGGTGTTCTTAGCCTCAGTAAGTGTCTACAGCTGGCACAGAGGTTAGGTATGGATGAGCAAGGCTTGGAAGCAGCTCTCCTCCACATGGTTAAGTATAACCTCTTTCTTTGGTACCATAAAGTACCAGCTCTTAGGGATGTGGTATTCACTGATCCTCAGGTCATCCTGAAGGTCATCACAGACCTAGTCCAGTGTAAGTATGAGCTAGCTGGAGGTGATGTGCCCCAATCATTGAGTAGCGAAGGTGTGAAGGATGCCTGGTGCTCAAAGTTCAGGGATCATGCTATAGTCAGCCATCAATTTCTCTCTCATGACCACTTTAAAAACCATTTTGGTGATGGTGTTTTTACAGTCGAGTATTTCACTGCACTGATGAGACATCTCTTTATTATGGTTCCCTTGGAGGATGGTGAGTACCTGATGCCAGCCCTTCTGGATCCTCTGAGTAGTGAGATAATATGTATAAAAAAAGAGCTAGTGTATCCACTTTTAGTATGTTTTCCTAATAGATGTGCACCTTATGGAATATTCAGTTGCTTGGTAGTTTTTTTACAGAAAAAATGTTCTTTGGTGGAGAAATACAATGTTCCAGTTTGTCTTTATAGAAATTGTGTTTCTTTTAAGCTTAGAAAGTTCCCTGCTAATTTCACCATCATTGATTCAGTGGCCTACATAGAGGTGCATCTTGATGCTGGGGATGCTGGCAAAGCATGCCCTAAAATTAGAAAACTGATCCATGAAGGTATAAAGACATGTGCTGAAGTACTCCATTACAGTGGTTGGAAGGACTTGAAGGATGGTTTTATCTGCTCCAATGAATCTTGCAAACATGCAGCCATACCTTATGAGGAAGATTCGAGCAAGGCAGAATGTACCCATTGTTTAAATAATGTCATGGATCTTACTGTAAAGCACACTGTTTGGCTTGCAAAAGAACAAATACAAGAGCCATGTGAAAAGCAAGTCGTAATTTGTGGTAGGTGTCTTCTATTGTATGTAACATTAAATACATGCAGTAATTGCTCTTAGGTTACTCTCTCCCTCTCTCAGGAACAGATCAACCTTCCTTAAAACTGCTAATCAGATTTCCTAACAATGAAAGGAATATTAATATCATCACGAAATGTAGTACAGAATATAATGACCTTGGAATATTACTTCTTGATGATGATAATGGAGATATTGTTAAATCACTTGAAATGGAACATCACTTTAATGGTGAGCATGTCATTACTGAAATCTTCAGAAGATGGATCAATGGGACTGGGATGAAGCCAATTAGTTGGAACATTCTTATTGCAGTGCTTAGAGATGTTGACCTTCACACTTTGGCTGATGAACTGCAAGATGCCCTACGCTCATAGTGTGACATTTGTAAACTTAACTTTTTTTTCCTTCTGTTTACAATGTACATTTTCCCCTCCTCCATACTTCAGTAGATCACAGTGCATTAAATTTTATGTAATGTACATATATACTTTTGTTTCTTTTGTTTAGAATGTATGCATGTGTATTGTTCATTAGAATTTAAAAAAATTCTGCAATTGAATTAAACTAAAACTCTTGTCACAAGCCATATCAAGCAGTGGAAGCTGCACATGCCACCCAACTGACATAATCGTATTGCAGAGGCAGCATCTTTTACAGCTTCAATTAGCTATAGTTATCAAATGATTAATATTGTGATCAATAATAAGACCAGTTCCACTATATTATTTATAATGGAACTGGTCTTATTATTGATCACAATATTAATCATACATGTGGCTACACCAGATGATATATTAGCATGTAATGTAAAAATGGGAAGTATGAGAAATTGCATACCCATTGGACATATAATTATATATATAATTATAATTATATATATAAATGTATATATAGTAAGTGCATTTGCTTCACTTTTAAAATTCAGTATTACATGGACTGGAAACCGGCCGCCAAGGCCGGGCATGGGCGTTGCTAAGGCACGACGTAATCATTTAGGATAAATAACCTAGTGTCCACAAAATGTATGGCAGCAAACAGCCGTGCATCGTTCTGCTTGTGCACCTAAAAAATAAAAATCAGGCGCACTAGAAGTATCGTAGCGGTGATGTAATCCATCCGCACCTGTGGGAATCAGGGCCTGGGGCCGAGACTACGGGAAATCATGGCCACCGATGTTTTGAACCAGTCCGGGATGACGCCGCAAAAGGTCTATTGATAGCAGAGTACGTGAGTAGCTACATATGGGACTATAGAAGTTGAATAATTCACATTGCACTTGCCCTAATACAAATGTAATGGATGTCATTCTGAACAAGTTTGCCAGCCTATCAAAATAAAAATCATTTCATTGTGATTCAAAACCTTGGGACTCAAGGAAAATCTCTGAGGGTTGGCAGCCCTGTCTGAGTACATCTGTATGTAGGCCTATACATGTACGTGTATAAATTACCTCAGAAATTAACTAGAATATTAAGTCTGTCACAACTTGAGTCTTCTGGACAGATAAAACAAATCGGTTTAAACCATAATTTGAGAGTTTAAAAATAATCCTGATCTATTTTGTGCACACAGCAATGTTATGACAATATACGATTTGCACTCAGACCTTATACTGTGTGGCTTCTGTGCATGCATGCATCAGTTCATATGTGACATGTAGTTACATAAAAGTGATGGATGCTCTGATTAGATGGACAACACAGGAAAAGTTATAAACTTCCAGCCTGGATTTTTTTTAGGCTGGTTTTTAACAAAACCCCACCCTAATAACGTAAAAACCATCCTGGGATTGAGCGTCCAGTGTGGGAATAGTGCAAAACCCATGTTGTTTTTGTTCACGGAACAAGGGTAGAATCATATTTATTTGCACCCTGGATGCTCAATCCCAGGATGGTTCTTACGCTATTTCCATACTAGACACTCCATTCCAGGATGGGTTTTTGTTAAAAACAGCCTAAAAAAATCTAGGCTGGACATTTATAAATTTTTCCTGTGCACGTGTGACACCATCACATTGTGCACTGCGTGCAGATTGTGATGTTCCTTTATGTACAGCCACTACAACAGCCATTAAATGTGGAGAGCATTATTCAGAGGCTACTTGAAGGTATTGATGTAAACAATGTGTGCACACTAACATGTAGAAACATTTGCAATACATATAGCAAGAGGAAGCAGACCTGGAAAAAATGTGCATTTGACTGAAAGTGAAATTCGAGGGTTGTGTCTCAAGTCACGTGAAATATTTCTTGTGCAACCTATGCTCCTGGACCTAGAAGGTCCTATAAAGGTTTTGGGTGAGGTGCATGTGCTGGGATTTGCATACAGGTACATTCACATTTTGGTGATTATCTCCTAGGAAATATCCATGGTCAATATTATGACCTGCTGAGGCTATTTGAGTATAGAGGATTCCCCCCAGAGGCCAATTATCTGTTTCTAGGGAACTACGTGGACTTTGGGAAACAATCTTCGGAAACTATGTGTTTGTTATTGGCATACAAGATCAAATACCCTGAGAACTTTTTTCTTCTCCGTGGAAACCATGAGTGTACTAGGATGAACAGGGAACATGGATTGTGTGATGAATGTAAGTCATTCTCTTTCCCCTTAGAAGTATGTATCCAAATATGGTTCTCAATACCTGTATTTCAAATCTCTGTACTCTTGCATGACACAATGGCATCCAAAATCATTTATTGCTATTTGATATAGATCTGTTATACAATGAACCCCGATCTTGTATCTCCAACGCTGCAGGCAAGAGACGTTATAACATACGTTTATGGAAAACATTCAATGATTGTTTTAACTGCCTACCAGTTGCTGCCATCATAGAATATTCTGCTGCCATGGTGGTATGTTTCGGCTCATTGTTTAATAGCCAGTTAATCATTCATATTATAGGATTATCTCCAGACCTACAATCAATGGAACAGATCCGTAGAATGATGCGTCCAACAGATGTTCCAGATCAGGGATTGCTGTGTGATCTTCTGTGGGCAGATCCTGACAAGGAAACATTAGGATGGGGAGAAAATGACAGTGGAGTGTCCTTCACATTTGGGACAGAAATTGTTTCCAAATTTTTAACAAAACATGATCTTGATCTAATTTGTCGGGGTAACCAGGTAAGTGTACCTTGCTTTATGAGGGCATGATGGTCTGTGTTAGTATGATGTAGAAGTCACTTCTATTTCACTGTAACATGGGCTACTTCCAATACCTTGAATGATTCTGTACTGTAGATGGTTAAAGATGGACATGAGTTTTTCGCTAAACTACAATTGGTCACCTTATTTTCTGCACCAAATTTCAAAGAAAAACTTGACAATGCAGGAGCTTACATGAGCATAGATGAGTCTTTGTTGTGTACCTTTCAGGTTAGTTAAGATTTGTGTCTTTATGTAACCTTCCTATACTCTCAACCTGACAGATATTAAAACCTCAGGATAAAAGGGTGAGAGAACTGCCAAAACGTATCGGTTCGTTGAACTATGTTCATCAAGAAATAATCACTAGCTGTCTTAATACTATTATATTGAAACTGAAAGAAAAAAAAATCAATAACTTATTTATAACTGTAATTACTCATTAAACCTTAATTTTGGGTAGTTTTTAGAGATGTTTAATGCATGGGGGGAAAACCTGTGCATGTCACTAGTTTTTCATGTGTAGTTTTGAAAGCAGTGAGTCAGTGCACAGATCCTAATGAGACCGCAGAGGATATGATCAAGATATACAAGAAGGAGTGTATTGCCATGAGGGTGCAACCAGTGGACAAACTGCTTGAGCAACTGGGGGTAGGTGGATATGCCCCCAGGTCCCCCATGCAATTCCTAAAGGCACACCCACAAAACCAACACATCCACTGACCACACCCACCACACTGACCTTGTTGTTTTGTGTACAGAGACTTGATAACCTTAGTACGCCAATTGACACCCTGGATCTAAGAGGTACGGTTGTCAGCCTGTGTTTGGGTGTGTGGTATGGATGAGGGTTGCATTAATACATATGTGCTTGTGTGTGTTCCCATTCGATGCCATGTGGTACCTCTGCACAGGTTAAACTGGATAGCAATGTCATGTGATACCTCTACAGGGGTTAAACTGGATAAAAATGTCATGTGATACCTCTACAGAGGTTAAACTAGATTACAAAAGTTGTGAGGTACTGGAGACTGTCCTCAGTCACTTGAAGATGTCTACATTGGACCTGGAGAGCACCAATCTTGATGATGAAGTTAGTCCATTGGGTGAGTGTTGACTTAGTCATGGTTCCCCTTTCCTCCGATTAATTTTAGGGTGCCATAGCTCTGTGTGAGATGGTGGAGTTCTATGGTTGTGCCTCCAAGATAAACCTTTCATATAACAACAAGCTAAGAGCTAGGGCGTGGCTAGCCATAGGGAGGACATTGAGAAAGGTGGGCGTGGCTAGCCATAGGCTGGGCATTAAAAGGTGGGTGTGGCTAGCCATAGGCAGGGCATTAAAAGGTGGGTGTGGCTAGCCACACATTGGGAAAAAAGGTGGGTGTGGCTAGCCAGGAAAAGGTGAGTGTGGCTAGCTATAGGGGGAGCATGGGAAAGGTGTGGGTGGTTAGCCATAGGAAAGGCATTGGAAAAAGGTGGGTGTGGCTAGACTTATGCATGCATGCACACACACACATGCACATGGACACTTTATAACACAGAAACTTTACAAGTGTCAATCATATTTTTATTTTAGCCATCTAAGCAAAGTGTGGAGGGAGATGTAGAGTTTGGACTAACTATGGCAGTAATAGATAGGGTGTGTGGTTTTAGCAGTGGATGTTCAGAATGGTTTTGAATTTAATGCCTCCTACAATATGCCAAATATTGCCCACCACACACCAATAGTCATCCTTTATCACCACACTGAGTGTTGGCTACTGTGGCCTCGAGGAGCAAACATTAACCCTTCTACTGCGTCCTGTGAGGACCAACTGTGCACTGCAGTGTCTCAGGGCAGAGGGGAATTCCCTTGCAGGCAAAGGAACATTCATACTAAGTAAAGGCACACACACGTAGACACACACATATACTAGCAGGTGTCATTTATTTGTCACCAGCGGCTGCAATGAAATTTTATGAGAACCTCAGAGAACTTTCATCCTCATTCCATCCTCTCCTCCACTCAACTTTCACTCCTCCCCTCATACATTTTCGATTTCCTGCTGTCAATATCCTTGGTGCAACATTGCCGTATATAGAGCCCTTTACGTGTCTTTGCTGCACATTTGCTGCCTGCGGCAATGTCCAGTATACGTAGTAGCCCTAAAGAACCTTGCTGTGCAATTTATGACATGCATCGATCACTTCTGAATATGAGAAAATATATACCGCGACAAGGGACCTAATGCATGTTAGATATTACGCGAGATTCCAGGTCCTCTACAACGTCATCCTTTCTTATGCACTGAAATTCGTTTATATATTATCTCTGGTGTACATTTCAATTGCACGCGTCCACTTTGAGGCTCTTTCCCCATATACATATATATATAATATATGTATAATTATAATTATAATTATATATATGGGACAGTTTCCGCGAAAATGTCCGAGTTTTATAACATTATAATCTTATAAAAATGCTTCTTGTTTGAGTCGCTATATCTTCCGAACGCTAAACGGTATCGAATTTCTATTTTCAAAAGTTCATACTACACCATTTCGCTATGATAAATTACATTTTGGAGTCTTGCACTTGCTCCATGCCAGTATTGCAACGTTCGATACCCGACCGGGTTCAAACCCGTCATAACTTTGGGTAGGAGTAATCAAATCGCTTCAAATTTGGTTTGTAGGTACAGAGGTCCTATACCTATCGATTTGTACTGTTCGCTAATTTTTATGCCATCCGTTACGGAGATACAGTTGAACAAACTACGTGCACTTTTTCCCGCTCGTTTCGCGCCTATGATATAACAACCGCCTCCCCATACATTGAGCGGGACGCGATTTGCCAAAATCATTGGCACGAATCGAGCGGGATAAAGTGGACGTAGTTTGTTCAACTGTATCTCCGTAACGGATGGCATAAAAATTAACGAACAGAACAAATCGATAAGTATAGGACCTCTGTACCTACAAACCGAATTTGAAGCGATTTGATTACTCCTACCTAAAGTTATGGCGGGTTTGAACCTGGTCGGGTATCGAACGTTGCAATACTGGCATGGAGCAAGTGCAAGACTCCAAAATGTAATATATCATAGAAAAATGGTGTAATATGAACTTTCGAAAATAGGAAGTTGATAGCGTTTAGCGTTCGGAAGATATAGCGATTCAAACAAGAAGTATTTTTATAAGATTATAATGTTATAAAACTCGGACATTTTCGCGGAAACTGTCCCATATAATTATAATTATATATATATAATTGGGACAGTTTCCACGAAAATGGCCCTTCGCTTATATATATAAAATGTTATAAAAATGCTTCTCTTTTGAATCGCTATATCTTCCGAACGGTTGAAGCTATCAACTTCTTATTTTTAACACTTTATACTACACCATTTCTCTATGGTAAAATACATTTTGGGGTCTTGTACTTCCTCCGTGCCAGTATTGCAACGTCCGATACCCCTGTGGGTTCAAACCTGCCATAACTTTCTGTAGGAGTAATCAAATCGCTTCAAATTCGGTTTGTAGGTAGAAAGGTCGTATACCTATCGATTTGTTCTGTTCGTTAATTTTTATGTCATCCGTTACGGAGATACAGCGGCGCAAAGTTGCTACAAGTTTCCCGCTCGAATCGCGCCGTTGTACGTGCGTGACCCGCTTCCATGCACCAAATACATGAATATGCAACTACTTCCTGTGGGCTGACACTTGGATAACTTAGAGCCACACCTACTCTGCGCTGGATACGTGAATCCATCTCCCGGTCGGACTCACATGCAGTTGTTATACTATTCGATCCCTATTTCGTTATCTTCTGCGTACATAAACTTTATGGCGCCGTCAACTGAAGACAAGGTCATAAGAGTTTCAATCGGCGGACGTGAAGTTCGAGCGGTGCGAATACGACGATCGTGAGAAAGGTTACTAGATTTATGCTAGTACAGTGACGACGGTGGTCCCATTTACACCCTGCACTTGTGTCTGTTGTGGGATCAAATCCATGGTCCATTTACATCCTCTGTTGTGGGATCAAATCCATGATCCATTTACATCGTATCCTGGGTTGTGGGATCAAATCCATGGTCCATTTACATCCTCTGTTGTGGGATCAAATCCATGGTCCATTTATATGTACAACCTGTACTTGGGGTCAAATCCATGGTCCCATTTACACCCTGTACTTGTGTCTGTTTAGGGTCAAATGCATGGTCCCATTTACACACTGTAGGTGTATCTATTGTGGGGTCAAATCCATGGTCCTGTACTTGTGTCTGTTGTGGGGTCAAATGCATGATCACATTTACACACTGTACTTGAGTCTGTTTAGGCTCAAATCTATGGTCCCATTTACACCCTGTACTTGTGTCAATTGTGGGGTCAAATCCATGCTCCCATTTACACCCTGTACTTGAGTATGCTGTGGGGTCAAATCCATGGTTCCTTTTACACCCTGTACTTGTGTCTGTTGTGGGGTCAAATCCATAGTCCCATTTACACCCTGTACTTGAGTCTGTTTTAGGGTCAAATCTATGGTTCCATTTACACCCTGTACTTGAGTCTGTTTAGCGTCAATTCATTGGTCCCATTTACACCCAGTACTTTTGTCTGTTGCGGAGTCAAATCCATGGTCCCATTTAGACCCTGTACCTGTGATCAAATCCATGGTCACATTTACACCCTGTACTTGTGTCTGTTGTGGGTTCAAATCCGTGGTCCGATTTACACCCTGTACTTGTGATCAAATCCATTGTCCGATTTACACCCTGTACTTGTGATCAAATCCATGGTCCGATTTACACCCTGTACGTGTGATCAAATCCTTGGTCCATTTACACACTGTACTTGTGTCTGTTGTGAGATCTAATCCATGGTCCCATTTAACCCTGTACTTCTGTCTGTTGTGGGGTCAAATGCATGGTCCCATTTACACCCTGTACTTGTGTCTATTGTGGGGTCAAATCCATGGTCCCATTTACACCCTGTACTTGAGTATGCTGTGGGGTCAAATCCATGGTTCCTTTTACACCCTGTACTTGTGTCTGTTGTGGGGTCAAACTCATACTCCCATTTAGACCTGTACTTTTGTCTGTTGTGGGGTCAAATCCATGGTCTGATTTACACCCTGTACTTGTGATGAAATCCATGGTCCCATTTACACCCTGTACTTGTTGTGTCTATTGTGGGATATACATGTTGTATGTGTCTGTTGCGGAGTCAAATCCATGGTCCCATTTACACCCTGTACCTGTGATCAAATCCATGGTCACATTTACACCCTGTACTTGTGTCTTTTGTGGGTTCAAATCTGTGGTCCGATTTACACCCTGTACTTGTGATCAAATCCATAGTCCGATTTACACCCTGTACTTGTGATCAAATCCATGGTCCGATTTACACCCTGTACGTGTGATCAAATCCTTGGTCCCATTTACACACTGTACTTGTGTCTGTTGTGAGATCTAATCCATGCTCCCATTTAACCCTGTACTTCTGTCTGTTGTGGGGTCAAATGCATGGTCCCATTTACACCCTGTACTTGTGTCTATTATGGGGTCAAACTCATACTCCCATTTAGACCTGTACTTTTGTCTGTTGTGGGGTCAAATCCATGGTCTGATTTACACCCTGTACTTGTGATGAAATCCATGGTCCCATTTACACCCTGTACTTGTGTCTGTTGTGGGGTCAAATCCATGGTCCCATTTACACCCTGTACTTGTTGTGTCTATTGTGGGATATACATGTTGTATGTGTCTGTTGTGGGATCAAATCCATGGTCCCATTTACACCCTGTACTTGTGTCTGTTGTGGGGTCAAATCCATGGTCCCATTAACACCCTGTACTTGAGTCTGTTTATGGTCAAATCTATGGTCCCATTTATACCTGTACTTGTGTCTGTTGTGGGGTAAATCCATGATCCCATTTACACCCTGTACTTGAGTATGCTGTGGGGTCAAATCCATGGTCTCATTTACACCCTGTACTTGTGATGAAATCCATGGTCCCATTTACACCCTTTACTTTGTCTGTTGTGGGTCAAACTCATGCTCCCATTTACACCCTGTACTTGAGTCTGTTTTAGGGTCAAACCTATGGTCCCATTTACACCCTGTACTTGAGTCTGTTTTAGGGTCAAACCTATGGTCCCATTTACACCCTGTACTTGAGTTTATTTAGGGTCAATTCATTGGTCCCATTTACACCCTGTACTTTTGATCAAATCCATGGTCCCATTTGCACTCTGTATTTGTGTCTGTTGTGGGGTAAATTCATTGGTCCCATTTACACCCTGTACTTGTGTCTGTTGTGGGTCATACTCATGCTCCCATTTACACCCTGTACTTGAGTCTGTTTTAAGATCAAATCCATGGTCCCATTTACACCCTGTACTTGTGTATGCTGTGGGGTCAAATCCATGGTTCCATTTACACCCTGTACTTAAATATGTTTTAGGGTCAAAACTATGGTCCCATTTACACCCTTTACGTGTGTCTGTTGTGGGGTCAAATTCATGGTCCCTTTTACACCTTGTTCTTGTGTCTGTAGTGGGGTCAGAACCATGGTTCCATTTACATCCTGTACTTGTGATCAAATCCATGGTCTCATTTACACACTGTACTTGTGATCAAATTCATGGTCCGATTTACACCTTGTACTTGTGATCAAATCCATGGTCCCATTTATACCCAGTCTGTACTTATGATCAAATCCATGGTCCCATTTACACCCTGTATTTGTGTATGTTGTGGGGTCAAATGCTTGGTCCCATTTACACCCTTGTACTTTTGTCTGTTGTGGGGTCAAACTCATGCTCGCATATACACCTGTACTTTTGTCTGTTGTGGGGTTAATCCATGGTCTGATTTACACCTTGTACTTGTGATCAAATCCATGGTCCCATCCTGTACTTGAGTACTCGTGTCTGTTGTGGGGTCAAACTCATGCTCCATTTACACCTTGTACTTTGTCTGTTCTGGGGTCAAATCCATGGTCTGATTTACACCCTGTACTTGTAATCAAATATATGGTCCCATTTACACCCTGTACTTGTGTCTGTTGTGGGTCAAATCCATGGTCTGATTTACACCCCTTTTACTTGTGATCAAATCCATGGTCCCATTTACACCCTGTACTTTTGTCTGTTGTGGGGTCAAATCCTTGGTGCGATTTACACCCTGTACTTGTGTTCAAATCCATGATCCCATTTACACCCTGTGCTTGTGTCTGTTGTGGGGCCAAATGAATGATCCCCGCATTTACACTCTGACTGTATGTGTGTCTGTTGTGTGGTCAATGCATTGGTCCCATTTACACCCTGTATTGGCCGAGGGTCGAATCAGGTCAGCTCCCTCACTTCATGCGGACAGAACCATTAATGCAAGTTAACTTAATAGCCCCACACTACATGTCCAGTTAGCACCAGTAGACTGCCAGCAAGGGAGCAACCAGGTACTAAAAAATCCTACAGGGTCATTGGGGGCTCCCACATTAATGCAGCTCTCACACTGGGCATGCCGCATTCGCCACCATGTCCCTATCTCCCACTACCTATCCTCCTCTACTGCAAGTTGTATCCGAGGCCCAGGCCATTCCTTACTCTATAGCACTCTCAGTCTCCACACAACCAGCCCTCCCACCCACCCACCCACCCACCCACCCATAAACACCCCTCTTACATATGGTGTAATCAGACTGCCAACAGGCCGGAGTGCTGCCAGCTGCCACATTACCAGGATTGAATGGGGTCATCACAAAAGTAGACCCCAGCATGTGGAGTGGAACATTGAACTGGAGCCGGCCCCAAACACTGGGGCAGCCACAATGGCCCCCCTATCCTAGCCTCACACAGTACTAACACCAGCTCCTCACTGCAAATGCAAATGAAGCCACTACCTGTGAAACCATTAACCCCCACACTACAAGAGGACTTAATGGTAGGGGAACCATCAACTACAAGTGGAGCTACCAGCTTGCAATGGACAAATGGAACCACCATGGACTGAAGCAGCCTCCATTTGTAGAGTGTACATACATGCCTACGTTTGTCTTTTCTCACATTTTGTGTTGTAGATCTGAACTACTGTAGACATGTACTTGTACATGTACAGAGTAAATTTTATCTGGTGTGGATGCATTTAGTGGTGAATATAGTTACCTGCCCTATCGGTACTGATTGCGGTGGGTCTGCACCCGTGGTTGGTTTATATGGACAACAGAGGGCGTTTTGCCCTACTGGGAACTACTGTACTGTACGAGTACGTAAGTGCCGTTTTGAATGTCACATAAATTGCATGCACAGTCACAGCTACAATGTACAATGTGGCACGATGAAGACATCAGAATTCACTACCACACAAGTGGAGTTAGCCATCAACTACGTACTTGCGTATACCTATAGCTAGCCCTAGGCTGTTGTATATCTGCTAAAATGTATGTGCTAGTGTATATAGCGGCCGTGGGGCACAGGTGAAACTGGGTTACACTGGTAATGTCTAGATCTGTTGACATCTCTGACAGTGTAGGGTCTGCTAACTTCACTTGTGTGGTCATGAATTCTGATGTCTTCATCGTGCCACATTGTAGCTGTGACTGTGCGTGCAATTTATGTGACATTCAAAACGGCACTTAGATCTACGTGTTTTGCTACTTGCGTGCAGTAGTTCCCAGTAGGGCAAAACGCCCTCTGTTGTCTATATAAACCAACCACGGGTGCAGACCCACCGCAATCAGTACCGATAGGGCAGGTAACCATATTCACCACTAACAGCATCCACACTGATAAAATTTTACTCTGTACAAGTACATGTCTACAGTAGTTCAGATCTACAACACAAAATGTGTGAAGAGACAAACGTAGGCATGTATGTACACTCTACAAATGGAGGCTGCTTCAGTGGTGGTATTCCATTTGTCCAATGCGAGCTGGTAGCTCCACTTGTAGTTGATGGTTCCCCTACCATTAAGTCCTCTTGTAGTGTGGGGGTTAATGGTTTCACAGGTAGTGGCTTCATATGCATTTGCAGTGAGGAGCTGGTGTTAGTACTGTGTGGGGCTAGGATACGGGGCCATTGTGGCTGGCCCCAGTGTTTGGGGCCGGCTCCAGTTCAATGTTCCACTCCACATGCTGGGGTCTACTTTTGTGATGACCCCATTCAATCCTGGTAATGTGGCAGCTGGCAGCTCTCCGGCCTGTTGGCAGTCTGATTACACCATATGTACGAGGGGTGTTTAGGGGTGGGTGGGTGGGAGGGCTGGTTGTGTGGAGACTGAGAGTGCTATTGAGTAGGGGATGGCCTGGGCCTCAGATACAACTTGCAGTAAAGAATACAAATTGCAGTAAAGGAGGATAGGTAGTGGGAAATAGGGCCATGGGGGCTTAACGACACATACATAAGGTGTAAGGAGATGACTCTTAACCACACAGACGTAAGGTGTACAGGTGACCCCTTAACGACACATACATAAGGTGTACAGAGATGACTCTTAACCACACAGACGTACGGTGTACAGGTGACCCCTTAACGACACATACATAAGGTGTACAGAGATGACTCTTAACCACACAGATGTAAGGTGCACAGGTGACTCTTTAACGACACATACAGAGATGACTCTTAACCACACAGACGTACGGTGTACAGGTGACCCCTTAACGACACATACATAAGGTATACAGAGATGACTCTTAACCACACAGATGTAAGGTGTACAGGTGACCCCTTAACGACACATGCATAAGGTGTACAGAGATGTCTCGTAACGACAGAGACGTACGGTGTACAGGCGACCCCCTAACGACACATACATAACGTATACAGAGATGACTCTTAACGACTGAGACATACGGTGTACAGGTGACCCCTTAACAACACATACATAAGGTATACCAAGATGACTCTTAACCACACAGATGTAAGGTGTACAGGTGACCCCTTAACGACACATACATAAGGTGTACAGAGATGTCTCTTAACGACAGAGACGTACGGTGTACAGGTGACCCCTTAACGACACATACATAAGGTATACAGAGATGACTCTTAACGACAGAGACGTACAGTGTACAGGTGACCCCTTAACGACACATACATAAGGTATACAGAGATGACTCTTAACCACACAGATGTAAGGTGTACAGGTGACCCCTTAACGACATATACATAAGGTGTACAGAGATGACTCTTAACCACACAGATGTAAGGTGTACAGGTGACCCCTTAACGACACATACATAAGGTGTACAGAGATGTCTCTTAACGACAGAGACGTACGGTGTACAGGTGACCCCTTAACGACACATACATAAGGTATACAGAGATGACTCTTAACGACAGAGACGTACAGTGTACAGGTGACCCCTTAACGACACATACATAAGGTATACAGAGATGACTCTTAACCACACAGATGTAAGGTGTACAGGTGACCCCTTAACGATATATACATAAGGTGTACAGAGATGACTCTTAACCACACAGATGTAAGGTATACAGGTGACCCCTTAACGACACATACATAAGGTGTACAGAGATGTCTCTTAACGACAGAGACGTACGGTGTACAGGTGACCCCTTAACGACACATACATAAGGTATACAGAGATGACTCTTAACGACAGAGACGTACAGTGTACAGGTGACCCCTTAACGACACATACATAAGGTATACAGAGATGACTCTTAACCACACAGATGTAAGGTGTACAGGTGACCCCTTAACGACATATACATAAGGTGTACAGAGATGACTCTTAACCACACAGATGTAAGGTGCACAGGTGACTCTTTAACGACACATACAGAGATGAATCTTAACCACACAGACGTACGGTGTACAGGTGACCCCTTAACGACACATACATAAGGTGTACAGAGATGACTCTTAACCACACAGACGTACGGTGTACAGGTGACCCCTTAATGACACATACATAAGGCGTACAGAGATGACTCTTAACCACACAGACGTAAGGTGTACAGGTGACCCCCTAATGACACATACATAAGGTATATAGAGATGACTCTTAACCACACAGATGTAAGGTGTACAGGTGACCCCTTAACGACACATACATAAGGTGTACAGAGATGACTCTTAACCACACAGATGTAAGGTGCACAGGTGACTCTTTAACGACACATACAGAGATGAATCTTAACCACACAGACGTACGATGTACAGGTGACCCCTTAACGACACATACATAAGGTGTACAGAGATGACTCTTAACCACACAGACGTACGGTGTACAGGTGACCCCTTAATGACACATACATAAGGCGTACAGAGATGACTCTTAACCACACAGATGTAAGGTGTACAGGTGACCCACTAACGACACATACATAAGGTATATAGAGATGACTCTTAACCACACAGATGTAAGGTGTACAGGTGACCCCTTAACGACACATACATAAGGTGTACAGAGATGTCTCTTAACGACAGAGACGTACGGTGTACAGGCGACCCCCTAACGACACATACATAACGTATCTCTTAACGACAGAGACGTACGGTGTACAGGTGACCCCTTAACAGCACATACATAAGGTATACCGAGATGACTCTTAACCACACAGATGTAAGGTGTACATGTGACCCCTTAACGACACATACATAAGGTGAACAGAGATGTCTCTTAACCACACAGATGTAAGGTGTACAGGTGACCCCTTAACGACATATACATAAGGTATACAGAGATTACTCTTAATGACAGAGACGTACGGTGTACAGGTGACCCCTTAACGACACATACATAAGGTATACAGAGATTACTCTTAATGACAGAGACGTACGGTGTACAGGTGACCCCTTAACGACACATACATAAGGTATATAGAGATGACTCTTAACCACACAGATGTAAGGTGCACAGGTGACCCCTTAACGACACATACAGAGATGAATCTTAACCACACAGACGTAAGGTGTACAGGTGACCCCTTAACGACACATACATAAGGTCTACAGAGATGTCTCTTAACGACAGAGACGTACGGTGTACAGGCGACCCCTTAACGACACATACATAAGGTATACAGAGATGACTCTTAACCACACAGATGTACGGTGTACAGGTGACCCCTTAATGATACATACGTAAGGTGTACAGAGATGACTCTTAACCACACAGACGTAAGGTGTACAGGTGACCCCTTAACGACACATACATAAGGTGTACAGAGATGACTCTTAACCACACAGACGTAAGGTGTACAGGTGACCCCTTAACGACACATACATAAGGTGTACAGAGATGACCCTTAATGACACAGAAGTATGATATATACTGCAGAGGTGACCTTAAATTACATAAAAAAGCATGAATTTCACAATATGGTTCATTTGTCATGAGCCATGGTCTCACTTGTTGTGAGTATACAGTGCGGATCCTTAGATACAAGTACATCTACAAGTAGTACATGCAGATCTCGGTCACCATCACAATCATCCAGTTCACCACATACCTCACATCATTCAACACGTGTGCATTCCTCTTCACTCAATCGCTCAAATCATACAACACGTTCCTATTCACCTGGATCACCCCGCCACTCAACTCATCCAATACGTTCTTCACCATGTCACTCTACTTAGCAAACACGTTCAAGTCATTCAACACATCCATCTACATGTTTTTCCTCACCATGCTCATCATCCCATTCCTCATACTCATACTTGCATCATTCCTATCAGCCAGAGCCACTGCCTGTAATGGTGAGGCCACCAGTAGCTGCAATAGTCCAGTTTCCACCAAGGATTCAGCTCCAGTCACCATCACAGTCATGGTCCCAGGCACCATTACCATGGACAGCTGGACCTATGCCAGACACACTTGGGCAGGACAAGGACCATTCTGTTACCATTAATATGCGTACTAGAACTCTTTCAAAACATTTACATGTTCATGTGCTTGTACCCATGTGATCACTTCTTTGTTATGATAATCAAGCTTCGCTAAGGTGTAACTTCTTGTGTAAATGTAACGTTTGTCAGAATGTTACCTCAATAGATTGTGAGGACAAGCTGACAAACGAGTTCTTAAAAAAACTTTTGATTCAACATGTTACACAGTTGCACTGTACATAGATTATCTGAGCAACAACCGACTTTTCTTCACGAGTGCACCAGAGCTACATGTACATGTATATCTGAGCAACAATCGACTTTTAACTTCACGGGTGCACCAGAGTTATCAAGCAACAAACGACTTTTCTTCACGAGTGCACCAGAGCTACATGTACATGTATATCTGAGCAACAATCGACTTTTAACTTCACGGGTGCACCAGAGTTATCAAGCAACAAACGACTTTTCTTCACGAGTGCACCAGAGCTACATGTACATGTATATCTGAGCAACAATCGACTTTTAACTTCACGGGTGCACCAGAGTTATCACTTTGCAACAACCAATGTTTCTTCACGAGTGCACCAGAGCTACATGTACATGTACATGTATATCTGAGCAACAATCGACTTCTTCATGGGTGCACCAAACATCTCTCTAGTAATCTGAGCAATAACTAACTTATATTTGCAGAGGTGCATGCATCATGTTCTGTGTCTATTCAGGCAACTAAATTGCTAAGGTAACTCACAACCTGAGAGCTTCTCTAGCTTTAAGTGCTCTTAATGCTGGTATTAGACCTCCATTGATGTCAAGGAGTATGAACGTCCAGTTGCTGTTGTTGAACATCAGTTGGATCTATCTCCAAGATGTCTGGGTTCCTTGGGTAATTGTAGGACTTGCCAGGTACATGTAGCTTTGGGTGAAGGAAAATGGCCTCACTTCTACAGATGAAATTGAAATGGTAATAATACCATGAAATGCATCTCACAATATGGATCATTTGTCATGAGCCATGGTCTCTCTTCTTGTGAGTATACAGTGCGGATGAGCTGCCGTACTTATTGCCACACACAAAACAGGAAAATGGCCTGTCAATTTCAGATTTTTTCCTACACCTGCGCTTGGATGGATCCTGGCTTCCTACGTCAACACTGGCACTGTCCACCTTAGTGGCACCACTGTGTTCATCACCTGGAACAGCAGGCTGCTTGTGAGTCATCTGTTTGTGCAGGGACAGGGCCGAGCCACTGCCATACTTATTGCCACATACAGTGCACTGGTAGGCAAGGATCAGTTCAGACCTGGGTCTGCGTTTCCTCCTGCCAGAAACACAGCTATTGGCTTCGTCTTGTACTTCACTGTATGTGTCTTCTGCAGACTCATGACCCTCAACAGTACATGTAGGTGAGTGAGGAAAGGCAGTTGAAGGTCCAGGTTGGTCGTTTTCTGGTAGGGATGAAGCGTTGCCACATGGATAGGAAGAGGTGGCCTCTGAGTTTGGTGGAGGTTTTGGACATACTTTGTCCCGTTTTTTGGGGTCACGAACATATTCCCTCACCCTTTCGTACAGGTACAGTGACCGCATCAGGGACAAACCACTGGGGTTAATAACAGGTGGCATCGATTGGCTCTGATAAGCCTCCTGTATGTCCTTTATGGCCACTCCAGCCCTCAGCATGCTCATCTCGGTGGGGTTTGTGTCCGATGGTAACATTTTCATTTTCATGACACCAGGGTGTTCTCGGTCAAACTCAAATGTGTGGTAGCGGCCTAGGCCAGCCAAAGGAGTAAACCACTGGCCCAAGAAGGTGTTCCAGTCATAGTACTGCCAGTTCTGGTACAGCTGTGGCACACAAGTGACATTCTGGCCACAGTGTCGGACACAGTCAGCTAGGTCATCCATGTCATCTACATGGTCCTGCCGTCGGTAGTACTTCTTGAACAGGCCAAAGTAGGAATCGGGTCTGAACTTTGTGTGCCCAGGTAGCATGAAGTTCAGCTGTATGGCGTTATGTTGCCCAGTGATCACCCGCCAGGCCAGGTACCACATAATGGTGGTGTTCTTGTTCTGGCCCACACAGTTGTCGGCCTGAAGTGTTACACGCCTCTCTCCCAGTCCATGTAGGTGGAAGAATGCGTGCACCAGGCTGACCACCACCACAGCACCCTTGCCGGCCTGCTCAGCCTCGTCAATTAAGAAGAACACCTGGCGGCACAGCGGCTCACAACACACACCAAACACCTGGACCTTGCGAGGTGTCCTGAAATAAAAAGTGCCCCTTTGTTGTGAGCTGTAGGGCAGTGACACCTGCTGGCAGTAGTCAAAGGAGTACTGCATCTGCATGTCCAGGTGGGCGTGTGAGGTGAAGGGAGCCATCAGAGCCCTGGATTCCAAGTGACCCAGGATCTGGTCACGTTCCTTCTGTCCCTTACTTCCCCATTCCTTCTCAGCCTCCTCAATGTTTGCATAGTAGGCGTCACGGAATGCCTTGGCCTTAATGAGGTGTTGGTTGTATTTGTCATTTATTGTTTTGCGCTGCTCATCAGAAAGGCTGTGCCTCAAAGTGACCAACATCTGGTCACACTTGTCACACAGATCACTGCGTGCAGGTTGGATCTTGATGTTGAAGCAGTACCTGCGCCAGAGTCTAATAAATGACACGTACTTCACCACCCGTGCAGCTGGAGGTGTAGGAGGAGCCGGAGGAACGTTGAGCAAGGTGTACTGCCGCTTCAGCCGAGTGGTAAGTCGGTAAGGGCAAGGTTGCTGTGGTGCTGGTGTGGTCTTTGATAGGGATTCCATGGCCTTGCAATACTCAGCATACACTGACTTTAGTGTTTTGCCACTCTCCAGAACGTAGTCTCTGATCGTCCCTTGCAATCGACCAGGGTCAGGGAGGGCATTTGTGGCAGCATAATTCTCAATAAATCTGACCACCATCCTTTTGTCCTCGCGAGAGAGGGCATTGTGAGGAGCCCTGCCACAGTTGCCATGGGGATGGGGCTCAACATCAGAGTCAGAGCACACCTGCTGCTGCCAACGCTTCAATGTACGGTAACTTGTGCCAATGACGGCACAGAAAGCATCCCTGCAGACAGGACTGGACCAGTCAAGGCGATATTGGAATGTATTTCGAGAACCAGATTTGTTCCGAGTCACAGCAAGCATTCCATAAACAACTGCCTTTCTGGTTTTCTTGTCCAATCTGGATAATGTGAGTGCTCGTCTTTTGGGCAAGTCACCGTACTTCAATAAGCAGCCGTCTTTGCAGCACCCTCCTTTAGTGAGGTAGGCATTCAGCATGCGACGTGGACGACACTGTCCCCGTGCTATTCTAGCTGGTACACCACCTGGGCCCTTGCTGACATCATCACCATCGCCATCACAGTCGCTTCCGCTATCACCATCACAGTCGCTTCCATCACAGTCCTTATCGCTATCACTTCCACCATCATCACTTCCACCATCATCACTTTCACCATCACCGTCATCTCCGTCACTTTCACCATCACCGTTCATTCCACCTTCACAGACATCGCTATAAATGCCGTCGGAATCACCACTTCTATATTCACCGTCGCCATTGGCACCACCCTCCTCATCCACGTCCAAATTATCGTACCATTCGAACTCGTCCGCTGAATGATACACGACGAGCTCGTCGTCAGTTGTCGCCATATCGTTTAAATCTACACAGAAGATAACGAATAACAACTGTAAATACTACTTATACATTATCTCTGCTAATAGGCAAGACCTCACCGATAAATGCTTTGTAGGTGTGGCTAGGTTAACAAAGTCCCAACCCACAGGAAATAGTTGAATATTCATGTCTTCGGTGAATGGAAACGGTTCGCGCACATACAACGGCGCGATTCGAGCGGGAAACTTGTACCAACTTTGCGCCGCTGTATCTCAGTAACGGATGACATAAAAATTAACGAACAGAACAAATCAATAGGTATAGGACCCCTCTACCTACAAACGGAATTTGAAGCGATTTTATTACTCCTACAGAAAGTTATGGCGGGTTTGAACCCGGTAGGGTATCGAACGTTGCAGTACTGATACGGAGCAAGTGCAAGACTCCAAAATGTATTTTACGATAGACAAATGCTATAGTATGAAGTGTTGAAAATAAGAAGTTGATACCTTTAACCGTTCGGAAGATATAGCGATTCAAACGAGAAGCATTTTTATAACATTTTATATATATAAACGAAGGGCCATTTTCGTGGAAACTGTCCCAATTATGTCAGTAGTCGTGGCATCAGGCGTTTGATGGAATTGAGGGTCAGAATCGCTGCCTACGACTACGTATATACGCTGGTGATTTAGTAAGGTTCTTTGACTCCTAGAGTCTAGGACCACAAATTTTCTATAAAAATAACAAACTAAATGCCGATTCCGTTCTCCTTTCTGTTCGCCCGTGATCGTGCTTCTCGCCGGATTCGTTAACAGATCGATTAATATTCAATATGGGCCCAAAAAGTGAGGGGCTCCCCCGCCAGTGGCGAGGTGGCCGGGGGGGCAGGGGGGGGCAGTTGCCCCCCCCCCCCCCCCCCCCCCCCCCCCCAGCTGGCCTTAAAAAGGGGGCGCCAAAATGACGATAGGGGCGCACCAGCCGCCAAGCAAATTACACGAAATGTGTTTAATTATGATGGATTATTTATGTAGTATAGAGTCATAATGCTGGGGACGAGCTCATCAATGCGATCGGAGGAAAGAAGGCGGAATTTTACCCACGTGATATATATTTATAGCATGTGTTACGTAATAGTACGGTTACGTATGTCCAAGTACATTGCTCTATACATGTAGTTGTAAATAGTTCCGGCCAAAACTTCGGCGGCTTGACTGATGTCATGTGATCTAGAATCGGCTACGTGTTAATTGCTACCAGTTTTTGTTGTTATCGTGCTGCTCGAACAGAGGGCACTATTTATTAGTGCATGTTGATTGCCTTAGTTTCCAATACAATCTGTGGAAAAATTAGAACGCGCACCACAAAAAATTTCGCGCGCTTCGCGCGCACCCCTCCCTGACGTCAATGCGTCAATTATCCATGTGGAACCCACCCCCTCCCCGCCAAAATCCTGCATCCGCCCCTGTAACGAGATATGAAATTCTGACAGAAAGGCAGCATGTGTGTTTATGTCTGTGTGCGTGGGGGAGGGGGGGGGGGGGCGGCAGTCTGTGTATTTGCCCCCCCAGTGACAGACAAGCTACCTCGCCACTGTCCCCCGCGCTTCCTCTACTTTCGTGCCGGTTCGTGGGAGTTTCAATTAAGGGGCGTGTCCATCCCAGGAAATCATGGCCACCGATGTTTTGAACCAGTTCGGGATGACGCCGCTACAGGTCTATTGATAGCAGAGTACGTGAGTAGCTACATATGGGACCATAGTCATATAGAAGTTATATAATTCACACTGCACGTGCCCTGCATGCTGGTGCGCAATCCAGTTCAAAATAAAAACCTTTTATATAGGCCCTAATTTTGTCGTAATTCGAAACCTTGGGACTCAAGGAAAACCTCTGAGGGTAGGCAGCCCTGTCTGAGTACATCTATGTATAGGCCTATACATGTACGTGGATAAAATACCTCAGACTGAAATGAACTATAATATTAAATTTAAGTCTGTCACAACTCTGGACAGGTAAAAAGGCCAGTTTTTTGGAGAACTCGCATCACGACTTGCGGCTCAAAGCCATTCCTCAAAGACTATAATGTTGAATAACATATATGGGAGACTAAGCCTCACACTAGTTCGAGCCAATGCCCGTGCTTTCAATGCTAGGGTGGCTACAACAATGGACTTGCTTGATGGCTAGGGTAGTTTTGTGCAAGTTCGTGTGTAGTAACGTGTATTTATGTGCATTAATTTTATTGTTTATATTAAAAAAAGTATAAGAGTTTAAATAATTCTGATCTATTTTGTACACAGCTGCAAAGTTATGACACTACATGTATAGTTGCTTCGATTTACACCCAGAGCACAAACACCTTGTACTGTGTGGCTTCTGTGCATTGATGTTGTGCACTGCTTGCAGGTTAGATGCAGCCCCTACATAGTAGTATTGAGGACTAAAAATGGATCAACAGCCATTAAATGTGGAGAGCATTATTCAGAGGCTACTTGAAGGTATTGATGTAAACCATGTGTGCACACTTACATGTTGTAACATTTGCAATACATATTAGTAAGAGGAAGCAGACCTGGAAAAAATGTGCAGCTGACTGAAAGTGAAATTCGAGGGTTGTGTCTCAAGTCACGTGAAATATTACTTTCTCAACCTATCCTCCTGGACCTAGAAGCTCCTATGAAGGTTGTGGGTGAGGCACATGTGCTGGGATTTGCATACAGGTGCATTCACATTTTTGTGGTCATCTCCTAGGAGATATCCATGGTCAATATTATGACCTGATGAGGCTATTTGAGTATGGAGGGTTCCCCCCAGAGTCCAATTATCTGTTTTTAGGCAACTACGTGGACTTTGGGAGACAATCTTTGGAAACTATATGTTTGTTATTGGCATACAAGATCAAATACCCTGAGAACTTTTATCTTCTCCGTGGAAACCATGAGTGTGCTGGTGTGAACAGGGAATATGGATTTTATGATGAATGTAAGTCATTCTCTTTCCCCTTAGAAGTATGTCTCCAAATATGGTTCCCAATACCCATATTCCAAATCTCTGTACTCTTGCATGACACAATGACATCCAAAATCATTATTGCTATTTGATGTAGATCTGTTATACAAAGAACCCTGTTCTTGTATCTCCAACACTGCAGGCAAGAGACGTTATAACATACGTTTATGGAAAACATTCACAGATTGTTTTAACTGTCTACCAGTTGTTGCCATCATGGATGAAAAAATATTTTGCTGCCATGGTGGTATGTTTCGGCTCATTTTTTAATAGCCAGTTAATCATTAATAGTGTATAGGATTATCTCCAGACCTACAATCAATGGAACAGATCCGTAGAATAATGCGTCCAATAGATGTTCCAGATCAGGGATTGCTGTGTGATCTTATGTGGGCAGATCGTGACAAGGAAACATTAGGATGGGGAGAAAATGACAGTGGAGTGTCCTTCACCTTTGGGACAGAAATTGTTTCCAAATTTTTAACAAAACATGATCTTGATCTAATCTGTAGGGGTAACCAGGTAGGTAGTGTGCGAAATG
Source organism: Spongilla lacustris (assembly GCA_949361645.1). Classification (NCBI taxonomy): domain Eukaryota; kingdom Metazoa; phylum Porifera; class Demospongiae; order Spongillida; family Spongillidae; genus Spongilla; species Spongilla lacustris. The sequence goes on along the minus strand of OX442421.1, from coordinate 8,077,085 downwards.
TGTATCAGGATGGAGGCTTGCATTGTGAGGACATGATGGTGCATGTTAGTATAATGTAGAAGGCACTTCCATTTCATACGTTTGTACACATTACTTCCAATATCATGAATGGTGTTGTACTGTAGATGGTTGAAGATGGATATGAGTTTTTCGCTAAACGACAATTGGTCACCTTATTTTCGGCACCAAATTTCAAAGGAGAATATGACAATGCAGGAGCTATCATGAGCATAGATGAGACTTTGATGTGTTCCTTTCAGGTTAGTTATTATTATTTGTGCATGTGTTTGTTACCTTCTTACTGACAACTTGACAGATAATAAAACCTCAAGATAAAAAGGGAAGTTTGAGAGAACTGCCAAAACCTATTTGTTAGTTGAACACTTTAATTGTTTTGCTCATCAAGAAAGAATTGCTATCTGCCATGATACTATCTATCACATGCATTGAATCTAAACCATCTGCTAAGAAATACTATCAACCACTAATATGAAGTGAATATAATGTTCTAAGTGTGCTTCAACCTTTTCAGCTACTTGTTTACATCTGTAATTTATGATACAAACCAATGCACCGTGTGTATTATTGTCAAAGTGCATATATATGTTTCAAAAGACATTATTTGTATTGTTTCCAGCTATACCACACGCAGGTGTTGCTGGACCCATGGAGAAGGATGACGACGATGAATTCTGTATGTTTCCATCTCTAATGTTGGGTAGCAGTGTTGTGTTAAAGAGGATGAGAGATGCTCACACCACTGGTACGACTGTTCAGAAGCTTCAGAACAGAGATAGTGAGGTGTGTGTGCTCTTCGAGTGTGTGTGTGTGTACATGTGTGCTGTGTCTTGTGTCTTGTGTTGTATTATTCTATGTTTTGTGGTGTGTGCATATGTGTATGTGTATTTGTGTACCCAGAAGGTCTCAGACCTCTGTGTTGGTTCCATACTATCAGCTTGATGGCAGAAAAGAGTACCAGAGCATAGTGGAGCAGAATATGCAGGCTGGAGGGAATGGAGTCCACATGTATGGGAGAGGTGGGGACACTGCCTTTAATTACAGAAGGGTGCGGTTCAAAGAGGATGAGGCTCTGGTGGCTGAGTTTGATGATACCAACCTCTGGGCCCATGGTAAGGAGGCTTTGTGTGTGATAATGGGGGTACAACAAGACCTTGAAAGGGCAGGCATTATGCCTGCCTAGAAGTTCACGTGTAGTCAAGAGCTGTGTGTTTGAATGCACAGATCCTAATGAGACCCCAGAGGACATGATCAAGATATACAAGAAGGAATGTATTGCCATGAGGGTGCGACCAGTGGCCAAACTGCTTGAGCAGCTGGAGGTAGGTGGATATCCTCTTCCCCCCTGCAATTCTTAAAGCCACACCCACCAAACCGACACACCTACTGACCACACTCACCACACTGACCTTGGTTGTTTTTGTGTACAGAGACTTAATGACCTTAGTACGCCAATTGACACCCTGGATCTAAGAGGTACATGTATGGTTGTCAGTTGTCAGCCTATGTTTGGGCATGTGGTATGGATGAGGCATTCTGTGTGTGTGTCACTGTGTGTGTTGTATTTGATGTCAAGTGATACCTCTACATGGGTTAAACTGGATAAAACTATTTGTCATGTGATACCTCTGCAGAGGTTAAACTGGATAGCAATGTCATGTGATACCTCTGCAGAGGTTAAACAGGATAGCAATGTCATGTGATACCTCTACAGGGGTTAAACTGGATAACAATGTCATGTGATACCTCTACAGGGGTTAGACTGGATAAAATACCTCTACAGGGGTTTAAATGGATAACAATACCATGTGATACCTCTACAGTGGTTAAACTGGATAACAATATCATGTGATACCTCTACAGGTGTTAAACTGGATAACAATGTCATGTGATACCTCTGCAGGGGTTAAACTGGATAACAATATCATGTGATACCTCTGCAGAGGTTAAACTGGATAAAAATGTCATGTGATACCTCTGCAGGGGTTAAACTGGATAACAGTGTCATGTGATACCTCTGCAGGGGTTAAACTGGATAACAATGTCATGTGATACCTCTACAGGGGTTAAACTGGATAACAATGTCATGTGATACTTCTGCAGGGGTTAAACTGGATAACAGTGTCATGTGATACCTCTGCAGGGGTTAAACTGGATAACAATGTCATGTGATGCCTCTACAGGGGTTAAACTGGATAACAATGTCCTGTGATACCTCTACAGGGGTTAGACTGGATAACAAAAGTTGTGAGGTGCTGGAGACTGTCCTCAGTCGCTTGAAGATGTCTACATTGGACCTGGAGAGGACCAATCTTGATGATGAAGTTAGTCAATTGGGTGAGTGTTGGCATAGTCATGGTTCCCCTTTTCTCCCTCCGTCCCTCCCTCCTTCCCTCCCTCCCTCCCTCCGATTAATTTTAGGGTGCCATAGCTCTGTGTGAGATGGTGGAGTTCTATGGTTGTGCCTCCAAGATAAACCTTTCATATAACAACAAGCTAAGAGCAAGGGCGTGGCTAGCCATAGGGAGGACATTGAGAAAGGTGGGCGTGGCTAGCCATAGGCAGGGCATTAAAAAGGTGGGTGTGGCTAGCCATAGACAGGGCATTGAATAAGGGGGATACGTGCAGATCTGCATCACCTGCACTCACACACACACATGCACACACACCTGCACATGGACACTTTACAACACTGAAATTGTGTTGGTTTACAAAGCATATTCAGCTGTCAGAGTAGGAAGGTATGGAGGGAGATGTAGAGATTTGACTAACCAGGGCAGTAATAGATAGGGTGTGTGGTTTGATATTCAAAAATGGTTTTGAATTTGGCCCACATAGCTTACTGTGCCTACAATATGCCAAATATTGCCCACCACACACCAATAGTCATCCTTTATCACCACACTGAGTGTTGGCTACTGTGGCCACGAGGAGCAAACATTAACCCTTCTACTGCGTCCTGTGAGGACCAACTGTGCACTGCAGTGTCTCAGGGCAGAGGGGAATTCCCTTGCAGGCAAAGGAACATTCATTCTAAGTAATGGTACACACACGTAGACACACACATGTACTGTCATTTATTTGTCACCAGTGGCTGCAATGAAATGTAATACAAATCTCAGAGAACTGTATCTGGCTAACAATCAGCTGTCACCAGAGGATGGTCAGTACTTGGGAGGAATTCTTCGCACCAATCACACACTTCAGGTCCTGGACCTAAGAGACAACAATCTGCAGGTGATGTGTTAGGCCACACCCACTTCTGTATTCCTTATTGATGACCTCTGACCTTTAATGACCACCAGGATGATGGTGTGCGCTTCATTTGTGCTGGAATTGCAGAACAGCAGGAAGGACTTTGCATACTGAACCTGGCCAATAATAACATTCTCCAGGATGGGCTTTTCCACATATCATCCATGTTTGTATGTTCTTACCCTTCCTCCACTTCCAGAAACCTCAAACTGACCCTCCCTCCCTCCCTCCCTCCCTCCCTCCCTCCCTCCCTCCCTCCCTCCCTCCCTCCCTCCCTCCCTCCCTCCCTCCCTCCCTCCCTCCCTCCCTCCCTCCCTCCCTCCCTCCCTCTAGCCATCTACTAAGACACTTAGAGAGCTTAACATATCGCATAACCGGTCTGGGGATGAGGGCATGTACCATTTAAAGCTTGGACTTCTGGCCAATCAATCACTAGAGAAGCTCCTCATGTGTGATGTAAAGATCACATGTGGAGGTAAGGTCCCCCAATCCATTAGATGCTACCCCCACCCTATATGGTAAGGTCCAACCCCCACCCCTTATGGCTTGTCCTACCCCCCCCCCCCCCCCCCCATAGTGATGTTCAACCCCCTCCCATCCACCACACACCCCACCCATAGGGGCCATGGCCTTGGCAGAAGTGGTGGCTGAGCACAAACACCTCCTGTATCTAGACTTGAAGGAGAATGACATCAGGGTAGCCGGCCTGATGGCTCTGGAGCGTGCTCACAGAATGAACCTAACCCTCCTGACCCTGGACATTCCTAGGAACCCGCGAGTGGATATTGTATGTCTGTGTACACTTATACTTCCACTCTTCATCTTTCCCTGCTCCCATCCCCCTCTCATCTTTCCCTCCTCCCCTCCCCTCAACTTTCACTCCTCCCCTCCCCCTCATCCCTTCCTACCCCCTACCCCTGCCTCTAGCGGGATCGTACTTTGATCAAGAATATGTATACTGAAATAGAAAATTATTGCAAGCGTAATCACACTTTGCGTGAAAAGAGAATACTAGCAGAACGACATGAGCAGCACATAAGTGAGCCAAAAGAGGCTGACCCAGCAAAGGATGTGGTCCCCTCCCTTGTGGGGTCATTAGGGCATGTGTATGAGAAGGAATCTCCCGGGGTCGTCCGGGAAGATCCATTCCAGAACACAATAATAAATGACAAAGAGAAGCCAACATCATTGCTGGAGATGGAGAAGACCCTAGATGCCATGGTTAGCTATGGTGAGGGTGCTGATGTACGGGTGGAGCTACGGGGGGTGCAGGATAGCAGCACTGCCAAGCCAGATGTTTTGGACCCTAAGAACTTCTCCCCCATCACTAAGCAGGAGCAGGCAGCATTTAAAGAACCACATACAGCTTCAAAGCCAAACTGTAAGTACATTTAGTAATAAGAATTCAATTTACAACTCAGAATATAGTATGGACTGTAGGTAAAAAATTTCTTTCTCAAAATAACACTTATAGGTTTCCTATACCATGATTAGCGGTGAGCTCATTACATAGCTATAAATACATGCTGTCTGCAAACAATTTGTGAGAAGAGTAGAGCACAGCTCAGAATCTAGTCTTGAAACAGCTTGAATTGCTGCCAGCAATGTTCTCCTCTTTGCCTGACAAACCGACCCTTAGCACAATCAAAACCTAATATATCACTGACCTTTCACCAGCCACACACATAGGCATCTGTGAAGTCTGCATCTTGCTCAAGCTTATCCTAGCAACCAATGCGATTAGTGTGTGCAGTGCATCAGTGTTACGTAGGGGGAAAATTACCTTTGTACAAGATGTCACAAATGTGTGCCAACAACTGGTGTGTTCTTGATGCTCACAAGGATAGGACAGATGGTTTATCCATTGTCTTGTGCTTGAATGACTCTGTCAGCTCATAAGAACATATTCGACATGCTTTGATGATGTGCATGCATCAGTTTACGTACCATGTCCCATACCGTATATGAATATATATATTTGCAACCATGCATGATACAAGTACCTTTCAGAGCATGCACTTAATTGAGACATTAGTAAAGTAACTGCAAAGGTGTTTTGTATGTGACACACACAGTTTCTGTGTAGTTGTTGTAGTTTTTATGTACCAAACAGCATAGGCTCTTGTGGCTCCACCTTGACCCTGATGGGGGAGCTTACAGCACTCCCCTCATACCCCCTGGCTGGGAGGGAGGAGTGTCCCTCCTGCACCCTCCCCAGGACTTTCTCTACATTGTTCATTTCCACAGGATCTTTTATTAATGCTACAGCCTTGATGTTTATTCATAAATACTAAGATCACAATAGTACTATATTATTTGATCATTTACTATTTGATCATTAGGTGAAGATCAGAAGGGAGAACAGGCACTACATGTACAACTGGAAGCCAAGCTGAATTTGATGGCAGCACAGTTGAGTGAAGCACAGCAGAAACTTCATGAGGAACAGAAGTTGAGTGGGCACTTAAGATCAGAATGCGATCGGCATTTGAAGGACCTAGGTCACACTAGGGAGGAGCTAGATGGAGTCAGAAACGAGCTAGGTGGGGTCAGAAAAGAGTTAGATGGGGTCAGGAAAGAGCTAGTAGACCTAAAGAAAGAACACACAACATGTAAGACATCCTGGATAGCACCACGTCATGATGTAATACTGCTTCAGAAGTCACTAGGAGGAGGGGCATGGGGGTACGTTGTAGAGGGTCAGTTCAGGGGTCAACAAGTGGCTGTCAAGTGTATCCATGAAGCCATCATCACCGAACAACATGTAATTAAGCGAGTGTACCGTGAGATCTGTACAATGGCCCAAATGAGCCACCCCAACCTGGTGCTGTTCATAGCAGCTGTGCTGGATGACCAGGGAGGACCCATGATCATCACTGAACTGTTGGACACCACACTGAGGAAGGCATATAAGGACAGCCTCCTTAACCTGGGCCAGTGTATCGACCTATTTCGTGATGTTGCCTCTGCCCTCAGCTACCTCCATGAGCTAGAAGCCCCCATCATCCACAGGGATGTGAGCACTACCAATGTCCTTATGAAGGGTGTGGCCAGGGACAAGTGGATAGCTAAACTATCAGACTTTGGGTCAGCCAATTGGGCCAGGCAAGCTTGTACCATGGGGGAGGGTGCCATAGTGTACACAGCCCCAGAGGCATTCCCCACTCACCCATCTCTGGATGTGGAACCTCAACCCCAGACCACCAAGATTGACGTGTACAGTTATGGGATATTGGTGTGTGAGGTCACACTGAGGGAGTTCCCTGATCCTGGCCATCTCCGTGAGATGAAGGAAAAGATGAAGACCAAACATGTCCTCCTCCATACCCTGGTGATCAAGTGTACACATCTTATGCCTGACAAACGACCCACAATGGCTGCTGTGCTTAATGAATTAGATACTATTAGAATGAAATTGTGAAATCCAGATGTATGCAAACATGTAATATTTTTATTCTACGTTTGTGTTTCAAATTATATGTGTATCTATTTTAGAACATTGTATTTGTAGTGTGAAATATTTTATTGCTACATGTGAAAGCCTGAACAGACTTACAGTACGTCCTTACAATATTGTACATTTTACAAAAGGGCGCCCATATACAAGCCTACTAGTACTATTACAGGACTATTGTGTTTTCACATATACAAATTTGCATGAGCTCCCCTATACACAATGATATCTCTCACAACAATGTAATCATCCTGGGAGATGACAACAGAAGGAATCGAGTACCAATAGATGTTGGATTAATCACCCAGGCCTCTAATCAGCTTCAAGTAAAAGGTGTGCAGCCAGTGGTCTGGTCTACATAAGAAGGATGGAGTTGCATGCTCTATAGCCGATGAGATATTGAAGGTGTTCTGTGCACATGTACTCTGCTGCCAGCCTTAGTTTAATGTGATGCAATATCTACATGTATATCTAAAATGGATGGAAAAAAACCTTGCCAAAAGCTGCATGCACTATCATACAAGATATTCAACAAATTAAAAGAAGACCACAAGACCTTGAAGCTGAAATATATGTGACCAAAGAGTCCCTAGTCCAACCCAATAAACCAGCATCACGCAAAAATTCCACCATACTAAAAAAGCAACTAACCAACATCCAGCAACATAATGAACTTTAAAATGACCCCTGCTGTGCCTAACACTTAAAATTATGCGTCCTCCACTTTGGATATTCCCCCTACCCCTCCCTTCCCCCAAATCCTATTGTAAATGTAAATTGCATATACCCAGTACCAACTCCAACTACCTACAAACAAAATCACAAAACCCTAGGCTATCCATGAGGCTCGTGCATCTTTCTTTACCTGACACCCCCTAATATAACCTGTTGAATAGACATATGGGGAATCAGCATGTAATGTGATATAGACAGCAAGTGTTCTGAATAGACCCTCAAACCCTTTGTGGAGGGTGAATATTAATTCCTTAACTGAACTTCCTGTCATAGTACAGCAACCGTGTGATATGGGGTCAAGGGATGTTTAAGAAACACTATTTAAAGCTAGTGTGTATTCCTATATGTATGTATGTGCTTGGAGTGGAAATAAAGAGATTGTCAGTTGCATAGAATCGTATTACAAGCACTTGCTGACTCCCTTTTTAGAAACCTTCTACCTGACACCCCTAATATAACCTGTGGAGTAGAGGATGCTTATGGGGAGTCAGCACTTGCTGACTCCTCCCACTCAATTTATAGTAAAATTGCCCATGTGTGTACATGGAGGGTACCCATGTGATGTTGAGTGTGTGTGTGCATGGAGGGTACTCATGTGATGATGGGTGTGTACATGGAGGGTACCCATGTGATGATGGGTGTGGTACCCATGTGATGATGGGTGTGGTACCCAGGTGATGATGGGTGTGGTACCCATGTGATGATGGGTGTGGTACCCAGGTGATGATGGGTGTGGTACCCATGTGATGATGGGCGTGGTACCCATGTGATGATGGGTGTGCACGTGAAGGGTAATGAGGCACTGAATCTGTGATTTTGCTATCTGCACTTATGAATGTTCTGCAAACACATACATCATTATGCATATAGCGATGTTTGGTATACCAGACTGACACCATGCTATGCATGGAAAGCTGAAAGGAGGACAGGGAGAGGTGGACGGTGAGGGAAAGGGAGGGGTGAGTTAGCTCTACCTCCAGCATGCATGCAACGGAAGGTATAGTCAGCATAAAACCTTCAGTGTTACCTTGTTACAAGGGCAGGGGAGTATGTAATGAACCTTTTGTATCCAGTATTTTGTAGCAGAGCATTAGAAGTAATGATCGTTACATATAGTGCTGGCTGAGGCCGCTGAGCACACAAAAATCTTAGTACTGAAAATCAATATTTTTTACATGCAGCTACCTAAAATTATCAAGATTGCAATCTCTAAATGTGGACATATACTATGTCCTAAATAGGCTGGCTTCAATCCAATTGTAAAGGACGTGCATGCACTCATGCATGCACTTTGCATGTTCGTGGGAGTTTCAATTAAGGGGCGTGTCCTTTCCGTATATATTATTTGATCCCAGGGCCACCGATATTTTGAAACAGACCGGGGTGACGCCGCAAAACTAAAGGACGTGAGTATGGGATCTATAGTCGTGTAGAAGTTGTATAATTCACACTGCACGTATCCTTGTTAGTGCGTAATCAAAAAATGTAACCAGTGGCGTGCGCACATAAATATTCTTTGGGTGCCATGCCAGATGTATATAATTATTGTACATGGTATGGTACCTTATGCATACATGTTACGCAAGTAATTCTTATTAATATGTGCACACCTAGCATATCACCTCGGTTAGGGTAACAGTTGATGTAAGGCCATTCCAAATGTGATTGTTGTTTACATCATTATAGACCACTGGTCTATAATGATGGAAACAACAATCACATTTGGAATGGCCTAATGTTTGAAGGAGTTGTACTACTTCCTACAATTAGATTATGTACCATACTCCTCCTCCTTAACTCATTGCGTCCATCTTCAAGAACAGAATGGAGTTATCATTGTACCATCATTTACATGTATGTGCGTGCTGTCATGGACAAAAGGTGTACTTTACGCTGATTACTGCCAAAGTGATACGCACAAGGAAAGTCAGGTTGTTCAGAAAGCACATTTAAAATACCTGAGAATTTAACTAGAATATTTGGTCTATCACAACTCTGGACAGATTTAAAAAAAGTATAATCTGAGAGTTTAAATAATCCTGACATGATCTATTTTGTGCACACAGCAAAATGCTGATAATATAGTTGCTTCGAAGCACAAATACCTTGCACTGTGTGGCTTCTGTGCATGCATGCATCAGTTCATATGTGACATGTAGTTACATAAATATGATGGATGCTCTGAGTAGATGGACAAGTGTGATATCATTTATATTGTGCACTGCATACAGGTTATAATGTTCCTTTAACCGCCACTACATACTGAGTATAAGCATCGAGGACTAAAAATGGATGAACAGCCATTTTTGGTGGAGAGCATTATTCAGAGGCTACTTGAAGGTATGATGTAAACCATGTGTGCACACTAACATGTACAGGATTTAAAATACACACAGTAAGAGGAAGCAGACCTGGAACAAATGCGCATTTGACTGAAAGTGAAATTCGAGGATTATGTCTCAAGTCACGTCAAATATTTCTTGAGCAACCTATGCTCCTGGACCTAGGAGCTCCTCTGAAGGTTGTGGGTGAGGTGCATGTGCTGGGATTTGCATACAGGTGCATTCACATTTTGGTGATCATCTCCTAGGAGATATCCATGGTCAATATTATGACCTGCTGAGGCTATTTGAGTATGGAGGGTTCCCCCCAGAGTCCAATTATCTGTTTTTAGGCAACTACGTGGACTTAGGGAAACAATCTTTGGAAACTATATGTTTGTTATTGGCATACAAGATCAAATACCCTGAGAACTTTTTTCTTCTCCGTGGAAACCATGAGTGTGCTAGTATCAACAGGATACATGGATTTTTTTATGAATGTAAGTCATTCTCTTTCCCCTAAGAAGTATGTCTCCAAATATGGTTCCCAATACCCGTATTCCAAATCTCTGTATTCGTGCGTAGCACATCCAAAATCATAATTGCTATTTGATATCTGCTCTATAATGACTGTTAACCCTTTGAACGCCAAGGGCATATTTATTTAATGTCAGAAGTAGCTGCAGGAGCAGATGGCCTTCATAGAGCTTTTAAGGGGGAGTTTGATGCATGGCTGCTTGTTCCTGAGGCCCGACTCATGGATGCTAATTCCCCTATTGGCCCTCTAGCTAGCGTGATGGAAAATGCATGATGAGCAATTTCCCATAATCACAAAGCTTGTAACTTCCCTCTACCATCAACAAACATCTAATGTATCACGTACAAATAACAGGAATTTGTAGTGCACATCAGTAGTAATTATCTGGAAACTCTCTGCTGCACTTTATTTAAGTGGATTACAGATTCCTACTGTAGGAGTACTACTGATGCACTTAGAAGCATCAGTAGTACTTAGAAGAGGGAAGTTACCAAAATTCTACTTAAAATAAGGTTACATACATGTATGTGCACATGTGTCTCTTATACAGGGTTTATGATCAATACATTACTTTTTTTTTTTTTTTTTTTTTTTTTTTTCATTTGATTTTAATGATAGAAGAACACAAAATAAAAATCTAAACATCATTATTCAAAGGAGGGGAAGGGGTTGGAGGCAAAGTTCCCAAAACAGAAACAGCATTCCCCCTCTGAATGGCCACTGAAAACTTTTGCAGGAGGTATGCCAAAGAGCTTTTGTCCCCAGTGGTGTTCACAATGCGGCGACCCAAGTCCGTCAACAATGACATGACTTAAAATCATAATCACATGACACATGTAAATGTAGTACAATGTCACGAGCATGGAATATCAAGTATATAAATATGCCCTTGGCGTTTAAAAGGGTTAATCAGGAGAACCCCGATCTTGTATCTCCAACACTGCAGGCAAGAGACGTTATAACATACGTGTATGGAAAACATTCACAGATTGTTTTAACTGTCTACCAGTTGCTGCCATCATAGATGAAAAAATATTCTGCTGCCATGGTGGTATGTTTCGGTTCATTGTTTAATAGCCAGTTAATCATTAATATTATAGGATTATCTCCAGACCTACAATCAATGGAACAGATCCGTAGAATAATACGTCCAATAGATGTTCCAGATCAGGGATTGATGTGTGACCTTCTTTGGGCAAAACCTGACAAGGAATCACTAGGATGGGGAGCAGATGACAGTGGAATGTCCTTCACCTTTGGGACAGAAATTGTTTCCAAATTTTTAACAAAACACGATCTTGATCTAATTTGTCGGGGTAACCAGGTAGGTGTACCTTGCTTTATGAGGGCATGATGGTCTATGTTAGTATGATGTAGATTGCACTTCTATTTTACTGTAACAATATGTGCTAGTTCCAATACCTTGAACAATTCTGTACTGCAGGTGGTTGAAGATGGATATGAGTTTTTCGCTAAACGACAATTGGTCACCTTATTTTCTGCACCAAACTTTACAGGAGAATATGACAATGCAGGAGCTATCATGAGTGTAGATAAGTCTAGGATGTGTTCCTTTCAGGTTAGTTAAGTTTCTTTATGTTACATTCTCATACTCTCAACCCGACAGATATTAAAGCCTCAAGATAAGAAGGCAAAGTTTTGGGGAGGTCAGCTAGGTGTTTGTTATTTGAACACCCTAATTATTTGCTCACTAAGAAAAACCAGCACATTACTATTATATTCCTAACATTAATCTCGTTCAGTTTAAGATCAAACACTAATTTAGCAGTACTCATTACAGAAAACAGCTATTAAAATGTAAATAATATCGTGGGGGGAGGAGGGGGTTATCATGGCCTACTGTCAAGGAATTAATCTCAGATTACGGAAAAACCTGATTTTTTTTTCTCACTTAGTTTCTTCTCCTCCAATTGGATTGAAGGCTGATAGTACCAAACCCACATCCATAACCATATCTTGGCAGCCACCACATGATGTAAATGGTATCATTAGAGGCTATCAAGTCAGCTACACTCCGCATGGTGAAACTGAATGTCTTCTTGATGTAGTTGGGGACACTACCAGTATTGAGCTGACCTCTCTTAAACCACACACTAAGTACACCATATGTGTGAGGGCCAAGACAGTGGGCTTTGGAGACTACTGCACTCCAATCACAGTAAACACACATGAAGATAGTAAGATTTTTTTTTCAAATTCTAAGTGCACCTTATTTCAACAACACACGTGTACTTACATCAGTGTTGCCATGCCAGACGATTCAAAGGGGGGAAGGGGGGGTTTTTTGGAGGAAGGTCCCCCTTGCCAGTAAGGGCCAGGTACACTGCAAAAATAAATCACATGGACACATACACAGGCACACATACACAGGCACACATACACAGGCACACATACCATACACCATCATGGGGAACAAGTGGGTAGTACAGGAACAACATGTGGGGTTCAAGCCTATCCTCATCCTTATTTGTCATTTATTCATTTTTTTAAATCCTTTACTTAGTTTCTTCTCCTCCAATCGGATTGAAGGCTGATAGTATCAAATCCGCATCCATAACCATATCTTGGCAGCCACCGCATGATGTAAATGGTATCATTAGAGGCTATCAAGTCAGCTACACTCCACATGGTGAAACTGAATGTCTTCTTGATGTTGTTGGGGACACTACCAGTACTGAGCTGACCTCTCTTAAACCACACACTAAGTACACCATATGTGTGAGGGCCAAGACAGTGGATTTTGGGGACTACTGCACTCCAATCACAGTAAACACACATGAAGATGGTGAGCAAAATTGAGTCACTTTTTCAAAATATATCTTATTGCAAAACATACTTTAAGGTGCTTATTTCCAGCCTGTTTGAAACATCTGGGGATACTTTTGTATAGCAAAGGATTTGTATAACATTATGAAATATATATGGGTCAATATAATTATTTTGTTTTTAACTGTTTTATAGAGTGTGCAATAATATAATTTTAAAAACTATTACTCAGTAGTTCTGATAGCCATTGTACTGCTTAATTTGACTACCACATTTATTTAAATAGTCATATGCATAGAATGGATGGTATTTGGCACTACAATAAGTCGATTAAGCACCTTTTTGAGGGGGTTGGGGGGACGTTGCTATGATTCTAAAATATAACAGCACAATGCCTATCTTTTCAAAATAGTTTGGAGATGCCCAATCACAGCTGAGGAACTTAACACATGGAATGAAGAGCGTCTAAGGTAGGCTGTAGGTTTGTAACTTACTCGATACCCTTGCAATTCATATTTGACCATTGCTACAGGCTTCTGTCAGTGGAAATAGAATCTCGGAGAGCTCAACAGATAGAGTACATTGGCTCAAGGTGTTGCTCTGTCTGCAAGCAGGAATTTGGCTTAATTTTCAAGCGTGGTGTGCAGTGCCCCATTTGCTTGAACAAGATATGCAATAACTGTCGTATTACACCAAGAGACCCACCTCCTGCATTCATGTGTGAAGTGTGTGCAAAGAAAAGGTGACACTCCCTCCCCTCCCCCCACACAAACAATATCAATGTATAGGTATAGGTATGCATGCTTGTGTCCATACTGCTTTGTCCTAATGCATTGCCCACCCCTGAGAAAGTCTTCATCATTGTTTACAGAGTGCTAGATTTACATCTTAGTAGACCTACTACCCAGAAGCCTACTATGGAGCAGGCAGCACTTAAAGAAACGAAGTGTAAGCAGCATTAAAACAATATAAGAATTCATTATTATATATATATGTGATGTATGTCCGGACTGTGGATAAAAATATTTCTCTCTCAAACCATACCAGAGGTTTCCTTTTTACTTTAATTTGTATCGAGCTCCTTAATTAAAAATAAAATCTGCAAAGGCAGTTTATCTGCTGCATGATGTGATCCATATAAAAAACTGCTTCGAATGTATTGAGAAGAGCCAATCAAAGGCTTGAAACAATTTGTGATGGTACTCATGTGTAAAAAAGAAATAAATTAAAACCACTTCAACTAGAGCTCTAGTTATTTTCTTTTGTTACACACCAACAAACCTGTTACAATTGTGTCAGTTAAATCTTGTACTCAAAAGGTGGTGAAATATTTTTTAATTGGTTACATGCTTTGCCATCTGAATTGCTATAGCCTTGCACCATGACATTTGGGACACAATTTTTTCTGAAATGAAGATCTCTGTTTATAGGATTCAAAAACATTATCCTCTGATTTCAAAATCCAAGCTTTGGGATGTTTGTAGTAATGTATGAACTATGCTGCAAAAGTAACAATGAAACAATTGTTTATTAAGTTGCATACAAGCTGTCTATGATTAATCATCAATAATTATGACATCAAAAGTTTGTAGCTTGAGAATGATATGCAGCAAAATGTAGGAAGTTATTTGGGCGAAGATGAACCACTCCACTGATTCAGTACATCAACAAGGAATAAAACTGGAGTCTTGGTTATACTGACGTAAAACAAATACATAAGGCCAACTTTTTAAAAGTGAAGCACCCTCCCTAACACAGTAGGTTAATCAAACTGTAAATTTTGTTCCCAACTCTCATAGACAAAAAAATTATGATATCTACTGCTTAATTTGCTATTTTCTCAACCATTTTATTAGATACAAAAGCCTGTACCAGTTCAAGTCATTTGGTCAGATTGCATATACATGTACACTGAAAAGAGCTTGCAAATGACCCATATTTATTGCAACAAAAACATTTTTGTGGACTATTTAAGCAGTTATTAATGTTATCATAGGCTATTTCATCATTGTGAAAACATTTTTCTCACTTAGTTCCTTCTCCTCCAATCGGATTGAAGGCTGACAGTATCAAACCCACATCCATAACCATATCTTGGCAGCCACCTCATGATGTAAATGGTATCATTAGAGGCTATCAAGTCAGCTACACTCCACATGGTGAAACTGAATGTCTTCATGATGTTGTTGGGGACACTACCAGTACTGAGCTGACCTCTCTTAAACCACACACTAAGTACACCATATGTGTGAGGGCCAAGACAGAGGATTTTGGAGACTACTGCACTCCAATCACTGTTGACACACCTGAAGATGGTGAGAAAATGTAAAATGAGATTTTCAGCTTATTTATGATACACATACCTTCCAATGCACTGTATAGGACATTATAAATATTTATTCATTTCCATCAGGACAAACGTTATTATGAATGGCAAGTTTTAGGTACCATGGGATAGGAGAAAGGTAACTTTGACGTAACTTCTATGGAAGGTATCTCTAAAGCAAAGCATTGCTATGTCCACAATTATTGACTAGATGCATTAAGTTGAGATGATTATCGGCAAACTGGTTTACATTTAATCTCCAATCGTTCTTATTTAAAAGGAGCATGGTCCATACATGTGGTATCCAGTCTATAGCTGGCGCCGCACACATACCACTGGTACAGCATAACCTATTTATAGCAACTATAGGCAAAACCTGTCTGACTCCTAACAAAGTCAGTTTGACAACCTATAAGCCAGCTCCTAACAAGTTACATACCACTAAACCGGTGTCTAAAAATGTACAGATAACTCAGGTGCTAGACAAGGGATCTAGGCATTACACGTACAACACCTCATTACATAAGAATGATGCTGAAGTGTAAAAACAATGGCAGCAGCTTGGTAGCTATAATTAAATCAATTTTATTACAGTCATCTGTCAAGTCCTTATAGGGAAATTGAAGGCATCAAGTTGGAATTAGTAACATTTGAATGGCAAAGCAGTACATAGAATTACATTTTTCTTGTACTGCAAGTTGGCAGTGGCAGTGCCAATGGTACAGACTGTGCTTACTGAATGACTACCAAAGCAATTATAATTCTTTTTATTAAAAAGGCATAACAAAACATCAATTGCTGATAATGTATAAACCACACACCTGATATCCAATGTGTAAGACCTAACGCAATGCTTAATCATCCAACTTTCTGAAAATATAAATTTATGGTACTTTGTCATTCATAATTCTGTCAATATGCTGCATCAAATTCACTGTTACGAAAGACTTCTTCCACTTATATGGGAACAGGTTGTTAAAATCAGTATGATAAACTAGCTCTACAACCATAAAATGAAATAAGCTGCTCTTATATACTCATCGTCATGGCAATATATCATCCTTAATTAAGGACACTAACTACGCTTAAATAAGAATGACGAGTTGGAGATTAAACATTAACCCCTTGCAGATTAGAAAACCTTCTTTTGAAAACTTGTTTAAACCGACCACCTCAGATTATGTTTCTGTGTGTCCACGGATGATCACAACTTTTTACATGTAAACCAAAATAATCAGCTGAGTTTTAAATCAGGATCAGTCAACTAAAAACATATTTTTCATTTATTGCGCTTTCAATTTCTTGTAGTTTGTTTTCATCATCATTTTAGCCCTTGTTAATTAACTGTTTTTATAGATGAATATGTAAAACCCTATTATAAATTGAATTATGAATTTTGGTTTGTTTAGAATTGTTTACAAAGAAGTTATCATCAATATTGGAGAACTACAAAGACATTACTTTTAAGGAATTAAGAATTATTAAACTGCTTTTCTATGGAACACCAAGAGCAGGAAAAACTACACTTCGTAAAAATCTTCTTCAAAATATTGACACACTTCAACAATCCAGTGGTATCTTTCAACCTAGCACAAATCTTGCAGAGATGTGTGATCCTATTTTTGTTGAACGAATAGTGCTGACTAATGAAGAAAGCAATACTTGGAGGTGGACAGTACAAAAATTAGATGACATAGCAAAAACATTGTTACAATGTTTGGACAATAAACTTTTGCAATTTGAAAACGAAAACGTTGATCTTGAAGATGCACCATTATATGAAAACAGAATAGAAAGTCTCACACCAGGTTCTCTAGTTACTGAGAATCATCCATATTTAGACAATGACAAGGAACAGAGTGCTGACACACCAGGCATTTATAATGAGCCAACACTGATCAGAAAAGAGAACATAAGTGATTCTTTACCACCCTCTTTACCTACTGGAACTGTAGCAGTGGATGTAAAACGACTTTTCTTTGAAGCTGTCAAAACTGGGCAATGGGCAGAGGTAATGAGCACCCTTAATATTGACAAAGCAATGCTTGTGCAAGTTATTGATGGAGGTGGACAGCCCAGCTTTCAGGAAATATTTCCTCTCCTAATAAGTGGTCCTTCAGTAACACTTCTCATATTCAAATTGACAGATGATCTGCAAATATCCTATCCCGTTCAATACCAGCCAAGTGTTGGAGAGGAGTGCACATGGCATGACACATATGTGGTCAGAGATTTCATTTTCCATGCCATCTCAAGTGTTGTTCCGATAACAGATAATACAAAAAATCAATGTAAAATGCTACTGGTTGGTACTCATAAGGATGAACTAGAAGGTTTTGAGCACCAGAAGAAAGGAAAGATTACATCAATTGCTAAATCATTGCACGGCTGGCTGCATGAATTAAAAGCATTCAAATCTATACATGTTAGGAATATTGAAGAATTTATCATTGGTATTGACAACTTTAAACATGAAGATCTACTAAAAGTAAAGAAAAAAATTGAAGAGTTACTCTCTCAAGCAGCTCCTCGAGATATCCCCGCTCCCTGGCTAATATTTGACTATGTTCTTCATGCATATGCCAAATCAGAAAAGATACGTAAAGTTGAGAAAATAAAAAGTAAAGAGATAGCTAAACTCTGTGGTGTAAAAGACGATGAATTTGAAGTGGTCCTACATTATCTGCACTATGAAGCAGGCACATTGCTATATTATTCTGATATCCCTGAGCTAAATAATTGGGTTATTACTGACTTCCAGCTAATATTTGATTCCATCTCACAAGTTATAATCGATTATTTTAATTACTGTGGATCAGAGTTTGGCCCTCATATGCATCACAAAGATTTGCTCCATGAAAAGGGTCAGCTGGAGGCTTCGGTTCTGAAAGATGTTGAAGGATGTCTGAAAGTGAATGAGCTACTTAGTCTAATGCAGCATCGTCATATTATATCTAAAATGGATGGAAATACATTCTTTATGCCATCTGTACTACCAAAAGCTGCACCATCATATAACAAAATATCCAGCAATTCTTGTTCCTTTATTGTGATGTTTGAAAGTGGGTGTTGTCCCATTGGACTATTCTGTGCTGCAACTACCAGACTTATCGTTATGCAAAAGTGGATATTAAATAGGGGAGATCTCCAGTTTAGGAATAGAATAAGCTTCTATTGCTCGTGTTATGGTAAATCATATCAGGTTATATTTTCAGCTTTTTTTGCACATTATGAAGTATGTCTAATGGGAAATGAAGTTAAATCAAATGTGAAATTTGCAGTCTACAAAGCTCTTGACATAGTGTTAACAAAAGTATGCAAAGACATGAACTATCCACCTCCATCATATGGGTTCTATTGCCCCAAGACATGCAGATATAGTGATGTTACATATCTGCAAAATGAGCATCCTGCCAAGTGCACATTTGATATGGAGGCTCAGGAGATGACATGTTACTATAGCGATGCACCAAGTGATCTGAAAAAAGAGCACAAGTCATGGTTTGTGCAGGTAATGTTATTGTTGATATCATTTCTAATACTTCAAAGTACACACAAAAATGTTTTTTTCTCTTTTTTATAAAGTGTAATAAATGTAAGCTCTAGACAATGTGTATAAACAGTAATGGATCACCTGCCTCCGACACTAAGCATATTTGGTTTCTTAAAAATTACTGCTCTGTGAGAGGGGTGAAACTTTACGTAATAAATGACCTTTATGTATTGAGCAATAATCAGGAAACATATACACGTACATTCAAAGACAAATGCTCACATGACTGATACAGGTTTTTTTTTTTTTTTTTTTTCAATTCAGGTGCAGCCACAAGATCAAATAAGTGAACGTGAGTACATTAATAATTCTATTCTGTGTTGGCTTTTGGTCGTATTGTTAAAATGTGTAGTGTAAATTGGAGAACATGATGCTTGATTTCTTCATTTTTAAAAGTATTTAATAATAACTACTGAACAATACACTAATGTCAAATAACTTTAAATAAGTCCCTCAACATGGGTACTCATCGTATGACTTTGCTTTCTGGAATGATATAAGTGACAAACGAGTGTTATGCCAATTTCACTCTGTACAAGTAGGATGCCGTGTGATGTGTGGTTATCAAGGTGTTTTACTTCTCTGGCACATGGAGGGTACAAACTATTCAGTGTTGTAACTTAATTTTTTCTTTATGCATGATCATTACATGTGCCTTTGCCTAATATGAAACACACTAAAACATGGCATCCGTTTAAAATTTATCTCCAACTTATGCGTGTAGCTTTACTTCAAAGAAGGGAGACACTGATTTTCATAACACTTTTGTACAAAATCACACAATGAGTACTCATTTTCAGTGCTTATTCATATTTATGTGTCATTTGCACAATATATAAATTTCGAATGAAGCATATTATCCACACCAGACTGTTTAGGCATAACACTACTCTGTCACTTTGTATCAAACACACACACACACACACACACACACACACACACACACACACACACACACACACACACACACACACACACACACACACACACACACACACACACACACACACACACACACACACACACACACACACATGTACATGTATCGGGCTAAATGGTACCTATTGATGCAAACATTGTTGTTATTGTGCAGACACCGGCTTGAAAATGTACTTAGGAGTTTTTGACAATTTAAAAGGCACTTCTACAATAGCAACAATAAATAAACCTAACCTTTCATCACTGTTACATTACAGGTACCCCAGAGGTGAAAGATCTCATGAATGAAATTGCATCTGTGATTCCTGCGAAATGGAGAGATGTTGGTATTCAGTTGGGTGTGTCACCAGGCACTCTAGATGGTATCCAAAGCCAAAATGCAGGAAAGCCTCCTATATCTGCTCTTCAACATTCATTTGAAAGAGTTTTTGTAGAGTGGAAACAACTTGCCCAATGTCCATACACATGGAAAACTATTATTGATGTTCTAACAACCCCAGCAGTTGCGGAGAATGAACTGGCCATCATTTTAGCTGCTAAGTACTTATAATTCATTTGCTGGTAGTTATTCTATAGATTAGAGTTGTTTTGATTTGGATTTCCGAGCTGAATTTTAGTTTGTGTTTTAGTCATTGAATGGTAGGACTTTCAATAAATAATAATATATATATATGCATGTCTCCTTTGTCTGTTTGTGGCTGAGGAAAGTGGGTGTGCTATGTGTATGTGCTTTTAAACACTTTTGTAATGAAGTGCAGCATACATGTGTTAATAACTTACCAAAATGACAAATATCACCACCACTCAGCTAACATGGATGGAAATGAAGAAGGGAGGAGGATGGTATGGTGGTGTGCATGAAGGAGAGATCAGTCTGTACTCTGTATATTGAGGGGAACACCTATAGTGGTTGGAGAGCTCCAATATCTCCATCTCCCAATCTATGAAGCTTCAATGCCCATAGCTCATGTTCCTCAGTTCCTCAGCTTGCATTCCTTCATCCTGAGCCATTTCCCTTCCAGCCTAACTTCCAATGTCATCCTGCTAACATAGGAGGCACATCTTCTCAAAAGTGGAGCTCCATCGACATGGCACGTCATGTTGGTCAAAATTCGGGGGAGGCGGAGGGGATGGTTAATTTATTATGCATACTAATGATAATTGATGGAAGTAAAAAATGAAAGCTGTCCTGAATATCCTGGCATGATCTGTTGGATGAGTTGGTGGTCTGTTGGTAGTTGGTATGACAGGAGTAATGAGGCTGAAGGCCCTGGGTTGTAATAACAAGGGCAGCTAAGGACCCAAGGGTGCTGAGTGATATAGATCCTAACAGTGTATGACTATTGCAATGTGTACATAGCAACCATAAAGCTTATTACTGTATCTGGCTACAGGCATCACGTGATCCAATGAATTATCAATATTTGGCTGTGAAGGCCTTTAAGCTGGCTGTGCTACGTGTAGGTGTTAGCTGATTCTTAATGAGAGAGGCAAAGACTTGCCCAAGCCTGTATAATGTTTTTAAAGAACAATTCTTCGCGGTTTTTGGACCTGTCACGTCATGTGCTAATAAAATTCAAGAGGTCAGAAATAAAGAGAAGAGTGGAAAAGGGAAAGCCGAAGCCAAAATAAATTCAAGCAAGTTCTATGAAGGTTGCTTCCTAAACGCTGCTGCTGGTTGTGATGCTGAAAGATCTGAAGACAAAGGCAGTGAAGGTGTTGAAGAGGGCCCCCACCTAAACGGGCTAGTACACAATGCATTGTGGAAATAGATGTAAGGAATTGTCAATCAGCAGGCTAGCAAGAGCATACACCAATAGATCTGGACACAAAATTTGGAATTATTCAAAGGTCAGAAAGGTCTTATGCATTGTGACGATCTATAAATGAGTTGCGCAATAGTTGCACACGGCTTGGAAACTGATGTTGAGGTTTAGAACTTTTATGTGCACTTTGCTGCAAAATGCTTCAAAAAAATTGAAAGTACAAATCCCATACAAAATCTAGAATTTAATACCCTGGTATTTCTGTGGTTAAAAATGTTTTTCCAAATTCTCGTAATGTACTTTTTAAAAATTCTTTTAACCATAGCAGCATCAATTACTTTAGAAATTATTTAAGAGCCTCAATGGGACATGATCGTCCTGCGTAGTGTTACAAAAAATAACACTGGATAAAATTAATGATGCTGATTTAATTGCTGTAGAAGAAAAATTCATCCATGGCTATTAGGTTAACTACTAAATGCATATGTTCCTCGCCTATAATGTGGACCAGTTTTGATGATGAAAAGTGGGGCCCGGGAGGTGGGTATACTTTAATCATCTTGCCCCTGAGAGCTAGAGATCCTCGTTAATCCTCTAAACTATATACCGTTTAACTGTTTTTACTTAACCCTTAAGAGGCAAATTTCCACTGCTGTTTGAGGCAAAAGCTGATATCCTTACAGTTATCTTTGTCTTTTCACTGCTCCCGTTAGCCAGGTTTGTAACTGTACTTTATTCAAACCATAAGTACCGTTCTATTAATTTGGCCTGTTTTGTACATCAACTCGAAAGGCTCCCAACTATGCATATTTATCAACAACATTTTGTTTTTTTTAACTCCTCTGTGGAATGACCATACAGCCATGACAAGGCATATGTGTACAACTGCTTGTTGAACAAGCCACAGACCCATTGTGTTTTGGTACCTAGTAAGTTCTTCATTGTTTTTTAATTTAATTTTTTTCCATATGTGTTATTGTATGGAATGCATACAGTCACAAGGCAGTACTGACATGTATATATATATAATTATAATTATAATTATAATTATAATTTTATATATATATATATATACTTATTGTAACTACAACTTTGTACATGTATAGTATTATTTCGATTTCTGAGCTTCCATTATTAATAATTACTAATTAAACTTACATGTTACACCTTGCATTTGTGTGTATGTGCATATGTGCTGTGTGGCATGTGTGTGTATGTGTGTATGGATGTGTATGGTGTGTGTGTGCATGTGTGTGGGGATCTATTAGCTACTGCTCAGAAGTGGGTAGGGAGGGGGCAATACTGACAATGACAAGTATTTGGGCAGCCACACCCCCTGTATACCTGTAAATATGATCACCTCTTTTCTTCTAGGCGTTCATATTGGTGTATGACATCACCAATCAGACATCTTTTGACAACTTGCCATCCTGGTTGGAGTTGATTTGGAAGGTGATGTGCAGTCTGGGGACTAGTTTACATTATTTGTATCCCTGTTTTGGGACCAATTACAATTGTAAGGGGGGAGGGAACATCTTCAGTAAAGTCCTATACCATCATAAATCTGGGAATCAGAAGTGGTTATAATGTTGGCTGTGTCAATCATGTCCATACTTATGGAGGTCACCTCTATACAAGGGTTAACCTCCTATATGCAAGGTGTGGATGACCTTTGTGTAGGAGGTCTTTTAAAAATACAATTGTGGTCCCCCTTAATGTCAAATGCACGTCACAGTAATTATAACAAACTAATGCCAACTGACGGTAATTTGCTACATACTTCAGGGTTGTCCTGATGCTGAAGTACTGCTGGTAGGGAACAAGAATGATCTTGACTCTGAGAGGGTTATCAGCAAAGAGAGGGGGCAGCAGCTGGCTTCAAGTCTGGGAATCTCCTTCAGAGAAGCCAGTCCTAAGAGTGGCATCACAAGTGTTAATGAGGTAATTGGTGTGTATACTGTGTCACTCACCACACCATTCTATTGCTTTTCAAGGCATTTAATACCTTGGTTGGAGCTGTTCTAGCAAAGGTAAGGTATAATTTTTAATATTAAATACCTCAAATAGTAGTTTGATCTACATACTCTTGTATGCATGTTAAGGACATAGACACTCTGCTTTATGGTGATGTTGATTACCTTTCAGTATCAATATCCTACTGATGAGAATCAATATCCTATTGATGAGGACGAAGAAAAGAAGGCTGGCAGATGTACTGCTATGTGAATTACAACTGTTACTGTCGTTGATTGTGTAATCATGGATCCTTCCTGGTGACATCACATTAGTTGTTGTTTATAGTTAGTAGTGGTAGTGGATTTAATGGATGCATTAACCTCGATGTATTCTTGATGATTGAAATGGGTATTGATCGATGATCCCAATTATTCACGAGGGCAGGAGACAAGTATGTTTATGTAATTATATATGTAGGGAAGGAATATCTTGTTAATTTACCTCTGGATGTAGTAATAGTGCATAGCATGCATAGACCTCTTATGTGTTGGCCATCTCTTCAGGGGTCACGACTGGTCAGCCATCTGATGTGTAATGATTTCATCCAGCACTGATTGCTGCACTAAGAATTCAGTGCATTTTTATGTAGTCTTGTTCCCAGACCCACATACAGCAGCGGAGGATTAATTGTGTCTAATTCATTGTACTTTGATTGTTTCTTTTCCCATTTCCAGCCTGACTCACAAAATGGCAGCAATAACATTGCAAGAATGATGGTGCAGAAGCAGTCTGGGCACCAGCCTGAGTTCTGACTGCATCATGGAATGGGGAGGAGTTGGTGGAGGAGGGGCAGGGGAACAACAGGAAGGCTGTGGATAAGAATGCTGCAGAGAGACTGCTAAGGGTACCAGGAAGGTGAGTGCACACATATGCTCATGCACAATGGAAATGTACACCGCATATGTTAAGGAGCATGCTTTGGCATGACCTGGCTTGCTTTTAGGTGTTAATTATACATGTGTTGGGCATGCATGTTCTAGAACTTGTGTGTATGATTCATGGAATAGACGTCAGTGTGCATTCTCTTCGTGCTCTACTACAGTTTGACATAGGCTGTATTACTTTGTATCGCTGTGATTTCCCTGCAGTGTTATATTCTTTGGACATCCTGAGTACTTTCTAACGAGAAACACAACAGCATACTTGTTCACACACAGACACACACACACACATACACACACATACACACACACACACACACACACACACACACACACACACACACACACACACACACACACACACAATGTGAGCAGTGACACTGAGGAGTTGCCCACCGGAGCAAAGAACAAACTCCAGGAGATCCTTCAGAGAAGGGGATACCCCCTGCCCACATATGATCTCACCAATAACGACAGACCATCACACAAGTCAACCTTTACCATCACGCTTATGATGACAAGCAGGGTGGGGAGAGCAGTGTACATAAAGGATGCCTCGGCACCACAGCTAGCCTCGTCCCCAGGCCCTGTTTTATTAAAGTTACGGGGGGATAAACAGGGCCTGGTAGACACTGCCAGGGTCGAAGCGCGCATGCGCTAGTTTGTCCCAGAATACCTGGGTTAACCGTAATTTCCTTTTGGAAACCATTCCGTATACTCGTCTGATTTCGCGATGGCGTATGCTGCTCGCCTGATTTCGTTCGTTAAGACACGATAAAGAATAAGCCACCACTTCTCGGAACTCAAGAGAATACGCCATCGCGAAATCAGACGAGTATACGGAATGGTTTCCAAAAGGAAATTACTGGTACCCCAGGTATTCTGGGACAAACTAGCGCATGCGCGCTTCGACCCTGGCAGTGTTTTTCCCCCCGTAACTTTAATAAAACAGGGCCTGGGGACGAGGCTACACCACAGCTGACAAAGGCAGAGAAGCTGCATGTATGCAAAGCTGTCTTTGCTAGGACCAGCTGGATGCCTTGAGTGATGAGGAGTTTGCAATGGTGAGCCCCTCTGCTACAATCCTCCTGTTGTGCATGTAGCCTCCAAGTCCTCCACCTCAGCCCAGGGTCCCATCACCACCTCCCAGTGTGGAGACCCACTGGGAACTTGAGCTGCAGTCCAGAGGTCTTGTGCCAGCCAGGGGAGAATGATGTCATGCTGTGCTTGATCTCTGTGGAGGTGAAGGATGATGGTTGCCTTGTGGTGGCTCAGGGCATTGGGCCCACCCCTTCTGATGCTGTTCAGTGTGGCATGGCTAGCTTACTTAGTGGTATGAGGAAACTGTACCCCACTGCTGCTAGGACCTCATCCTAGTCAAGGACATCTGTGTATGTGAGTGTGTTTGTGTATGTGTGAGTCGACTGTATATTTTTGAATAAGAGTGAGTGTGTGAATTAGTATAAAGAGTTTACGTACATGGGGGGTAATGATTATGCTGAACCACTAGTTTTTCCACATCAGGAGGAATGGGAAAGTGTTCTTCCGTAACAGAATTGCCTCCCTTCTGTCTACCAAGCAAGAACAACATTATGGCGCAACTATTGCCTGGATAAGATGCTCTCTTAGCTTCTTACTCCTGTGCTCTTCCTATCTTGTGCTTAAGAGGTGCACGATCATCACAGAGGCAAGCATTCAGTGTAGCTATCTGTTTAATACATTCACTGCATTGTTTGTGTGATTCATTTTATATTTATGTGTGTGGAAAAAAAAATTATGTTGAACTCTTACAGATCGGGGCAGGACTATATCTCTGATTAGACTGTGGACAGTGTGCCAGAAAACTCACCACTTTCATTAATTAAAGGATGACCTTTCAGCCCACCCACGCGTATACATGTATATCTCACTTGCAACATTAGATTTTTGTTACAAAGCAGCCTTATGTCTGACACTAGGAATTTCTAAATGATTATCTTTCAGCTTGAAGTCAGTCTTGGTTAAACTAGTCCATGAATTTGCTAGACATTTGTGCAGTGGCAAATGAGTTTGTGAGCCATAACTGAACTCACCAGACTGTTCATCTACTGGTAACTTTTGTTTCTGTTACGGTTGTATATACATTTAGAGCAATCAAAACAACACAGGATGTAAATCTAAGTGTCAGTCCTCTGCAAGGGTGTCTCTGTGTATATACTTGTGCGCACAATAAATAAATAAGATCGTTTTAATCAGCTGCATGTGTTAAAGCTGAAAAACAAATTCTTAATAACTTAATAGCTTCTCCCCTGCTGATTGTTTCCTATATGTAACCCCCCCTGACTTGTGAGTGACATGAATATAATTAGAACCCCCCCCCCCCCCCCCCCCCCCCCCAGGATTGACTATGGCCATGATTTTTCGATCTCCAAGCAGGGGTACGTGGGGTGTGGCCCATCCATTGTGTACCACAAGTGCTTCTAAAGGTGCACTCTTTTGTTATGGGTGTGTGCACAAACACCTGTTCGGGCTTCCTTAATAGGGTTCTTCACCTCAATTCACAGGGTGATGTACTTGGCTCCTTCACAATGCACAGATATAGGGTTTCAAGTAACTAAGCCTATGTGTGCAAATTTTATTATAGCTACAGTGTAATTGTAGCAAAGCCTAAGGATTTGAAACTGACACTTCGTGCTGCACTAAGTGGACTGTTTTTAGTAGGTTTGAGTAGATGGTACTTATACTACATGTAAGTAGTGTAACAAGTTATGAGCCACAGCAGTGCTAAGTTTGTGCTGGTTTAAAACACTTTGTTTTACACTAAACCTGATACTGTGTATGGTTAGTATGCATGTAGGTAAGATATTTAGACTTCTTGTGCTAAAAAAATGCTGAGTAACAGTCATATGTTCATTTCAAATACTTACATGTTTAGTATGTAGAGGTAAATTGTATAATGAGCAAAATTCATTGTATTCAACCTTTAAAAATGACACCTGCTGACTTGCCTGCATGCTATGATGGCTGTGGAGCTGACTTCACACTGCAACTGGTATGGACTGCAAAAAGGGGGGCCTAGAGATACAGAGGCATAATGAAGTGAGGGACTGCTTGGGAGACATTTCATCAGAAGTGTGGCCATCTGTGATAAAGGAACCAATTGTAAGGGAGGCAGATCCCTCATCAAATGATGTTGGTTTAATTAAGGCCAACTTGACTTGGGAGTCCGAGGAGTGTGGTCACCACAGACAGAGGCATTGTTTGACATTCGCATAATTGATACTAACGCCCCATCATACAAGCACCATACTCCAGAGGCAGTTCTTGAAAGTGCAACAAAAGAAAAGAAAAGGATGTATCAGAAAGCTGTTGAAGATGATGTGGTCCCTTCGTTGTTTCAGTTGACAGACTCCTACACAGAGTTTATAAAGTGTATAGCTGCTGCCTTGCAATCAAATGGCAGAAGTGTTACTCAGAAATAGTTGGTTTTGAAAGAACCAGACTATCATTTGCAATCCTAATATCTGCTAGCCTGTGTTTGCGCGGTTCTAGAGTGAAATGGCGATGTGGACTATGGTTTGATGATGGAGCAGCACTCCCTGCACACTGGCAACAAAGTGACATTTTATAGCATGTTTTCAGTCATATTTATTTTCACTGTTCCATTGTAATGATATTCAATCTTATAAAATTGATGAATTGAAAACTGTATGGTTAAGTGCCTCGTCACATTTTCAGTGCGCGAAATAAATAAATAAAATAGACCCCGATCCACCAACGTGGGGTTTCCCCGGAGCACAGAAAAAGTTTTTGGTCTCCAGTCTGTGTTTGATAACGACTAAATCATCCATTGTAGGGTGACATGTGAATATTCTTAAGAACTTATATTTTTTGGCACGCCTATTAATAAATACTATGTTATTGAGCAATAGACGTTCACCATGTGAATGCTGATTCAGACCGGAATCAGGTTTTTTTTTTTTTTTTTTTTAAGGCATCAGAGGCGTGCAGAATCAGCAGAATTGGCCCTGTAACTTGCAATCAAGATGGGCGGGAGTGGCCAGTCAAAAGAAGCTCTCACTGCTCAGGCTAGAAAAGTTCACGTCGGCATTGAAAAGTATAGCGAGTACAAGGTAAACTATTACAGCCCCAGTGGAAAGGTGATATCTGTGCCCCCCACTATTGATCCGTACCAAATACTTGGCGTAAGCAAACATTCCTCGAGACAGGAAATAAAGAACGGTTTTTTACGTTGTCTGACGACACCTGAAAACAAAACCAGAGAAGACAGAGTGGTTGCGTCCTTGTCTTATTTCATGATAACATCCAAAAGTGACCGATTTTGTAAGAATGGTTTTCATCACCAAATAGCTCAGGCAGATATATTTCTGTTTGCAACAGTCGGGGACACAAAGCATCTAATGGCTGCCATTTTGAAAGACAAATCGCTTCTGTCTGTAACCAATGAGCATCAGCACACTGTTTTGTATCTCGCGGCTCGATCTGGTTATCATGACACCACGCTGGCTTTGCTCAAGGCAGGTGCGCCGGTGAATCACCAGCAAGTGGATGGGAGTACACCATTACATGGCGCTTCATTCTACGACCAGCGAGAGATTGTTGAGATGCTATTGGAGTATGGTGCCAACCCAGCAATAAAGAATAGGTTTGGTAATACTCCTGCTGAAGAAGCCCGTGATAGGAGTATAAAGGAAGTCTTTGAACAGTACAATACTGACAACCTCGTCAAGATAACAGGCCCCATGATTGCTAATGGTCATGTATTTAGGATTGAACCAATACAACACAATGGGAAAGTGATAGCTAAACAAATTCATCGAAGAATAGATAGTGATATGTGGGCCAACATCAAAGGCTGGGACGTGGGGTGGCATGGCACAAAAGCCAACCATCTTGCATCAATCTTTACTTATGGTCTCCAGCCAAGTGGAACAAAGCTGCCTACTGGGGAATCAATCAAGCCACCTCCTGGCCACATTGGGCTGAATTCTTCCTGCAACAACATAGATGACTGGTCCCAAGCTATATTTGTGTCACCAAGTATGTTGTATTCCAGCCATGGGGCTTATGCAGAGGAGGTAACCTCAGAGGGGAAGCGGTGGCGTGTCATAGTCATGACACGAGTGAAGCCTGGGTGCTATACTACTCATGCCCCTACTGTATCACATTCCTTCAGGAAAAATGAGCCAGTGGATGTTGAGCATCGCATAGAACCAGAACCACAGGATTCTGAATCTTTCATTCCTGCATCAAGCACTGATCATGAAAAACTTGTTATCAGAGTTAAATCCAGCAACAATGTGGTTGTTACATCAGCTGTATTTGTATCAGTGTTATTTCTTGAGGAATTTGAAAACAACGAAGTAGGTTACAAGGAATTAGAGAAACTCTTCTGTGCAATCTAAAGTACTGAACAGTTGTGATTTTAATCATTGGTTTGTGGGTCTGTAAATTACAGTTCTATGAATCCATTTTGTCGGTCGAATGATGTTAATAGAATAAGATAATATGTTTTATGTAGGGTGGGAATGTAATATCAGTATACATCAAGTTACTTGCTAAGAGTAATGTTTCATAAGAACCTAAAAAGTTTTTTGTGTTATCTTTATCATGAGTGTGAACCCTAATGTTGGATCTTGAACTATATTGATTATGACTTTATAGCAGACTAGACTTGTTGTCACTGAATACAAATTTCAAACATTAACAAAGAAAACCTAACAGCCTCGCATAATTGCTTTGCAGTTTGATGAATGATTAGACTGCTTGGCTTGGTTTACTTCTGAAAAGGGAAGTTAACATGGTGGCCAAGCTAAGGTTCGACCTACATGTAGCCTCGTGTATATTGCAAAAACAACTGTACATGTAGCTCTGTACTAGTTCAACAGTATTGCATAACTCCAGCAACTTGGATTTTGTAATTTAGTATAACTGGGAACGAGGAGTGGTGAATGATATGGTTACAAAAGATTACTACAAGAGCTTTTCCAGAGAAATGCACAAGGTCGGTCCACACCATCCTCCTAACCAGACTGCTCCTAACCACCATGTGGAAGGGGAGGGAATCGAACTGAGAGTGGGGAAAAAAAGCATGCAAATTTTTTTTTGCAAAGTATTCTTCCCACACCCTCCCCCACATTTAAGCTTTTAATACCAAATGCATAGCATGCCGGTGAATGTTGGTACCTGGTACCACTCAGCATGCCGTGCACTTGTGTTTTTTTTTAAAGCATTATTACACTATTCTGTTTGACATTAGATTAAATTATAGAGTTGTTTTCTATCCTTGTACATCGAGAGTTACGATAGTAACTCTCATATAGGATTTGACCCCGATTATGAATATCATTAAAAAACGGGACCCGCTTCTAACGGGACTCCTATCAATCGGATCGCTTAGCTCTTTGTCATCGTCGAACAAGCAGTCGAAAACGAGCAGTTCCGTGTTTGTTAGATGTCTTAAAACCGCGTGGTTGTGGAGAACAAAACATTTGACTAATCTCGTACCCAGTCCCACCGTATTTCTCCTTCTTCTTCTCCTTCTTCTCCTTCTCCTCCTCCTCCTCCTCCTCCTCCTCCTCCTCCTCCTCCTCCTCCTCCTCCTCCTCCTCCTCCTCCTCCTCCTCCTCCTCCTCCTCCTCCTCCTCCTCCTCCTCCTCCTCCTCCTCCTCCTCCTCCTCCTCCTCCTCCTCCTCCTCCTCCTCCTCCTCCTCCTCCTCCTCCTCCTCCTCCTCCTCCTCCTCCTCCTCCTCCTCCTCCTCCTCCTCCTCCTCCTCCTCCTCCTCCTCCTCCTCCTCCTCCTCCTCCTCCTCCTCCTCCTCCTCCTCCTCCTCCTCCTCCTCCTCCTCCTCCTCCTCCTCCTCCTCCTCCTCCTCCTCCTCCTCCTCCTCCTCCTCCTCCTCCTCCTCCTCCTCCTCCTCCTCCTCCTCCTCCTCCTCCTCCTCCTCCTCCTCCTCCTCCTCCTCCTCCTCCTCCTCCTCCTCCTCCTCCTCCTCCTCCTCCTCCTCCTCCTCCTCCTCCTCCTCCTCCTCCTCCTCCTCCTCCTCCTCCTCCTCCTCCTCCTCCTCCTCCTCCTCCTCCTCCTCCTCCTCCTCCTCCTCCTCCTCCTCCTCCTCCTCCTCCTCCTCCTCCTCCTCCTCCTCCTCCTCCTCCTCCTCCTCCTCCTCCTCCTCCTCCTCCTCCTCCTCCTCCTCCTCCTCCTCCTCCTCCTCCTCCTCCTCCTCCTCCTCCTCCTCCTCCTCCTCCTCCTCCTCCTCCTCCTCCTCCTCCTCCTCCTCCTCCTCCTCCTCCTCCTCCTCCTCCTCCTCCTCCTCCTCCTCCTCCTCCTCCTCCTCCTCCTCCTCCTCCTCCTCCTCCTCCTCCTCCTCCTCCTCCTCCTCCTCCTCCTCCTCCTCCTCCTCCTCCTCCTCCTCCTCCTCCTCCTCCTCCTCCTCCTCCTCCTCCTCCTCCTCCTCCTCCTCCTCCTCCTCCTCCTCCTCCTCCTCCTCCTCCTCCTCCTCCTCCTCCTCCTCCTCCTCCTCCTCCTCCTCCTCCTCCTCCTCCTCCTCCTCCTCCTCCTCCTCCTCCTCCTCCTCCTCCTCCTCCTCCTCCTCCTCCTCCTCCTCCTCCTCCTCCTCCTCCTCCTCCTCCTCCTCCTCCTCCTCCTCCTCCTCCTCCTCCTCCTCCTCCTCCTCCTCCTCCTCCTCCTCCTCCTCCTCCTCCTCCTCCTCCTCCTCCTCCTCCTCCTCCTCCTCCTCCTCCTCCTCCTCCTCCTCCTCCTCCTCCTCCTCCTCCTCCTCCTCCTCCTCCTCCTCCTCCTCCTCCTCCTCCTCCTCCTCCTCCTCCTCCTCCTCCTCCTCCTCCTCCTCCTCCTCCTCCTCCTCCTCCTCCTCCTCCTCCTCCTCCTCCTCCTCCTCCTCCTCCTCCTCCTCCTCCTCCTCCTCCTCCTCCTCCTCCTCCTCCTCCTCCTCCTCCTCCTCCTCCTCCTCCTCCTCCTCCTCCTCCTCCTCCTCCTCCTCCTCCTCCTCCTCCTCCTCCTCCTCCTCCTCCTCCTCCTCCTCCTCCTCCTCCTCCTCCTCCTCCTCCTCCTCCTCCTCCTCCTCCTCCTCCTCCTCCTCCTCCTCCTCCTCCTCCTCCTCCTCCTCCTCCTCCTCCTCCTCCTCCTCCTCCTCCTCCTCCTCCTCCTCCTCCTCCTCCTTCTTCTTCTTCTTCACGTATATTTAAGCATCCTGTATCTGACAGGACTCAAAACGATCAAATAGTTTAGAACTTGGTCATATTTGGCTCCAGTAGACCAGTACACTCAGTGATGAGTACACTGTAGCTGTATACCAATGTATATGGTCTGGGCACTACATCTATTAGTGGTAATTAACCTATGTGGCACGCATCCGGTTTGGGCACTATATTATAATATTTAATACGTGCATGCGCACGTCATTCGCTTTGCCAATTGACGCTTTTAGTAACTTAGTGAAGTTGTTTTTCTCAAAATGCCTTCACGTCCGGAAAAGATAAGAGCTAAATGACGAGCAAAGTACCTCAAAACTCGTTACGACTTATTAGATTCTGCCTGAGCGAGCTACAAAGCAGAGCCTGAAAAGAAACAGACCTCTCGACGCGCAAGGTATCGAGCAGATCCTGAAAAGGAAGGAACGGGCTGCTAAAATACAACGATATTGGCAGAGTCCTGAATGTGCTCGCTCGGCGAAAAGAGTTAAGGTCACACGTAGCTACCTACATGCACTCTTACTACATTTGTACGTAGTGCGTGCGTTTCTGCGACTGCATGTACGTGTACACTCATTTACCGGTACTGGCACTTTTTTCTATGAGGTCAGATGTGTATCTGTATTGATGCTTCACTATATGTACATGTAAATTGATTTAATTAAAACGTGGGTGTAATGAATAGCATCCATGTGATTGAATGGGGTCTGTTTTTAACACGTAACTAATACAATGTGTATATGTAATGTTAACTGCTGCTAATTATTTTGTTTACCACTGTAGCCACTCCCTGTATGAACCAAACCATACCGTACTAAGGGAGTATAAGGGTGGCCTAGAAAAGGCTATTCTAAAGAATAGCATACTGTTAGATGAGTTAAATGATGCCTTTTGCAAAACCCATCCATGGTTAGCACAAAAGGTCTGTACTAGATCTGCACATGCAGCTGTTAGTGAGGTTTGTGCAGGTGCATTGCTTAACAAGGCACTGAGCATGCGTAGAAAAAAAGCAGGTGAATTTCTACATGATGTTCATGCTATTAATGCAATAAAAGTAGCTGATAGTGACATTCTTGCTGGGGTATGGTATCATACTGCTTAGCATGACCCTAGGCCCTACAGCTAGTTTTCATTCTGCCTCCAAACCAGCAGTTGTGTTACAATCGTTATTTAGCTTTCTAGTTCAGATGCTGCCCT
Source organism: Spongilla lacustris (assembly GCA_949361645.1). Lineage (NCBI taxonomy): Eukaryota > Metazoa > Porifera > Demospongiae > Spongillida > Spongillidae > Spongilla > Spongilla lacustris. The sequence continues at coordinate 8,043,091 of OX442421.1, read as the reverse complement.
CTTGGTCCATTTTACTGTCCCTGCTGTTTAATCAAATTCATCTATACAGGGTATCTTTACAACCTCTGAACCCACTTTAGAGAGCATGTCTATGTTAAACTGGTCACATGCCTTTCTTGTTGCAAATAGGCACACAGAAGACAAACCCTGACCTAAAAGTTCTTGGAACTATTCAACAGCTGTGCATGTAATAACAGCGGCTTTGTGCAACTGAGTAATTGTTTTATCTGAAATACAATTACCCATGACCTCGTTTAACAAGTGACCAAATTCAGGGTCTCGTTTTTGTCTCTCATTAATAGTCAGTTCGTCATACTGTACAGTTTCCCTCCAGATGTTCACTGATGTCATGCAGCCAAGCCTTGCGGCAATTACTTTGTTGCAAAAGATATTCTGAAACACCATTGAACCATTAACTGGAGGGAGCTGTAGTATGTCCCCAACAAACAGGACATTCATTGCCCCAAACCATTGGCTACTTCCAAACACTTCTTCAAGTCTAAGGTGTACATAAGCTAAACAGAGGCTGCTAAGCATGCTGACCTCATCAATAATGATTAGCTTAAGGTGTTTGAAACCGTTTCTCATCATTTTCAATGATTCTTTTGGAAGTGGCCAATAACTAGATGTTTTAGAATCATGTTCTATTGGCAATTGGATAAGCCTGTGCAGCTAACCCAGTGGGGGCAGTTAGTGCACACCGTACAGAGTCTTTATTATCCTTCCATAATTCATTTACCATGGCTCTGATGGTATGAATTTCCTGTTCCACCAACCCTGCTAATGAACATGCACAGGGGGTTATTTTTAATACAGGAATATTTGCCATTTTGGTGAGAAAGATGGTCACTGCATGTACTTTTATTGCATTAATAGCACGAACATCATGTAGAAATTCACCTGCTTGTTTTCTACACATGCTCTGTGCCTTGTTAAGCAATGCACCTGCACAAACCTCACTAACAGCTGCATGTGCAGATCTAGTACAGACCTTTTGTGCTAACCATGGATGGGTTTTGCACTCATCTAACAGTATGCTATTCCTTAGAATAGCCTTTTCTAGGCCACCATTATACTCCCTTAGTACGGTATGGTTTGGTTCATACAGGGAGTAGCTACAGTGGTAAACAAAATAAATACTGAAATTAGCAGCAGTTAACATTACACATTGTATTAGTTACGTGTTAAAAACAGACCCCATTCAATCACGCGTACATGTAGGATAAATCCACAACTGTTGATGCTATTCATTACAACCACATATAGGGAAGCTATAAAAGCATCAATACGTATACACATCTGACTTCACAAAAAAGTGCAGTAAGTAAGTACCGGTAAATGAGTGTACATGTACATGTAGTCGCAGAAATGCACGCACTACGTACAAATGTAGTAACAGTAGGTAGCTACGTGTATATGTACAGGTACGACATACCTTTGAGTGACCTTAACTCTTTTCGCCAAGTAAGCATATTCAGGACTCTGCCAATATTGTTGTCTTTTAGCAGCCCGTTCCTTTTCAGGATCTGCTCGATACCTTGTGCGTTGAGAGGCCCGTTCCTTTTCAGTCTGGGTATCCAACTGATCAATTGCGCATCAGAGTACATATAAAAATGAATAAAACAAGTAAATAAAAAACATTCTCTATATGAGAAAGTTGGTGATATATAGGATTTGAAAGTAATGGTGGTGTAAAAAGGAAGGAAACAAAGGTCTGATAATAAGGGAAAATGGAATAGTCCTATATTTAGCACACGAACAACATACTATCCTACATGTAGAAATGTGCTAAATATAGGACTATTCCATTTTCCCTTATTATCAGACCCTTGTTTCCTTCCTTTTTACACCACCATTACTTTCAAATCCTATATATCACCAACTTTCTCATATAGAGAATGTTTTTTATTTACTTGTGCACTCTAATATCCATGCTGGCGTGGTTTGAATGTGTGTATGTGTATGTGTTTGCATGAGTGTGTTTGAGTATCTCTGTATGTGTGTGTATATCATGTCATGATGTGTGATTAGCACGCTGCAGTGGGAAAGACTTTGTTTATTTGAACGACGCATGCTGGGTGCTTCATTTGAAGTTCTTAGCTGTCATATAACTGGTACTGTTGTATGGGTGAAGAGATTTTTTCCAGTTAGCCACTAAAAATCAGAAATTATTACATTATTGCAGCAGATTAAAACTACATGTACATGTTGGTTAGTGCAGTAAAGGCACATAGACAACCTAAAAATTTCATAGTATTCAAATAAACAACTTGTGATGTCACACCATAGATATTACTAATATCTATGACATGACATCTAAATTATAAACTATAACTATAATATAAAAATTTATTGGCAGTGGTTAATTTTGAGAGACCAACATTTCAGCAAAAGACATGGTGCTGGGCTATATAACTTACAAGTTTTCTTTTTCAATAGATGCCTACAGGCTTTGATACGCACAAATCAAGTGTGTGCAGCTAGTCCATTATTCTATCTCATAACCTCGTGCTGTGTATATGTAGCAACCTTGCCTTCTAAGCAGCCAATCCATATGGTACTTGGGTTGTTAGTTGTTATTCATTCTTTGCCTCCACTACCAAAGCTGTTGTGCCCTCTCTCATGCTTGCTTCTAGGTGCGTGGGCTATAGCTACTCTATGTGGGTTGATGTGTTCCTAAAATACCATCACAGCGTAGAAGAACCTGCGCTTGTATATTTGTTTTTCTCACTTAGTTCCTTCTCTTCCAATCCAATTGAAGGCTGATAGTACCAAACCCACATCCATAACCATATCCTGACAGCCACCACATGATGTAAATGGTATCATTAGAGGCTAATCCTATCAAGTCAGCTACACTCCACATGGTGAAACTGAATGTCTTCAAGATGTTGTTGGGGACACAACCAGTACTGAGCCGACCTCTCTTAAATCACACAATAAGTACACCATATGTGTGAGGGCCAAGACAGTGGGCTTAGGGGACTACTGCACTCCAATCACTGTTGATACACCTGAAGATGGTGAGAATTTTTAAGGAGTGTATCTTGTTACAGAAGTTTGGCCATCTGTGATATGGGAATGAATTGTAAGGGAGGCAGATCCCTCATCAAATGATGTTGGCTTAAGGCTTGACCTGGGAGTGTGATCATCACAAACAGACTGGTAAGGGCAACCTACCACACTCCTGACCAGGGTAGTGACAAGTTGCTCCAAATGGCCTATTTGCCGTCGCTCTTGACAGCCTCCTCATCCAGCTACTCAGGAGAGGGAGAGATCCCGCTCACCAAAGTCCACCATCCCATTGCACCCGCAAGGATCAATGCGCATGCGCAGACCAAGCCGCCCCTTTGGCCCCTTAACAAACATTAGTCTCTACAACCAGAGCAGCATGATGGTGTATCACCATGGCAACCATGTTTATTGGTGTATTTACAAATGTGTAAACCCCAGTGAAGTGTGTTCAGTTGCGAGCATATACTCAGTTGTACATTTACTATTAGCATGTGTATTTCTATGTTGGTGCTGCTTGTATTATTAGCATCAAATAGTCCAGCTGTCATGTCCTGTGAATGATAATATGGAGTAATAACTTTATATACTAGTAATGTACTGTACAAAACTGAGGGACATATATATTAGTATTTTACACAAACCTATTAGTAAATTTACATATATTAGTATTCTATACATATAAGCAGGACAAACATGCCAAAAATGACATTCCCTGTACTACGAGAGGTTGGGTATGTGTCCCATTGGTCGTGGAGGTATTTGGTGGTTGGGGAAGCGAGGCACAAGAAGCTCTCTCAAGGGTTGCCAAGAAATTAGCCATCAGGACGAGTCGTTTCTGGCCTGAGGTTTTAGCCTCAATCTACTGCCGCCTGGGCATTACCCTGATGCGCCAGAATGCAAGGGCTCTACTGGGACGAACCACAAGTGAAGTAGATATTAGTTCAGTGTACATGTAGCTTAGTATTCTTGCATAGTGTTCCTCATATTATGTATTGGTTATTATTATTAATATACACAGTAATATTTAATTATGCCAAATGTATCGTGTTCCCAGACTCATTCTTACTTGCCTTGCAATGCAAGAGGTGTGTGAGTATTATGCCCAAATGTAGAAATCTGCTATAAAATCTTTAGCTACCTCCAATGGTAGAGAGCATGGGGTATCAGGCTGCTAGTATGGCTTCAACATTCTAATTCATCAGAACAATTGCCAGAAGGCAGTAGATGAAAGAGAATACTTCTGCCCCTTGCTGTTGATTCAGGAGACACATCTCTATTGGATTTCTATCCCCAGCCAACAAAAAAAACCCTTCAATAACAAGAAGAATGTCTGCATCTCCTCTTTCAGCACTATATAAGCTTCCTGCATGAATTCATACTTGCTTCTAAGATGAATTCTGGTTTCAGTATGACTAAAGGCTACAATGCAAGAGAGACCCTGGTTGAGCACTAGGACATCAACTAGTTTTTTTTTCACTGGCCACTTGGGAATTTCAAAATCAGGATCAATAGGCAAGTCTGATGTTTATATGATGATGTGTCACTGTATCAACATCATTGTGATTGTGGTTGTCAACACCATGCTTATATAATGCAAATGTTCCCCTCTGATGGCATGTATAGTTTGGTGTGAAATTATGCATGAAGTCATGCATGTTCTTGGCATCCATAAGCCATGGCATTGGCATTGATGAAGCTATAAGGTCTCAAATTCAATTTTAGTAGGCAAGTCGTACCTTAGCATATAGCTTCATGCAGTTACCTTTTCTTTGTCCTTCCAGGCAATGGTTCGCCACACGAGGCTGCAGGGCGAGGGACCATGCAGACCTTCACACTGGCTAAGTGCTCAAGAAACATACCACAGTCTGCCATAGAGCTCTGACAAGCAGCATTGATGATGGCTGAGCTGCTCCTCCATATTATGGGACCAGCAACAATTTGTCCCATATATGTCATTATAACCGGCCGGGCCGGTGCTTTACGTTATTCATAGTTAACGTTGAATGGGTGTGGCATGGAGGGTGACGGTGTTAAAAGTTGCGTCGTTCGCGTCCTCTGCGATAGTGTTGCTATTGCTTTCTTGGTGATTTTCCTTATCATCGGAACAATACTGGAGAACAATGGCATCGTAACCAGAAGAGGCTTTTATTGCGACGACGAGTCCATCCGCTATCCATATCGCCCTGATACCGTGCCTACGTGGGCATTGGTAGTCGGCAGTGTAGGAATCCCTCTCGTAGCGGTAAGTCGAGCTCGCCGTGTAGGGGGGCAGCTACTAATGTCTTTCTGTGCGTGTGTGGGGGTGTGCAGCTTGTCGGCGGAAATATTTACGAGGCCATTCCTGGTATATGGCGAGGAACAAAGCGACGAAATGAAAGAGCCCCGCTGGTTGTCAAGTGCGTTCGGATACCCCCGTGGATCCTGCGCCTTGGTTTTCAAGTCCGATGGTTTGCCATCGGCATATTGGCCACTCTGATGTTGACCGAGCTGCTGAAGATTGCCGGGGGTCGACTCCGCCCTCACTTCTTGGCGGTCTGTCAGCCGGATTTTGCCACCATCAACTGCACGGATGCGAGCGGCCTTCCCGCCTATATCACCAGCTACCAGTGCAAGGTAGCCGAGAGCTCTCCAGCTTTGATAAATGCAAGGTAAGTAACGTAAACTAGACAACCTCACCCGCACTTTCAGTACATAATTTCAGATTATCTTGGCCATCTGGGCACTCGTCCACCTCCGCTTTTGGCTTGATTTTTGCCTCGGTAGGTTGATTAAATTTAAATCATGTTATTGTTATTATTATTGCTATTATTATTAACAATAACTGTATAGCTGTACTTCGCGAGCATTCCCTCCTTCTACTGCCGCTCCGGGGTCAAGCTGGTGTTTATTATCGTCCCCATCCTGCTGTCGCTCTTAGTGGCAAGCTCCCGCGTCACAGACTTTCGCCACCACCCTACAGACGTCTTAAGTGGTTACATATTAGGACTTCTTGTCTGCCTGCTGGTGGTAAGTTGATCTGTACCAAATTTTAACCTTTGTTTAAAAAATGATTTCATGCATGTAAATTCTCACTCCACCTCAAAAAGGTATTCTACCACCTCGAGTTCTTTGGTTGGAAGAAGGTACGTGCTCCAATGGATGACAAGGAGGACGTGAGAGAGAGGGGACACGTGTTGTGTGCTGACAACAAGAAAGATCCACTGAACGAGCCTCATATTGTAGTAGTCTCTGATTAACGTACAAAAGCATGTTTTGTTGTCTAGTACATTTTAGGCGGGCTACTATTCCTGCTGGCATAATAGAGCCCAACTCTTTAAAAATTGGTCTACTGAATTAGTTGTGCCAGCATTTGTTGCTTTTGTTTGGCTTGTCCTGAAAAGATAATCTTACACTGCATCCAGAGCATTGGGCCATATGATATCTGGTCATTCTGGTGTCACAGGTTGTACGTATACAAATAAAAATAAGATTGTGATGTGCTCTTATGCAGCCAACTCTTAGCTTTGTGGTTATTAAAGGCAAAACGTGCACAATTTTGACTGAACTTGAATTCTACCATTTCCCTTACTACTCCTCTCTTACTGTTGGTGATAGCAAACTGTGGTTCATTATCTGCAGGTTCAGGGATGGGCTGAAGTTTATGTGTCTTGTAGGCATTTTTCTCCACAAACTCCTCTGTTGTGCGATCATCCGAGTCTGGAACCACACAGGAAAGGGGCAGAGAGGAGCTCTATAATGCTCAAACAAGTGGCAATAGTTAAAAGAACTCAAAAGTTGCAGTTCCATTCACGGGATGACGAGCTATTAAGATTATTATATATTGTAGATAAATTATGAAGATATTTCTCCCCTATGTACTGATATATACTCTTCCCTGCAGTACTGTACAACCATGATTGATGGTTAATACTACAGCTTTATACATGTATCATCCAAACAGTGTAAAACCCACATATAGTACACAGGTTCCAAAATTTGCATGACCACAGTAGGGTCACATGACCTTGCTTTGAGATTGCAGCCGCCACATGTGGATGCTGCACAGTACGGACTTAGCTTCTTTTTTTTTTTTCTACCACCACAATTGGCCACCTAATCAGCATGCAGGAAGTCTTAAGGTATCATCACCTCCTGAGGATGCTATGCCTTGTCCATGACTCAACTGTTTCACCCCACACTATAAGTCTATGCCCATAACCCCTAGCATACAGTGGAAACCAATACACTTGGAACAATAATTTTTTGGTACTTTTTTTGACAACATTTGAATTTATTTCAATAACAATAAGCTCAAATGCAAATCTGACAACGTAGGTATAGTGTACAACTATTTTTCAATACATACTGAAAGTTAAAAAGCATCACGTGACTATTTACTTTTGTTATTAACACTTGTTGTGACCCCAGTACTAAAAAAATTGTAAGCTGAATTCCTCCTCCTGTAGGCAATAGATCTTAGCCAAATTTGCAATATATCTAGAGAACAAGCATCACCAACCTTTGGCCGCGTCCGTTTTTAAGTCCGGTAAATAGTTACAGTTTTATCGAGCTGGATGTGCGTTTTTAGCTAGTAAAAGCTTAGGGATGCTATTTCGTAGTACGCTCTTACTGAACGGCTATATTTCGTCTCCGACTCGTCATATGTTAGATCTATCCCAAAAGCGTACTTCGAAGGCAATAGACCCTCCTTTGCCGTTAACAAAGTGCTATCAAAGACGAATACCTGAAAACTTCCGCCATTTCCCTATGAATTGCATTTGAAACGCGTCATTTTTCGTATGAATATATTTTTAATGTGACGTCTTCGGTCTTTGTTTATCCAGTACCTGTGGGCCACGAACGGCTAGTAAAGCAGCAGCATCGATCTGGGCAGGCCTCTAGAAACGGCAATGAGCAAGAGGCAACTCCAATGCTGGAAACGAAAAGCGGTGGAATAAGCGGTCCCGCGTACCAGTAGGCCTACCATCCAGGCCGCTTATATTACTAATTCCACCGCTTTTCGTCTCCAGCTTCTAGCGTTGCCTCTTGTTCGTTGCCATTTCTAGGCCTGCCCATATTGACGCTGCTGATTTACTAGCCGTTCGTCGTGAGTGGCTTTTTACAATCTCCATTGATTGACAGCACTTGCACCATAGATATTAGATCTATGCTTGCACCCACTGGATAAACGTATACCGAAGACGTCACATTAAAAATATATTCATACGAAAAATGACGCTATGATGACGTTTCAATGCAATTCATAGGGAAATGGCGGAAGTTTTCAGGTATTCGTCTTTGATAGCACTTTTCTAACGGCAAAGGAGGGTCTATCGCCTCCGAAGTACGCTTTTGCGATAGATCTAACATGTGACGAGTCGGAAACGAAATATATCCGTTCACTGAGAGCGTACTACGAAATAGCATCCCTAAGCTTTTACTAGCTAAAAACGCACATCCAGCTCGATAAAACTGTAACTATTTACCGGACTTAAAAACGGACGCGGCCAAAGGTTGGTGATGCTTGTTCTCTAGATATATTGCAAATTTGGCTAAGATCTATTGCCTACAGGAGGAAGAATTCAGCTTTAAATTGTTTTAGTACTGGGGTCACAACAATATTTAATAACAAAAGTAAATAGTCACGTGATGCTTTTTAACTTTCAGTATGTATTGAAAAATAGTTGTACACTATACCTACGTTGTCAGATTTGCATTTGAGCTCACTGTTATTGAAATAAATTCAAGTGTTGTCAATAAAAGTACCAAAAAATTATTGTTCCAAGTGTGATGGTTTCCACTGTATATCCATCAGTGAAACAACACAATCTGACTGGATAGCTGCCTGTTACAATGGGGTGAGGTATTCTAAGTGCCCCACCTTGAATCTTTTCACCTCTAGATACAAGTAGTCATTGCTAATCAACCTCTAAGTCTTACCACCCTACACACAAAGTATTTTGTCAACTTCCTGAATAGTTAACTATATCTAATAGCCAGTTGAATACTATATCTGTTAACTTACCTGGGCTGATTCTGACAGTTGCATAGTAACACCAGTCCAATGTGAGCTTTCCATAAGGGATAATAATTGCAGTCGGACCTACATTTAGCAGTTTCTTGTACTTGCCAAATGTAGGCCTGCTATATTCATGAACAATAAAGCATAGAAATCAATTTGTGCATACAAATCCTACACTGGCTATTCACAACAAAAGGTCGGTGCTATATTAGCTGGAGAGGTTTAGGAAAGAAGTGGCAGAACAGAATATAAAGAAGGCAGTTACTGTTGGTGGTGATAGATTTTGTAGTACCATGTACAGTGCTGAAAGGTAATCAACACCACCTGAAAGCAGCTTATTATTATAGTTTTTTTTTTTTTCAAACGTACAAATGTAATTAATACTCAATAAACAGGATATAATACATTGCACATAGATTATAGAGTATGGTGTATGAGTCAACAGATCTCTGAGACTTTGGCATGGGGGTCTGCCCTTGCAAGAAATGCTCTGGCATTTGAGTGGACAAGGAATAAGTTCAGTCTGCTGTAGATGCTATCAAGAGTGGTAGATATGGTGGACTGAAAGGCGAGATGCTAGTTTTGAAAAGATGTTTGAGGCAAGTTGACCCTAGGCCCCGAAGGATTCAACGACAAGGGGTATGCAGCTCCAGCCAAGTTCTTCACATATACTCGAATTTTCTTGCAGCTGCAGTGTTCTACGGCAAATGCTGCAGAACCTGCTGTATGTCCCGCTTCAGAAACAACGTCAGGTTTTAGCGTAGACGACACAGAGAGGTTGAATGCAGCTGGTTTGCCCTTTATACCCCAATTGTTGACTATAGGATGTCAGCAGGTCTAGATCATTTCTGGTCATGACCAAGGCCACACTGCCAGCTTCCAGCTTAAGGTTGTACAAGGCTTCCTTGAAGAGTTGATACAAAGTGTCACGAAGGTGGTTATGATGAGCAATTACATCACTACCCCTCTTGCAAGTTAGAGCATGGTGAGCCTCAAGGGCTTTGGTCGGGCAAGGGGCACATCACACAACTGAACACCCAGCCACCATTTGAGATTTGGATGGTGTTAAATGCAAGCCTAAGGCCGGTGATGGGGCAACACGTAACGAAGAACTAGCATGTGGGGAAGAAATGGAAAGAAGTCAGGCTCGGTCGGCCAGGGTGCTGCATTGCAAGAGGGATTGAAACAGTTTGTCTTCAAGTTTCTGTGACAAAACATGTGTTTGGATGATATCAATGGTTGATGAAGGTGCTTCATTGGAAGAAACAAGAGCATTATAAATGTTGATAGCCTCGAGGAGGTATGGTGAATTGGTGTGGTCAGGGAAGGAGGCACTAATAGAGCTGATGTATGCAGCAGAGCAATGGAGGAAAAGATATCTGAGGCCCAAACCACCATGGGATAAACTCAGCGTGGCTTGCTTCCAGGCTGGGCAGTTAGGTGACAAATCAATGGCAGTGCATTCTTGAAGCAAGCTCTGACATTATCATCAAATGTAGCAAGTTAAGAATGGACTGAATCAAATTTGGAGATGTGGTGCGTGCAATGTGTGTGAACTTGCAGAACGCAGCACACTGACGAAGGGGAGTTACAGCAATCTGCAGTTGTTGGTGCAAGATATTGGAAGCCCTGATGGCTGACGGGAGGAAGTATTCACAACATCTCTTATCTCCAATTGGTGACCCAAGAATGACAAAATTGAGCATTGGAACGTGTAGTGATAGCATCGTGGAAGCCAGGCAAGGAGTTTTGCAAACATTTGCTGAAGTTAGGAGATAGACCAAGGGGGGACCCTGATCATTCAGGATAGATAAAGCCTGATCGATGCTGGTTTTGGACCCAGCCAGAGCAGCATCGTCTAAGTACCATCTGTTAAACAAAAGGGAGTCGCATGCATTCTCAATTCCGATGATGACAGGATGAATAACAAGAGAGAATAGCAGGGAGCCAAGTGGATCACCTTGCTGCACACGTGAGGTAGATGACAGGCTGCCCAGTGGATGCCATAGTGTTGTGTGATGACCACAGCACCACAATGCCTAGGGAAGGAGCTCAGGGAAATGGGAGTGGCATTGGTCCAGTACGGCTTGTCTTGAAACGTTGTTAAAGGCATTACAAAGATCTACCTTAAGGACCACAAGATCATAATGATTGGATCACGGTTTCAGCTCCACCTGGGCAAACTACTCCAAGTTAAGTATAATTATTGTTATAAATTATAATAGTACAATTATAATTTATAATCATCATGCTTGCTGGTAGATTCATATAACTGTGTTTGGGAGGCCCTACGCTGCAGGGGCAAAGGGTCCTTCTATTCTCTCCCAAAAGAAATACCCTCAAAGATCTTACCTGTGTTACCACAGCTTTGACTGCTCACGTGATTTGTTGTGGCCGGATTTTGAAACACATTACTATTATAAAATAAGTCAACTTTGGAAATGGGTTAATCCCTACTATATTCTAGAGACATTCTTCATAAGGCTTTGATAGGAGTCGGAGATGCCTGTTTAATGTTATATAAGTTGAAAACTCTATTCCAGAATATGGTACAGGTCTTGACCTAGATCTGCATGGTGCTGGCCATGCAGATCTAATCTGTTGTACTAAGTCCTTTAAGCTAGAAGGACAGAAGTGGCACCAAAAGCTTGACTACTACGAGAGCAGATCAAGACAAACCTATGGGATTACACCGATCCACCAGTGTATATTGCACATAGCCAAAAATGGCAATTTTATATTATATGAACTAATGTGGCATGTGAATAAGGTTTATACACATTACAGAGAGAAATTCTAGGAAAGATATATTATGAATAGTGCGCAATCAGTACATGTATGTACATGTATATGGTTGCATGAATTACATTACATGTAAAGTGTCTGCTACATGGCATGTATAAATGTAACTACTAAGTAGTTTATATATAGAAGGCTAAGCGCATGTGACCCTCGTGAATACCACTTTGAGTTATGCCTCTGGCTTAATTGGGGACTATAGCATTTACTTTGCTTGTATGCTTTATGATTTTGCTGACCTATACATTTTTACCCCTGAGGGTTTTAACATGAAACATGTATATGTATGTGGGTGTCAAAATACGTCGTCCAGGTCCGACCCCTGCATAGAAATGGAGTGAAATTTTTTTTTTTTTTAATAGTGAAAATCGAAGTGAAAAGCTATCTTATTATGTCACCACTTGTACAGTCATAATTAGGGCCGCGCACTAGCTAGATGGAGAAGGGTGCTTTCCTGTGGATTAATTGTTATTTAGATGACACAGCTATAGCTATTTTAATGTATATGATTGTGTTGGGTAGAGTTCTATTGATCAGTTGATTACAGGAATAAATAAATCAGCCCTTGTAAAAAAAAAAAAAAAGACAATAGCTGATAAACAACTGTATTATAAAACTGAAAACCCTCTTGCATGCCATTGCACGTGCATTGTCGTCACCTTCTCCTCACCGTTCACAGTGATTATGCACGCAGTCGTGACTATTCATTGTAAGTATTCAATAAATGTGTCCAGCCATCCGGAGAGGCATTTGATTTTCTTATATACAGTCTCAATTCTACAGTATATAGACCCTTTTCATCGCGTGATCTAGTTTCATCGTTACGGACGCCATGATGGTGCACAGCTGGTCTATGAAAAGACGACTGGAAAACTATATAAACAAAGTGTTTGGAACAAATCCACTGGGATTTCAACGTGGTCATTGTAATGTGCTTCCTGGAGATCGCAGCAATGTATCCATCCCTACGCTTCATGCTCATTTTTTTAATCTCTAGGACCTTTCTTGATCACACAAATAATTCGGTTAGAACGAAGCATCTTTATTGCGCTCGGAACGATTGGAACAGCCTAGTGCTACGCACAATACCATGGCTACATGTGCACCATTGATAATATTCATGGCAACTTTTTTATTAATTCACATGACTTGTGACGTCACATGAAAGGGGTCTATAGCAAGTTCAATAAATCGTTACTATACATGCATGCATGTAGCAATTGGAAGTATATTTATCAGTCATAGACCCTTAGACTTAGTTGCATGCAGTCATGACCGACCACTGCACGCACTAAGATGTCTTCGAACCAAAATCGAGCTCTATACTGACCTGTGCATGCGCTGAACTTGAGCCACTATACTACAGCGGATAGGGCTACAGTTTAAATTTTGCTTCTATTTCAGATAAACAAACCGGCCGGAATTCGAAGTGATTCATCCACGTCGTACAACTGACGGTACAAGACGCCGCGGAATTACATGCATTGTCTCCTGATGCAATGTACATGTATATAGAGACAGCACGGCAAAGCGTAATCAAAGGTCGGCACGCGACCAAACGGGGATTTATACATATATTAGCCGCTTCCTCACCTGAAAGTGCACGTATTTTACTAAAATGATTGGTGCAAGCGATGAGAGGGTTTTAGCCACTATGGAAAACGGAGTGGACTGTGCCGAACCAGCGCTAGCCTCCGATTTCCGCCCTAGTTCCCAGCCCCGCAGACTGAGCTCCTTCGCACTGCAGCTGCCATTGGGAACGCCCGCAGCCAGGGAAGCCGCCAAGTCGTTTTGGAACACAACGATGCTGTACACAAGCGTAGAAAAAATCTCTAACTACGCGAAACAGAGCTTGAGCTGCGATGGGTCGCCAGTCGTGACCAAAAAGTCCGAAAACGTAGCGGAGCCCACCAACCTAGAGATGTCCTTCAGACCAGTGGGTCTTCTCGACTACTCAAATTCGCAAGACGTTTTGAGATTCGACATCTCTTGTTCCAACCCGTGCATCCAATGCTCTCGTTCGGCCCCCGATGATGAAATAAACAGGTCCGAAAACGGGTCCATGCTCTCCCTGTACAAGACCACTTCCTGCCCTACATCTTCGGAACTGGCAATGATGCACTCCAACAGTAACTTAACTGCTATTTTTCCATAACAAGTGAATTTTTTTTTTCTTCCCCTCTTTCTTTCAATTCTGCTTTATATTGTGTGTGGTCCCAAGCCGTGCAATTCACTGATCCCCATGTATTGCTTGTTCAAATTTTTTTTTTTTGTACAACCTTGGAACTATGAAGAGATTTACACGTCACGTAAGAAAACCAAAAAGCGCATTGTAGATATCCCTGGTTTGGGGGGGGGGGGGGGGGGGGGGGGAAGTGGAGGAGCTGCCTTGGTAACTGAGTCTGGCATACTCTGCTATATATCCCTCTTTATATTAAGTGCAAATATATTATTATGCCATTTAAAATTTGTATTAACGCCCCCACACGAATATACATGTAGAACATTGTTTGCGTAATACAATAACCGTATGACAAAGTGGCGCATGAATAGTCTCGGACCCCCGACATAAAACATTGAAGTTAGTTCTAAAAATGCACAAGACACACAAATAGTTCAACTACAAACACGAGTCAGTGCAATAATGGAAAATGAATGAATAACGCAAGTCGCCACGCAAGGAGCTGTTTATAGAATTTATGGCAAGCCATCAGTCCTTATCTGGTATAACGCGGATGTGTTGGCCAACATGTGCCCTATGCTGCTTGTTTAGGCGCTATGGATACGGGGGTCAACAGCTTGATAGTTTGATCCCATGAGCAGTCAGCTATCTACGGATGATGGGTTCAAGGGGGGAAACAAAACAAAACATTTTAAAGACACAAGATTAGTGTTCAACATATACACATACATATACACATACACAGCTATTACCACGCCAGGCTCATGAAGACTGAAGTCCAGTCCGTAAGTAAACTCGGTATGGTGTGCGATAATATCCAGAAGTCCACCACCAAGCTGACCACTGCCCACATTCCAGAGCCTGGGAAAATAAGTGAAATGTTTTGAATGACATCCCTTTAAAGGGAGGGGGAGGAGGTTAGGGAGATGATATCCCTCTTTAAATAAAAATAAAAAAGAGGAAAGGGGTGTAGCCACATAAAGTTGCAAAAGTTCTGTTTACATTCAGTAGCCAAGACACCTTGTTCCTTTTTTTAAAGCCAAAGTACTGCTGGTAACTTTTAACACGTTGGTGATTTTTAATTTGTAACTAATGCACACAGATAAGGACAATCCTATACATGGTAACACTTAAAATAGTTTCCAGTTGAATAAACCCTAAAAGCCATCAAACCAGGCCCCTAGAGCCTCTCTGGGGACTTGAATATAAACACTCTACACTTCCTCTTCATCCATAATTACTACTCTTCTTTGGACCACGTTGCTCATAGCAACTACACAATATACCACATATCAGTTCAAGTTAATGCAAGTGCATTTTATTGGATATATAACTCCATTGCAAAACTACTATTACAAGGTTAGCTGAAGGAAATCCCTCCCAAATAGAAATATTTGTTTGGCAAGCAACCATTAAACTTTTCACACGTACAGGAACATGCCCATTTACGCAAGGATTTACACAGTAAGGTCTCAATTATGGAACTAAACTGTGAGAACTCCTACGCAAACACCCACAAATTCATTTGAAGGTGTGTACCTCCATGAATTAGAGAAGTCATTAGGTCTCAAAAGGTAATCTGTTCCAAGACTCATGGTGGACAGGACAACACACCCGTAATACACAGGATGCCATACACCAAGCCCATAACACATAGGACACAAGGTATTAATGTCCTTTGTTGTGGATCTGACGCTCCATCACAAAAAGAGGCGTTTGCTACTCACGTAAAAGAGGTAACAGATACACTCCACTTATGAATTAAGAATTAAAGGGATAGTAATTAAAAAAAAAATAGAAATCAGAAGTGTCAAATTGAAGATATAGTAACAGCAGTGTAAGGTTGGAGATGTGATTGAAACATGTAGTGGATGAGTAACATCCATGAATATGGAGGGCTGGGCAGATGCTGCTGTAAGCTATTGGCCTTCCTATAAAAGAGAGCTCAAAGGACCATGTGAGCCCATACGGACAGAGTAGTATGTGTGCATGTGTGTGTGTGCATGTGTGTGTGTGTATGTGTGTGTGTCTGTGTATGTGTGTGTCTGTGTATGTGTGTGTGTCTGTGTGTATGTGTGTGTGTCTGTGAGTCTGTATGTGTATGTGTGTCTGTGTTTGTGTCTGTGTGTGTCTGTGTGTGGTATGTGGTGTGTGTGAGTATGTGTGTGTGGTATGTGGTGTGTGCATGGTATGGTATGTGGTGTGGCATTGTGTATGTGGTGTGTGGGGGTGCCTACCTCACCTTACAGTGAAGTCATAAGAGCAGGAGGCAATAATGTTGGGGTCGTGAGGACTTGCTCTCACTCTTCTGACTGCCTGCTCATGTCCCCTCAGCACATGAAGAGGAACACTCAGCTGACGAATATCCCATAACCTGTAGAGGAAGGTACACCAGCCTACTCACACCACATATGCACTCACACAACATGGATACTCACACCACAGATGCACTCACACAACATGGATACTCACACCACAGATGCACTCACACAACATGGATACTCACACCACAGATGCACTCACACAACATGGATACTCACACCACAGATGCACTCACACAACATGGATACTCACACAACATGGATACTCACACAACAGATGCACTCACACAACATGCATGATCACTCACGTACGTACATATAATCTGCACATTAAAATTCAAACCAGCAAGTTTGGTTCTTTCAACTACAAGTGTTCGTTGGTTAACTAAATCCTCACAATCTTAACATACACAAATATTTGCATGCACGACATTTATGTTATTGTTTTAGCTACTAGTATACAACTAAGCCAACTTCAAAATTTTTAAGATAATTTATAACAAATCAGATAAGTGCATACATGTACGTACACGCATACACACACATATATACACATACATACACAAATACACACTCTCACACACACATACTTGACAGCACAGTCTACACCGCCTGTGAAAAGCATAAACTGATGAAAAAGGAGAAGTGGTTAATACAAGGCATACATATATAACACCAGGGTGCTACCACATACATACATAACACCAGGGTGCTACCACATACATACATAACACCAGGGTGCTACCACATACATACATAACACCAGGGTGCTACCACGTACATATATAACACCAGGGTGCTATCACATGTCCAAATGGCAGCAAAACAACAGCTCAAAAAAGGCATACTGAAAGTACGTAGTAGAGGATAAACTACGCCATTTAAAAAAAAAAAGGAAGTCCAGTGAAATGGTTACATTATTACATAGAAAGCTATGACCCCATGGTAATGACATGGTTATCAGCCACACCATGGCTATGCATATTCCCTTCCCATTTAGCTGCATTTTAAGAAAGCTGCACTCTGAAGTTCACATGTAAGAATTGTCATTAAAATCCGCATGATACGGTTTCTCCTCTCACAAGTTCATAAAGAAAGTCCATTCACATCCTTGACGGTATAATCCATACACTAAATGGCAAAAATCAATTGCTGACTTTGTATCTACATGTACACAATTTTGTTTTTAAACATTATAATCATTTTAATCTCGTTGTGGAGGGACACAACAAGAGAGATAAATTAGCCCCCCTCGCAAGCAAAGGCAAAGATGTGAAAATTGCTCATATAGCTTGGAATTTGGTTTGGGCCTAGTTCAAACTTCCTTCTGATATGAACATCACAAAGGTACAGCCCACACTTGTACCAAACAATAACCTCATTGTACTTGCTCCAATCACACGACAGCACCTCTCCACAGTTAGGATTGACGCAAGCAGTACTGTTGGGTGGGATATTACAATCCCAAAGACGAATACTTCCATCACCTAATGATCAGAAAAGTGTTATGGTCCCCATGCCAACTAGAAACAAACAAAAACAACAACCAGTCACCTGAGACTGAAGCAAAAGTGTGGGGTAGGTGCGGGGACCAGACAGCATTATACACCAATCCTACGTGCTCTGTAAACGCGGCAACACACACCTGAGCATTGGGGTCCCACTAGTGCACATTCACAACACACACACACACACACACACACACACACACACACACACACACACACACACACACACACACACACACACACACACACACACACACACACACACACACATTGAATGTCTTCCTCTTTAACAGACATTTTACTAACCAGTCTCACAGTACCATCCCATGAGGCACTGATCACCAGCTGCTCTTGCCTGGTCACACTCCAATGCACACTGGATACCTGCAGTGCGCATAAGCTGATGTTCATATATAGCATTGCAGACACCCTCCCCCCCAAATTAATCATCTACCTCAGCTGTGTGGCCCGTTAGGATTGTCACGGGACCCTAAATCGAGGATGTAAGGACATGAAAGTCATATAAGGTACATGAAAATCATAGGGGACACACGCAGGCAAAAGCATGAATCGTGCATTTCAGAATACTTTAGGTCGATTCAAAACCTACTTGAGGGTGTGCTTGGTCATAAATAATGACACATCCGTCCCCAGAGGCCGCTACCAATATTGCTTCGTTTAATTCGCTCCACGTGACGTCGAACAGTCCGTCTTTCCACGGATACCTGTGCAGGCGGGCTTACTGGCGTGCATCTATAAACGCTCTATCGTTCACAGACCGCCTGAATTCCTTATATCCCACCTCGTCCCTCTCGTATATGAGTAAGACTCCGTTCCCTGCGAGCCTCGCGGACAACAGTGTCCATATATCAACTTTCCAAAGTGCACGTGCAAGGGGGGAATAGACTTACCACTGATACCGTAGTTCACTGCACCAGTGAAGGCTATTTTATTGCATGCAAAGGGAGAAAAAAGTACCTGATACCCATGATACGGGGCGGTGAAAATTGTCACCATATTTTTAAATTGAAATAAAGGGCGGGCTTCTTTATAATATCAGATATTTTTCTGCCCGCGTTGGATAGTAGTAGTATGGGATTTAGGTTTGCTTGCCAAGTGAAGGTGAGTTGCCGAGATACGGTTTTCCGAAGCATTACTGTGATTTAAAACGGTGCAGGAGGAACACGGGCAACCGCTTTTCGGCGTTCAATTTAATCCTTACTACTTGAACGAGAAGGTGTTCGCAACAGTAGGAAGCAACAGGGTATTAATTTAACTCGTTGAGTGTACGTACAGTGCATATGCTTGCTTGCATGATGTATGCATTCTGTGTGTGTATATATGTTTGTGTGTTGGCATGCAGTGTGTATGTGAATTGTGTACTTTGTGGATTAACTACTGTCCTTGTCGTTAGGCCACCGTGTTCAAATGTAATGCTGATGGCTCCATCTCACCTCTGCAGGCATACAGTGACGCCGATGTACGTCCAATGCCACCTTAACCCCACAGTGACCACACACCCTTATTTCTTTGTCCCCCTAGCACGAGGAGACATTCTACACGTGTGCATGGACGTACGACATGGAGACAGGAGAGAGCCTGCTGGCTGTAGCAGGTGCCAAAGGGTTAATTAGGATTGTCGGGTAAGCACCATCAGTGTAATGCACTTGCTCCATGGCCTCCTTCCCCTCTGAAGCACCAGCACTGTGACCTGCCGTACTGTGAGTTTACTCTGTGTCCCCTAGCGGGGTTAATTGCAGTCCTCCTCTAGTCATATACTGGCCATGGAAATGCCATTAATGAACTGAAAGTTCATACCACTGATCCCTGTCTTCTACTATCAGCCAGCAAAGGTGAGGGGGGAGGAGGGGGGTACACATGTATTTATGTGTACATTGTGTGTGTAGGTGTGTGTGTGTGTGTGTGTACATGCATGCATGTATGTGCATATGGGTGTGTGAGTATGCACATACATGTGTGTGTACATTGTGTGTAGGTGTGTTGTGTACATGCATGCATGTGTGTGCATGTGTGTATGTGTGTAGGTGTGTGTACATGCATGCATGTGTGTGCATGTGGGTGTGTGAGTATGCACACGTGCACGTGTGTAGAACAGAATTTGAAGTGCAATATGACAATGCCAGACCACACTTTGAGGCTGTGGAACCTCAAGACCTCTGTGTGTGTTGCCATATTTGGAGGTGTAGAGGGCCACAGGGATGAAGTCCTGAGTGCAGTGAGTACAAGCTGGAGCGGCGTGGGTACTTGAAGGATTCATGTACATGAATGAAATCCTAAAGGATTTTAACTTCGACGGAACATGTGTCCTTTCGAGTGGCATGGACCACGCGCTGAAGATGTGGAAGATTGACACTCCTCCTGTACAGAAAGCCATAAAGGATTCATACGAGTATCAAATACGTGTGGCCAAGAGGTAAAGGGGGAGTGGCTGTTGCTTATTAAATTGTTATGTAACCTTGATAACCTTATTGATAACCGGTTCCTCCTATCACAGAAGTTTTAAGCCACTGTTGGTCCACTATCCATTCTTCTCAACCAGAGACGTCCACCGTAATTATGTTGACTGTGTGAGGTGGTTTGGGCAGTTAGCCCTTTCCAAGTCATGTGAGAATGCCATTGTGTTGTGGAAACCACCAGAGGCAGAGGAAGTCTCACCCATTGTTCTTCACAGGTGAGAATCCCACCCCGTAAGAAATGCAAGTAGTCATCGGCTTTGGCAACCATTTCCACCTTCCTCATGTGCCCGCAAGACTGGAGGTCACCCACTGCGACATATGGTACATACGCTTCTGTTTGGACTACGAGCAGTCACTGCTGGTCCTCGGCAACCAAGTGGGGAAGGTCTTTGTCTGGGACATGATGGTGGAAGACCCTGCTAAGCTCAAGTGAGTTGCTGAGTTGCCACAGTAGTCTACAGTCCATCTGTTTCTGACATGCACTGCCATAACGAATAAACAAAAACCGTTACTGTCTCTAATATTGTTCAATCTTGGAAAAAGCCATTAAAAGAAAAGATATTATAACTGCTAATGTGAATAAATAAATAAACATACATCAGACATAATTTTTAGAAGCATGCTAATATCTCAAATGTTTGTTTGATTCTCCTTGGGAATACATGTAGATGTGCATTTTATAAATAGCGTCAGACTGATATAGTTAGATGCTATCATACAGACTATAATTGAATAAGGAAACCATTAAGGATGAAGATTCAATTAGTAAAAGAATTGATTGAATTAAACTTAAACCTTCCTGGGACACATATGGCAGTGGGCAAGGTGTCAGTCCCTGTCAGAGGCCTACCTGGATGCCTGGGTGGGACATATAGGTCTAGGTATTTAGTCATGCTATTCAAAGCTGCTACTTCTTAGCGCATGGTTAATAAGTTACTTATTGTGGTCCTCAAAACCATTACTGGTACGGATTTACGAGGGTCAAGCCCACATTCATATACAGTGTACACCCACTGTTATCTGATATATTCATAGACATAGTATGTGATAAGGACTACATGTACATGTATGTGTACATACAAAGGGTAGAACAAATTAATTCAATCAGTTTCAGCAGTTAATTATAGTATGTCATAGCCACACCCTTGCATATCCACATATGGATATGCAAGGGTGTGGCCATGCCAGACAAGTTAAAATTACGTGCCATTGCTAACGCCCTGCACGTATGTCCCTCCCCATCCAGGCCGGTGGTCCTGTCACATCCCAAGTGCAATACTGCTATTAGGCAGGTGACCACAAGCAAGGATGGAAGGTACTGCATACACAAGCACACACACACACACACACACACACACACACACACACACACACACACACACACACACATACATACACGCACACACCCCTTATGACACGCTGTCCCATACATGCAGCTGTCTGGTAGCTGTGTGCGACAATGGCACTGCTTGGCGGTGGGACAAGAAGAAATGACTTCATCCTTAAAAATACCACACAGTATTGGAATATTCACACACAACACAAACTTCGCATGGTGTCCTAGTGCATTGCTGTGTTATTTTCGATCCATCGTTGTTTTGATTCCTCAGTTGTGCTTCACCAAGTGCATGTCATCAATTGTCCTATTCGAGGTGACGGATTGGGGAGGGGACCGAAGCTAGTCATCCACTATGCAGATGAGGTAACCAAGGCGACTCACCCACTCATCTTCACCCACTTCATCCTCTTGTGGTCTGGAGGTCGCATCCTTATCCTGCTTGACACTCATCACTTTGTCTGTCCAGTTCTTCCCTGCTGTTTCTGCGCCTGTGTAGTTGGTGGAGTGCACTTTCTGATCCATATCCAGTACAGTAATAGACTCTGTAGGAGGAGTGATGGGACTGAGTTTATATTAAGCCTTGCCCTCTGATGTCATTTTGTTACCTATAAAAAGTGAGTCTCCCTTCGTCTTGAGCCTTACTGACTGTCCAAACAGCAAGTCCAGGTGGTCGTATGTCTCTTCATCTCCAAGAAAACAGAGGGTATGTGAGTGGGCTGCAGGGAACAGCTTGACTAGAAGTGGAGGGAGGCTCTGGCACACATCTTGGAAGGAGAGCACATCAGATGCCGACTTCACTTCCGTTCCTGATTAAATACCTTCATTAAAAAAGGTGTGGTCTTCCACATAAAATGAAAGCTGGGTACTTTTAAAGTAAATGTTAGTATATTTTGAAAAGGGAGGGTCTTGAACCATACCTAACGTTTCTGGAAGGGCTTTGATTTAACCGATACAAATTTAGGGAAAAGGAGGGTGCGTGGAACTCCTCACGAGGCCCTTCTCTCGCGTGTTTAATTAATAGCCCTCTGTTAAAAAGACGTACTGTAAGATGAGTGAAGATATCCGGTTCTCACCAGCCCGGTCTGGCCAAAGTTGGCCTCCAGCTCCCTCCCGTTGTCATCAAACCTTCTGCGACAGGCCTGTTTGAACTCTATGTGGAATACCACAAACCGGGCCTGTCAGTTATTGGTTGCTTTCAATTCGGGTCACGATGTTGTATTAATGCGCACCTTGGTACCCTTTTGGTCTTGAACAACGTTCTTGGATTTTTTCTTGAACACACCTTCCAGTAATATGCCTGGGCCTCTGGCGATTCCGGTATGAGCAGACATTCACAATACATACGACTTATTAATGGACATGCCGCTTACTGTTGCATCGACTCTGGATTCCACACTCCATCCCACTTCGTCGTCTTCACACCCTCTTGGCTAAGAGGCTTATCGTCATAAAGCATATGTGCCCGACTCATTGGTAAACATTGCACGGAAGTATGCAAGAAACGGCGGATTTGTGTCCTTTTCAATTTTTTTTTGTTTTGTTACTCCATGTATTGTTCAATTAGATTTGTGCATGTACAGAACATAAACTAGCTTCTTCTATGATACCTTTTCTTGAATGGACCGTTTAAAATGTTCTCTGTGTACACAGGTATTCTATTGATCACTTCTTTCAATAAAGTGACAACTGAAATAGATTTGATTGAGAAAAAAAAAAAGGTGATAAAGTGAATACCTGCGTACGCAGAGGGCATTTTAAACAGCCGATTCAAGAAAAAGGTACCACAGAAGAAGCTAGTTTATGTTCCTGTACATGCACAAATCAATACAGCAACACTTTGGTCCCGGGCTGAAGTTTCTGTACTTTGTGATGAAAGTGCAGGTAACTGCTCCACACCTGAAACACCAGCACCTGGTAATCGGTGTTGAGAGAAGGCATTGAACTGACCTCTGGTATTTCTGAAAACCGCCTCATTTTCACATCTCTCCAGTACCAGTCAAGTACGATCAATTTCAGTTCACTCAAATCTAAGGAACCTGTGGGGGGGGGGGGGGGGGGGGGGGGGGGGAAAGGGAGGGAGGGAAGGGAGGGGGAGAGGAGGGCAACCAAAAGGGAGACTATAAAACTACACACATCAAAAAGAAGCCAATCATTACCCATCTCGAGTAGCTTCTGCGCCCTCTCAGGTGTTGCCACGGCAATCGGCGTTATGTGTGAGGTCAGGAAACCTGACTGCTGATCAACCTACATATGTATAAGTGCAAGTAGCTCGATACACTACTCACAGCCCCCAAAAAATGGTCCCCAGACCTTCATGTGCTTCGAAAACAACTTTGCAACAGTGTGGGGCTTAGCAAGGTCCATTAGCCCTCTGTTGGTTGGTTAAAGATGAAGTGAGTGTGTTGCGTATGACAGGTAAAAGAACCTTCGCATCTCCACTTCCCTCAGAGCAGAGGCAGAGAAGACCATTACCAGTGGACTACCTTTAGCCTGCAACCCTTTGACTAGTTTCTTCCATGGGGCACATGCTGTATGGGTAAAAGCAATAGTATATGTGCTGCAAAATCAACAGATATCAACCATGTACCAGAAACAATCAGATCGCAAAGTGGTGGTATTTCAGGGCTTTCCAATGTGCTACAATCAATGAAATTTGACTCTGTCAGGAATGGGATGCTCTTGATAGAAGCTGACCGACCAGTGCACTAAGATGGCTTCGGACCCTCACTTTTTATCGTAGTTTTGTCAAAATCGGCAGCATCGTTCGTATGTTGCGGTCGCTTCAAAGCTGCCAAGAATTCCTTGCGCTGCCTTCTCGGTGTGTGAAGGATGCCGAATGTCTCATGAGGCTGTAAAGTACAGTACTAGTAGGATGACTGTAAACACACACACACACACACACACACACACACACTCACATGCACTTACTTCTTCTATTGTTTTTTTCTTTTTAGAGCTGGATAATTTCCTGCTCTCTGTGATGGAGCCTTCGTCTAAGCAGCCATCTTCTTCTAGCCACCACTGGTCATCATCTATGGCGTCCGCACTACGTTGCATCTTATAGCTTACTGTTATTTAGCGCGCAGCGCACCCGTACAAGTGTATAATATCATATTAATTGCTGAACTTAATATGACTCGAGAAGAAAAAGGATACACGAACAAGAGGAGTTGCATCCACACTTGTCCATGTGTGCATGCCTGTTTGTGTGTGTGTGTGTGTGTAAATATATCATGCAAACTTCCCCCCCGGTTCGGGATATAGAGAAAAATGGGCACACTAAGATGCATCTTGACCTTCAGACTCGTACTTGGCAAGCTGCAAGAGAGCTAAACTCAAAAGTTGAAGTGGATTTAGAAGGTTGCAACTTTACCGCTGCTTGGAGTTGGGCGACCTGCTGCTCCAATTCCTGGTTTTTTTGCTGAAGTTCTTGAATCTCCTTCTTCAACGTTTCCGTCTCCACACTCTTCGGTGGGCCTCCATGCAGGTGCTGCTTAACAAATCTAGACCGGCTAATTAAGGACTAACAGTTTTCAAAAAGAAAGGAATGCGGAGGCAAGCAATTGGACTCGTACAGGATACTCAAGGGCGTCTCCTGGTTTCTCGGGTTCTTCATATAAACCAACTAAAACTAAAACACACACGGATAGAGCAAGTTACATCTCGCACACGTGCGTCCTGAAGCTACCTTTGGTAAATGCATCGAGAACACCTGTGCTTTCAAGATATCTTCTAAATTCCTCCTTCTTTGATTCCGACTGCAACATATCGACCAGAAACACATGAAAAAATTAGATTCCAACGCTCAAGTGCATGCAGAAGAGGATATGCAACCTTTGGCTGTGTCATGATGAGCTTTAGTATGGCAGCAGCGTTGATTGTTGTTATGGTGGGCTCCAGATGGAAACGCAAAATCGTTGTGGGGTGTAAAAATGACGGCTGCGGGGCGTGCGCCGGAAATAATAAATAGCTAAGGTAAGAGTCGATTCACAAGCTACTATTTGGTTTGCCTTCAAATCATCGTCGTTAAGAGTGGGCTGCAGGTAATGCATATGTTTAAAAGAAAAATTCACACACTGTCGTTTTACAGCTGACCGCACATTTGATAGCTAGAGGAACGTAAATAAGTATTCGTGTGATGGTACTTATGTTACATTGGAGCTTGCGACATCCGCAGTGGTTTAGCGGTGATACGATGTAATCAGCTGTATTGCATTTACTGTACCGTTTGATCTATGGTTAGGCTTCAGTTACAATATCAGCGGTTACACAACTGTATATACTAGTATACATGCAGGCACAAGTATTAGGAAGTGATAAATTAGTTACTTAGTATTGGGTGCGTTTTCCTCCCAAATCCCCCTCCCCTAAACATTTGTTTCTAAATAGCGCCTCTTGCATGCAGGACAGTACGTCGTGGTTAAAACCAAATCTTCCATCCGCTGCAGATACAGTGAGCCAGCTAAAGATGCCGCTGGCACAAGCCCATCCATGGCAACCGTTGCCTCTTGCGCACGAAGACTCAACAGAGGTAACGAACAGCGAGCGTGGCCCCGTGTTCTGATCGTGTTTTAGTTCTTAGCTACACACCATTCCCTCCTTTTGTGACCTCTCTATACCCAAAGCGTCTCTTTTGTGTGTATGTTAAGGGGGGGAAAGTACAATTGGAGTGAAGTGAATACTTATACAATGAAACTAGTTCCCACATTCATGTGTGTGCAATCTTTCTCAGGCTGAGGAAATGTTGACAGATCAACAAGCAGCAGTGGTTGCTGGCGAGGTGGGTGCAGCACACACACCCATCCCATCCCCATCCCACCCCCACATTTCAGGCACATTAACACTTACACCTCACATCATTAACACATACACCACACACCGGCTACCCCTGGGTGGTTAGACACCTTGTTTCACCTCTTGTTGTCCCAGGAACCTCAGGAAAGAGAATATAACTTGGTAGCAATGGTGGAGAAGGGTAGTCTGCCTAAGGGAGACCCTTCACAGTTCGAGTTGCTCAAGGTTCTTGGGCAAGGATCATTTGGAAAGGTGAATTAGTGGTGGTGGTGTTGTAATGAGGAGGAATGCCAGGCCTGACCAAAACTTAATGAAGTGATTGTGCATGTTACTTTGTGTGTGTGTGTGTGTGTGTGTGTGTGTGTGTGTGTGTGTGTGTGTGTGTGTGTGTAGTGTGTGTGTGTGTGTGTGTGTGTGTGTGTGGGTGTGTGTGTGGGTGTTTTTGGTGGATTGCAGATTTGTGGGTATGTTTGTGGGTGCATCTGGGTATGTGGTTTGAGCTTGGATGTGTGGTGGATTGGCTATGTGGGAATTTGCTATGAAGTGGTGAAGAGTTGCATCAATTCACATGTGTTGTTGTATAGGTTTTCTTGGTGCGTAAGACTATGGGAGCAGACGCTGGGAAGCTTTATGCCATGAAGGTGTTGAAGAAAGCAAGTTTGAAAGGTGGGCATCATTACTTGAGGTGGCTGGTCTTATGCAGTATTCCAACTGTAGTCCGTGATAGGCTTCGTACAAAGATGGAGAGGGATATTCTGGTGGAAGTTCGACACCCTTTCATTGTCCAGATGGAATATGGTATGGTGTACACGTCTCTGCCTATTTTCTGTGTCTGAACTGCTGTGTGTGTCCACTTAGCCTTCCAGACTGAAGGGAAGCTCTACCTCGTACTGGAGTTCCTTCGTGGGGGTGACCTATTTACAAGGTTGTCCAAAGAGGTCAGCATTTGTGTGTGCGCCACATTTGTGTGCATCGGTGTGGGCTTCTGTGTGTGTGGTGTGTGCTAATGCGTATCTGTGTGAATTGTAGCAGCATGTGTGTGTGTGTACATGTTAGGAGCTGTGTGTGAATTGCAGCACTTCTCTCTACCAAGGTCATGTTCACGGAGGAGGATGTCAAGTTCTACCTCGCTGAGCTGGCGTTGGCTCTCGACCATTTGCACAGCCTTGGCATAGTGTACAGAGACTTAAAGCCAGAGAAGTATGCACTTTTAGCAGGATACCCTCTGTGTGCATGTGTGTGCTGTATGTGGATGTGTGAGCATGCATGTGGCTGTGTGTGTGTGTGTGTGTGCATGTGTGTGTGTGTGGATGTGTGTGTGTGTGTGTGTGTGTGTGTTTGTTTGGGTGTGTTTTTCATCTTACTGCTTACTTGCACTTCTGGTAGCATTCTGCTGGACTCAGATGGTCACATTAAGCTAACAGGTACACGTGGGGGGTGCTGTATGCTGATGTGTCTTTGTAGTGGGGTTGTTTTTTTTTTTTTTGCAAACATTGCTGGTGGCCTGTGTCAGATGTCCCCTGTGATCTTCTGATGCAGCCTATATTAGGCTCCACACACACACTACAGCCCAGCTTTTCATATACTCTCATTTGATTTGTAAACCCTACTGGTTGTCTGTGCCAGGATTAGACTCCTCTCACTCTCTCTCTTCCCTCCCCCCCCCCCCCCTCCCTACCCTTCCAACATGTCTGGAAACTGGTGGTCCTAGACTTCGGACTCAGCAAAGAAGCTGTTGATGAAAAGAAGACCTTCTCCTTCTGTGGTACAGTGGAGTATATGGCGCCTGAAGTGGTGAACAGGAAGGGGCATGGCACCACAGCTGACTGGTGGTCCTTTGGTGTACTTATGGTAAGTCATCTAACACGGTGTGGAGACATGTGTTGAGGTTGAGACATGGCAGGGGGGGAGGGGAGCAGGGGAATGAAGGTACTTGTCTTGTCCCCTCTTCTACCCTCGGTTTGCTCTTCCTCCCCCATCTTTTTTTCTCTTTCACTTTCACTCTACATGTATCTCTTTCTGTCTCCCATCTACTTCTCTTTCTTTCTATCCGGTTCCCTCCCCCTCTCCTCTCTCTTTGTCTCTTTTGCCCCTCTTGGCCCCCCCCCCCCCCCATCTCACTCTGTCCCACCACTCTCACAATGCAGTATGAGATGCTCACTGGGTCCCTACCATTCCAAGGGGAGAACAGGAAGGCCACAATGACACTTATCTTGAAGTATGCTTATTTGTTGAATTTTCTGACCCAGCGCTTTGATTTTGACTTATTATTCATACACACACACACACACACACACACACACACCACACTACACCACACCACACCCCACACACTTTCATCTGTTACACCACTTGCAAACTTCTCACCTGTCTCACTCTGCTTCTTGCTTGCAAGAGCTAAATTGGGGATGCCTCAGTTCTTGAGCCCCGATGCCCAGGCCCTTCTGCGAGTTCTCTTCAAACGTAACCCATTGAACAGACTTGGGCATGGGGTGGATGGCATCAGGCAGATCAAGTCCCACGTGTTCTTCAAGACCATCAACTGGGAGGTAAGCCGTTTGTAATGTGTGTGGGGGAGGCAAGCAAGGAGTAGTAGCCTTTTGGAGTAGGGAGGGAAGGTAACCTTACAGAGGAGGTGGGGTAGTCTCACAGAGGAGGTGAGAGTAGTCTCACAGAGGAGGTGGGGGTAGTCTCACAGAGGAGGTGGGGTAATCTCACAGAGGAGGTGGGGGTAGTCTCACAGGGAAGGGGGGGTAATCTCACAGAGGAGGTGGGGGCAGTCTTGAGCAGAGGAGGTGGGAGTAGTCACACAGGGGAGGTGGGGGTAGTCTCACAGGGAAGGGGGGGGTAGTCTCACAGAGGAGGTGGAAGTAGTCTCAGAGGAGGTGGGGGTAGTCTCAGAGGAGGTGGGGGTAGTCTCAGAGGAGGTGGGAGTAGTCTCAGAGGAGGGTAGTCTCAGATAGTCTGGGGGTAGTCTCAGAGGAGGTGGGGGGAGTAGGGAACAATGAGTGGGTAGCATTCTGGAATTGGAATGTGACAGTATCTCTTTGTCTGTTCTCTGAAAACTGCTTGCATGAATTTCTCTCCATTGCAGAAACTGTATAGTCGCGAGGTGAAGCCTCCATTCAGGCCAGCATGTGGCAGGGCAGATGACGCCCTCTATTTTGATTCAGAGTTTACCTCCAGAACTCCCAAAGGTAATGTTGCCCCGCCCATGTGGGGGCGGGCAGTGCACAGTTATGGACTAGTGCCTTTTGTGCAGATTCACCAGGTGTGCCAGTGAGTGCCACCTCCAAAGAACTGTTCAGAGGCTTCAGCTACATCGCCCCACAAGTTCTCGAGGTGTGTGTATGTCGGAAAGGGGGAGAGGGGTGGGGTAGCTCTTTGATAATATCAGTTTGTAATGTAGATGTAGACGTGGCAAGATCATGCCTAGCATTCATGCTATCACACCACACGTGCATACATTTGAACACAGGGAGAATCAGAGAAGAAACTACCTGTGAACGCTGTGCCCCACACCAGTACTCACATGTCCACTGTAAGTTTGGTGTTGTGTCTTGTATTTGTGGTGAGGGGAAGGGGATATAGGGGAGGGTGGGAAAGGTGGTGAGGGGAGGGGGGATGGGAAAGGTGGTGAGTGGAGGGGGATGGGAAAGGTGGTGAGGGGAGGGGGGATGGGAAAGGTGGTGAGGGGAGGGGGGATGGGAAAGGTGGTGAGGGGAGGGGGGATGGGAAAGGTGGTGAGGGGAGGGATATAGGGGAGGATGGGAAAGGTGGTGAAGGGATGGGGATGGGAAAGGTGGTGAGGGGAGGGATATAGGGGAGGATGTGAAAGGTGGTGAGGGGAGGGGACATAGGGAGGGATGGACATACAGAGAGATGCTGGTATATAAGTGCACTGCTTTGAGATCTCACCCTGTACCTTCCTAGCTCGGATCTCCTTTGCCAGTCCGCATGTCCTCGATTTTCGATGACTATGAGGTGAAGGATGACATCTTGGGTTATGGCACCTACTCCACTTGTCGTAGGTGTTTGCACAAGGCTACTGGCCAGGAGTTTGCTGTGAAGGTGATGCCCCTCCCTCTCTACCCTTCTGTCTTGAGGTGGGAATATTTAAACATTAACACATGGGGTTTTTTTTAGATTATTGAGAAGACCAGAAGTGCTAAGGATGTTGATGAGGAAATTGAGGTATGAGGTGCCACCTTGGAGGGGGTGGGTGTGGTATGAGGTGCCACCTTGGAGGGGATGGGTGTGTTATGGGGTGCCACCTTGGAGGGGGTGGGTCGCTCGGCTTTTTATACTCTGTTCCTTTCTTCTCAAAGATTTTGTTACGATACGGCCATCACCCTAACATCGTTGAGTTGAGAGATGTAAGTAGGAGATAGGGAAAGGGAGGGGAGAGGAAAGGGAGGGGAGAGGGAAGGGAGGGGAGGGGAGAGAGGGAAGTGGAGAAGGGAGTGAGGGAGGAGGAAGGGGAAGGAGGAAGGGGGAGAGAACCACATGCAGATGGATGTTAAGAGTTGGATCGTATTCATATTGTGACCTGATGTCACAGGTGTATGACGATGGATTCAAGGTGTACATGGTGATGGAGCTGATGAAGGGAGGAGAGCTGCTGGATAGGATCCTACAGCAGAGGTTCTTCTCTGAGAAGGAGGCAGCCAGCGTCCTCTTTGTTATGGTAAGGAGGGCTCCCCTTTCCCACCTCTCTCTCTCCTCCCTCCTTCCCCTCCCTCTCCCTCCTTCCTCCTTCTCCCACCTTCTCCCTCCTCCTCCCCTCTCTCCCCCTCCTCCTCCCCTCTCTCCCCCTCCCCCTCCCACCTTCTCCCTCCTCCTCCCCTCTCTCCCCCTCCCCCTCCCACCTTCTCCCTCCTCCTCCCCTCTCTCCCCCTCCCCCTCCCACCTTCTCCCTCCTCCTCCCCTCTCTCCCCCTCCCCCTCCCACCTTCTCCCTCCTCCTCCCCTCTCTCCCCCTCCCCCTCCTTCCCCCTCCCTCCAATGTGCTCTTTGTTATGGTAAGGAGGGGCCCCATCACATGTGTGGTATGATGTAGTAGCTTTGTGGTGGTGTTGTCACATGGAACATTTGTCATTCCTGGGCAAGTGCCCCATGTTCTGTGGTCTGTGATTGCATAACTTCCATACCTCGTGACCTCAAATTCCTCTAGTTCCCTGGTGTGGTATCCTGTCTTATTTTCTGCCCAGCTCTCTGTAGTTGGTCCTGCCTTAAGTCCTCAGCTCTCTGTAGTTAGTCCTGCCTTAAGTCCTCAGCTCTCTGTAGTGAGTCCTGCCTTAAGTCCTCAGCTCTCTGTAGTGAGTCCTGCCTTAAGTCCTCAGCTCTCTGTAGTGAGTCCTGCCTTAAGTCCTCAGCTCTCTGTAGTGAGTCCTGCCTTAAGTCCTCAGCTCTCTGTAGTTGGTCCTGCCTTAAGTCCTTCTCAGCTCTCTGTAGTTAGTCCTGCCTTAAGTCCTTCCCAGCTCTCTGTAGTTAGTCCTGCCTTAAGTCCTCAGCTCTCTGTAGTTAGTCCTGCCTTAAGTCCTCAGCTCTCTGTAGTGAGTCCTGCCTTAAGTCCTCAGCTCTCTGTAGTGAGTCCTGCCATAAGTCCTCAGCTCTCTGTAGTGAGTCCTGCCTTAAGTCCTCAGCTCTCTGTAGTTGGTCCTGCCTTAAGTCCTTCTCAGCTCTCTGTAGTTAGTCCTGCCTTAAGTCTTCAGCTCTCTGTAGTGAGTCCTGCCTTAAGTCCTTCTCAGCTCTCTGTAGTTAGTCCTGCCTTAAGTCCTTCCCAGCTCTCTGTAGTTAGTCCTGCCTTAGGCTAAGTCCTTCTCAGCTCTCTGTAGTTAGTCCTGCCTTAAGTCCTTCTCAGCTCTCTGTAGTTAGTCCTGCCTTAAGTCCTTCTCAGCTCTCTGTAGTTAGTCCTGCCTTAAGTCCTTCTCAGCTCTCTGTAGTTAGTCCTGCCTTAAGTCCTTCCCAGCTCTCTGTAGTGAGTCCTGCCTTAAGTCCTTCTCAGCTCTCTGTAGTTAGTCCTGCCTTAAGTCCTCAGCTCTCTGTAGTTAGTCCTGCCTTAAGTCCTTCTCAGCTCTCTGTAGTTAGTCCTGCCTTAAGTCCTCAGCTCTCTGTAGTGAGTCCTGCCTTAAGTCCTCAGCTCTCTGTAGTTAGTCCTGCCTTAAGTCCTTCCCAGCTCTCTGTGGTAGATCTCATTCTAATCACATTGTTCATCATATCATGTACATGTACCTCCATACTGTTTTTCCTGCCTCGTGATTATCGTCTTTGTCTTCTTTTACCCCCTTTCTCCTCACCAATCACCTTTGTCTGCCACTCCTCTCCTCCCTTCTCCCTTCCTTCTCCCTTCTCCCTTCCTTCTCCCTTCTCCCTTCCTTCTCCCTTCCCCTTCCTCTCCTCTTCCACCTCCTCCCACCTCTCTTCCCCTCCATTTCCAGGCATCCACTGTCAATTACTTACACCAGCAAGGTGTTGTTCACAGGGACCTAAAGCCATCCAATGTACTATACTCCAGGCCTGGGGGGCCGCCCGATTCACTTAAGATTGCAGACTTTGGTTTTGCAAAGCAGCTGAGGGCTGAAAATGGACTTCTCATGACCCCTTGCTACACAGCTAACTTTGTTGCTCCTGAGGTGTGTGCGTGTGTGTGTGTGTGTGTGTGTGTGTGTGTGTGTGTGTGTGTGTGTGTGTGTGTGCATGTTTGTGTGTGTGTGTGTGTGCACATGTGCATCTTGTGGTATGGTTATGATCTTATGAGGGGTCAGTATTAATGCATGTGGCTTCGATGTGTGTGTTAGGTGAGGTGTCATATATCAGTGTTGTATCTGGGATGAATAGAGTGCTGATGTGACTGCATGTGACTGATGTGTTGTGATTCTTTTCCTGAGCTGCCCCAGGTGTGAGCCAACTGATATGTCTAGGATATGTGTGTGTGTGTGTGTGTTTGTGTGTGTGTGTGTGTGTGTGTGTGTGTGTGTGTGTGTGTGTGTGTGTGTGTATGTGTGTGTGGTATCTGTGCTGTGTGTATGTGTATTTATCTAGGCTCTTCTAGCTGTTCTATGAGCCAACTGATGTGGCATGTGTGTGTTATATGTGTGTAGATGTATGTGTGTGTGTGTACATGCAGTTTCCTAACTGGCAAATTTTATGCTTCAACAGGTCCTCAAGAAACAAGGCTACGATGCTGCAATCGATATTTGGAGTCTTGGCGTTCTGTTGTACACCATGCTGGCAGGGTGGGCATCATTTAGAGTAAATCACATCACATGTTTTACTGTTCCCTTCCTCCCTCCTTTTTCTTTTTTTCTTTAGGTCGACACCATTTGCCACTGGTCCCGAGGACACACCACAGCAGATCCTCGCGAGGATTGGTGAAGGAAGGATAAGTCTCACGGGAGGCAACTGGGACTCCATCTCCTCTGGTGCCAAGGACCTTGTGCTGAGGATGCTGCACATTGATCCACTTCAGAGGTGGACAGCAGCACAAGTGAGATGTTGTTACTACTGGGGGGGGGGCATAAGGGAAATGGGAGGAGCTAACACTTACATGTGTGCCTGGTACTCAGGTGCTAAACCATCCCTGGATTACATCACGGGATTCATTGCCTGACGTTAAACTGTCGATTAAAAACAACAAACTCAAGGTAAGAGCTCATTGTAGGAGGTAGGCACCTCATTGTAGGGGTAGGCACCTCATTGTAGGGGTAGGCACCTCATTGTAGGGGTAGGCACCTCTATAAGGGTAGGCACCTCTATAAGGGTAGGCACCTCATTGTAGGGGTTGGCACCTCTATAAGGGTAGGCACCTCATTGTAGGGGGTAGGCACCTCATTGTCTCATACCTCAATGGCATATCATCATGCATCATTGGTTGTCATGGTAGCCACAACTTTACGCAGTGGTGATCTTTTACATGCATTGTAATCTCGTGCCGCTAAGAATTCAAAATAACACCCTTGCAGCATGGTGATTGAGCTCAGATGGCACAACAATAGTTCTGTGTACTTCACGATTGTGGTAGTTCACACACCCAAATCATACACACAATGCAGTTAAGTCTATATCCCATAGTTCAAACTGTGCCCTTGTGCCAACCATGTTGTCTTAGAACTCTATGGTCTCAATGATGTAGCTAGGATCGTTAAGCTCTTATATCAAACAGCGGGTGTAGGTGTTGCTTAACTGCTGGTCCTTGCACTTAATGGTTGAACTAAATACATACATGTAGGACTTTGGATCAAATTAGCCTTTGGCAATTGTTCGAGCTTCCATACTTCAAGTCGATCATACACTAGGCAACATGTTGCGTGCAACTCAAATGAATTTCAGTAAAACTCTAGTTTACTGATAGTTTACTAAACTTTTACCCATATTCATTTGAGTTGCATGCAACAATGTTGCCTGGTGTATGATTTTTTGTTCACGAAACAATTATGTTGGCTGTTTGTGCATATTTGTTGGAATCAAGCGATTTGCATGTCTATCAATAAGAACCTCCTAACATGATGTTCTGGAGCAACTGGTGTGTTGGAGCTGTGGTGCTAGCTGAGCTGTATAGTCTGCATTCAGAATCAGTTATTAACTAGTGGTCATGTTTGCTGTTTGTTACTACGTGGTATAGTTAACTATACATGTTGATGTCTTATGGCATGTGTTGCTTTCTAATTAGAGTGCAGTCGAGGCCACATTCACAGCTCTCAACAACACTCCATCAGCACAGCTAGAGCCAGTCTTGAACTCCGGTTTGGCCCAGCGTCGCAAGGTTAAGAAGAGTTCATCCACCATGTAGACTGTGTGGGGTGTAACTATGACAACTGGATCTAGTTTTGTGTTCCTAATGATGGTTTGCACATCAGTAGGAATCTTCATCTCAAATTTTATGACTGTGTCACCTTCAAACGATTTGTATTCATTTAGAGTTTATTGTTTATTTCGTGATTTTATGTCAGTACGCATGCGCTAACCGCGCAGTTATGTCGTCTAATAGCAGTGGCGATAGCAGTCCGGAGAGTTCTAGGAGCTTTCTGGGAACGCAATCGGATGGATTTTCTGCTGCAGCAGAGGTGGCTGCGTTTACTAACTTGAAAGTGTTGGAACCTAATAACCAGCTACGCGAACTGCAGACGATCATACGCGATGTGTGAGTGGTTTGCCATGCGAGGAAAGGTGCATTTCTATACGACTTGTGACCGCCGCAGGGAAACGACCAGAAGTGACTTCGTCTTCTACGCCGATCGACTGGCGAGTTGTTGGCTTTATTGTATGCTGTCAACTTAAGCATGCGCGTTCGTTGTTCTCAGATTAGGTTGGTTATAGAGGAGGGGTTAAACTGCCTACCTTCGTACAAACGGAAGGTTGTTACACCAACCGGTCAGTGGCCGTATAATCATTTTGTAATAGTACACTGATGTGTGTTCGATAACAGGCCACGAGTACGAGGGAGAATGGTTTGAGAAGATGAACTGCGGCGTGAGCATTATGAGGAATGGTTAGCCTGGAGGCGTTCAGACAGGCTGGCATGCTCAATAAGCGCTTTGTTCGCAGGGGAAGCAATGGAGAAAGGCTTAAGGGACTGTTGCCGCTCGATGCGGATAGGAAAGATATTGATTAGAAGGGAGCCTGGATTGGAATCGCCCAGGGTTAGGGCCTAATTAACTCCGAGACAAAATAATTCTAATTGCATCTCCAGGTGTACTATGCCAAATTCCCGCCCCAGATAGAGAACAGACAGATCCTTCTTTTATATCCAGCTCTTGGTAAGTCCACTCTCTAACCTCCTCTTACCGTGCACTCGTCCCTTGCACCTACGCTAGAAACGGGTGCCACAGTGACCACTGCTCTTCAAGTACTCAAAGACCATGGTGCAAAGGAGAAGAAGATAGTCATCGTCACACTCTTCAGCACTCCTCAGGCTGTGAAAAACATACTCACGAGGTTTCCAGACGTGAAGCTGTTGACCTCAGAGATCCACCAATGCTGCCCAACACACTTTGGTCTGAAATACTTTGGTTCAGACTGAAATGATTTTCAAAACACAGCTGCTAAAATCAGAATGTTCACCCAAAATGTTATTTTGCACAGAGAGAGTTATTGTGTCGTCTTTTTGGGGTTTGCAGTTTTCCAGCTCAGGAATGAAACCCACACCAAACTCACCATTAAAACGAGATTAAGTTGGTGGGCTACAGGTACAATGCTGAAGTTAACCATCTGAGGGACCCACCCACCAAAAAGCAAAATACCAATTAATTTAATCACAAGGTGTTGGAATGGCACAGTACGTACCTGCACAATTGGCCATACCATCCAGTTCACCTTGAGAATTGAGAACAGATGTTGGCGTACGTTGTTCTTGGCGTACTCCGTGCCACGACCTTCAAGCAAAGGCAGCCTGCAGTATGATGTGATACCGGTAGGTACGGGGGTGTTGAAACATGAAACATTTAACAGGAAGCGTACGTGAAAAGATAAATAACGTTGATAGATGGCGTCCAGTAGGTGAACTGGTCAATCACCATCTTCACGAAGGCCATTCGCATGCCGGCTAGTCTAAGCTGTAGAAGTGCGCAGTAATTCAAAGTGTTGGTGGGGTAGTACGCTGTAAGAGGACACCTACTTTGTTATGAGTAAACCATTCTAGAAAGTTGAAGTGGAAGTGTGCCAATGGCCCGAATATGAACGTTCCGTATATGGCGGCTCTTCGCGTGCGAGCCCAATCGAACCGATCTTCTTTCGTTTTTGCAATCCGTTGAGCAATGACGTCACCCACTCCGAAGAGAACTACGTTCAGAGTGAAAATGAAAACAGGTGGCCATTTGTATGTAAGAAAGTGAAGAATCCCTCTAATTGATATACCAAAAGCTGAAACTGTGCACAAAGTAGTTCTGGCTAACGAAAAAGCCCGAAAGCCACTTTCGGGCTTCCAATTAGAGGGATTTCCCCTACAACACAGCCTCACCTCCTGAGGTGATGCTTTTCACGACTAGAGGGCTTTTCCCCAACTGTTGGTTGTACCAAGCCATAGGAGAAAATCGTCGCTTGAATATCATCGGATTGTTCAACCACCGAGACGCAAAAATTCTCATCCGAAACGCCATGTTGTACCAAGCATTAAAAGTATTCACGCGACCACGTGCGTACCGCCGAACTGGCGCGCACTTTGTAAAAGAGTCTCCTCATTGTAGGTCATAAGATCATGCCACAATGCTGTCTAAGAGTTTGTATAGGCCTGTGAGGACGACCTGTTTTTATTTTTTAAAACATCGCGTGACGCGTCGGTTTAAGGTTTTCATTGCGTGATTGTTTATGGTTTTTGGGACATGTACAATTGTACATGTATCAAGTTCGATTAATTTTATAGTTGCACTCAATTTCGAAGTCAATTATTAAATCATTCAACATTACATTTTTGGGATCTTTTCATTGAACCAGATGCTGATCCCTTAGCCAGGATGCAACAAAGGCGCACAACCTGACCAGGTCAGGTGGGGGGGAGAGGGGGGGGGGGGGGGGGGGGGGGGGGGGGGGAGAGAGAAATGTAATTATACATATAAACTATCGTTGTGCACGAGAAGTATCCATCAGTAATGGAACTGGGTCAGAAGCCTAGACTTTAATTAATTAATTATTAACACGACTGCAATACACGTATATACTCGGTGCAGAGTTTATGTATGGGATCATGAAATCATACGACGAAGCCCTATACTTAGTTTAATCTTGTACCCTTGGAATTGACTAGCAGAAGCTGAAGTTGATATACAGGAAAGGGTCGACGAGAATTTACGAACCCGATTAGAAAATTCATCGTACCTTAATTAGTCTGGGTACCAGCGCTTGCGATATTTGTACTGGGGCCGAGAGACTACCATAATATTAACTATTATTTCCGCCGTACGTGATTGTGTGCACCGCAGAGATGTCGAAGGTCGTAGTGTACATATCAACTGTCGCCAGCAACCTAGATGTGAGGGTGATGTATTTATGGCGTGGAGAGAAGGGTTGGATAGGGGAGTGGAATATTTTGGTTCACTCGGCTTGTGTACGTGTTATAAAATATATATAGGCCTACCCCCATACTTGGTATGTGCGAAGCTTCTACGTTTTAGGTTTATTTTACCTCACCGAATTGTACCCTTTAGATAAAAAAGAAGCAACAGAAGATCGAGATGATACTGAGCAGCAAGTTCAGGGAGGGCGGCCCGGTCACGGTGGAGTACGTGGACGTGGCCGCCTCCGAGGCGGACAAGAAGAAGATGAGAGACCTGAGCGGGAACTCAAAGGCCCTTCCCCCTCAGTTCTTCAATGGAGACACTTACTGTGGCGTGAGTTACCAATACACCGCCTCTCAAACTGAGTACCGCCCCCTCCTTAATGTGTTGTTCTTGCTTTTCCCCCCCACCTCCCAGGACTATGACGCGTTTGACGAGGCTGTCGAATCCGACGAGCTGATGCAGTTTCTGAAGCTGGCGTGACAAGCTATGAAGCCTTTGAGGGCTGAGTGCTAGTAGGTAGCGTGCACACATACCTTTGGTGTGCATAAGTTGTATCAACCATTATCAAGTGGCTTCCATTTTTTTTAAATGGAAGTATATACGGGTGCGATGACTTTTTTTTTTTTTGGTTGTGTTGTTACACCTCATTAAAATAATACTACTACAGTGGACTTACATTGGAGTGGACACCAATCCATATCACAACAGAAAAAGGAAAAACGAAAAAAAAAAACCCTGACAAACACAGATCATGCTAGATAAACGAAAGTGTTGATTTTATCCTCGTCCCTCTTCATGTACTTATGCTCAATAAGCCACTCAATCTGCTCCTTGATCATCTTCTTAGGGGGAATGAACATGTTCTTCAATATCTCCACCAGCTCTATCTGGAGGGCCGCGTTCGTGATTTGCTTGCGCATCTTCATGATCTTCACTACGGCTTCCTGTGAGCAGACCATTTTGGTGACCATGACACCTAACCTCACTAAACAAACTATTTGGCTGCAGGCAAAAAAATGGTGCCCACACAACACCCTCCTTAATTACTGCACTGAATGTAAATCTAACACAATTACAGAACACAAAACACGCAGTTACAGCAAAATGGGCCTGGCACACCTATGTAGTAACCAGCCTGGCACACCCATATATCAAACTGGCACAACACACTCACAACATTTCTACATGTAAGTAGGTCAGAAGTGGACTAGTTTCTGCAATAGACCACAAACTAACCAACGCAATAACACACAGGCAACCCCAGCATTTAAAAATGAGGGGTGCCCAAAATGGGCGTGGCCTTGTATTTTGACTCTGTATTGTTGCTAATAATCCTTGTGTATGCATTATTATGCTACCAACTACAGCCACATGTTGTAATCTTCGCATCATTGTAATTGAAGATCATTTTAGGGATTGGAGGGGGGCTGACTCTGGGGACTCAGACTAGGAGGGAAAGTTAAATCCACACAGGCTCGATGAGATGATTAACTTCCTGATATTCATATGAAATGAATTTTTAATTTAACTTGCCTGTGTCCTCAGGACCCTCAGGGCTATGATGCCTTCATTGTCTTCTTCTTTCGTCTTCTCTGTGGTCAGCTGCAGCCGACCAATCAAGTTGATCTTGCCTCGCTTCTGAAGCTTACCCCCTTTACTGTGTGTGTGCAGATATAACCACCATCTTAGCACGTGAAAGTGCATCCCCCTCCCCTCCCCCTCCCCTCCCCCTCCCCTCCTACATGGAACTGCACTCACACTATTCCAAACTCGTAGTTGATGGAGAACAGGGAAGTATCGTCAAAGTCCTTGGCATTCTTGACAGCTGGCTCGCACAGAAGCACTTGACGTTTGATCTTAGGGAAGGCCACAAGTGACTGGAGGCAAGATGAGCACAGAGTTATGACCAGCAGGGGGAAAAAAAAAAACTGATCGTGATACTATTGCTAGTGGCAGACTCAAGATGGAGGAGAGGGTATAGGTGTTGGCATAGGAGAGGGTATAGGTGTTGGCATAGGAAAGGGTATAGGTGTTGGCATAGGAGAGGGTATAGGTGTTGGCATAGGAGAGGGTATAGGTGTTGGCATAGGAGAGGGTATAGGTGTTGGCAGCCACGCCTGAATGGTTGGATAACATTGGACTAGGCAGGCATAAATAAAGGATAGTAAAATGAAATTCTTGGTATACCTGCAAATATCATGTTATCCAACATTGGACATGTAATCCTAAACGAATACTTTGGAGAGTATGAAGCTAATAAGCAGTACCCCCCCCCCATTGCATTGAGCTATAAAACTTATGTTTTGTTTGAGCAGTACATTCAGATCCGATCTCAAATTTTACATCCCAAAGTGCAGCACTAACCCATAAGGTTTTTCTAAGTTCCGAATCAGGCAGCTCAGTAGCTAATCTGTTATATCGGAGACAAAACGTAAAAGTGTGTGTGTGTGTGTGTGTGTGTGTGTGTGTGTGTGTGTGTGTGTGTGTGTGTGCGTGTGCATGCATGTGTGTGTGTGTGTGTGTGCATGTGTGTGTGTGTGTGTGTGTGTGTGTGTGTGTGTGTGTGTG
Organism: Spongilla lacustris; assembly: GCA_949361645.1. NCBI lineage: Eukaryota > Metazoa > Porifera > Demospongiae > Spongillida > Spongillidae > Spongilla > Spongilla lacustris. Next base: position 8,002,095 of record OX442421.1, on the reverse strand, counting down.
TGTGTGTGTGTGTGTGTGTGTGTGTGTGTATGGGCACCTGAGACTTTCATATGAGATTTTGTCGTCAGGTCGCTGGTTCCAGACGTAGAGCACAGCCATCTGGAATGTGGTCACCTCCAGCTCATACTTGCCAACAGCATCTTGGAAAATGATCTGACGAAAGCAAATTGGTGGGACACACACACAAACACAAACACACACAAACACAAACACACACACACACACACACACAATCACACACACGCACAATCACATCTACACATGCCCTGAGAACAGGTGTAAACATGGTGTACAATGAGGGACCTACCACTCCATTGGACATGATGTGATGCCAGTACAACTTGCGTCCATTGTGCTTCTTTTTGTAGAAGTCCTCCACATCCCCCACATAGTCCTCCAACTAGGTGACAAAACGAACACATGCTTGCCTACACACATCTGCAAGCACTTTTAACCCCTTAAACCCCAGGGCTTACCTCACTCTGAAGGGACACTGGAATTCGCTCTGAGGTGCGTGACCACGCCCCTGCATTTAGGACCTTGATGTTCACTAGATCTACACGTGGAGCGAACAAGAGTCTATAACTCTTCCTCCACCCATTCCACCAACTCCCAGTGCCTCTAAATAATGCCCACCTGCAACAGCTGAACCTTTGTAGGATTCCTTGAATTCCTGGTTGAGTCCTTCGCTGACCCTAATATCCTGGAACATCCTGGCAAGCTTGTTGACATATTCTGCTGGCATCCCAACATCCTGCAAGGGGCCAACCAACCAAAGTAACCTCCAAACACATCCATCATCATCTACATGTACATGTATATCAAAAGTCCTATCCTTTTGACTACCTCCCATCTGTTCACCATCCTCATCTTCACTGTGGTCACAACCCTCACAACATCAATACCTCCTTCACTCGACACCCTCCCATTCGACACCCTCCCATTCGACACCTCCCTCCCACTCGACACCTACCTCTCACTCGACACCCTCCCTCCCACTCGACACTTACCTCTCACTCGACACTTACCTCTCACTCGACACTTACCTCTCACTCGACACCCTCCCTCTCACTCGACACCCTCCCTCTCACTTGACACCCTCCCTCTCACTTGACACCCTCCCTCTCACTCGACACCCTCCCTCTCACTCGACACCCTCCCTCTCACTCGACACCCTCCCTCTCACACTTGACACCCTCCCGCTCACACTTCCTCCTCCCCGCTCTTACCCTCAGCCAATCCACCATACTCTCTTCCTCCTCCCCGCTCTTACCCTCAACCACTCCACCATACTCTCTTCCTCCTCCCTGCTCTTACCCTCAGCCACTCCACCATACTCTCTTCCTCCTCCCCGCTTTTACCCTCAGCCACTCCACCATACTCTCTTCCTCCTCCCCGCTCTTACCCTCAGCCACTCCACCATACTCTCTTCCTCCTCCCCGCTCTTACCCTCAACCACTCCACCATACTCTCTTCCTCCTCCCCGCTCTTACCCTCAGCCACTCCACCATACTCTCTTCCTCCTCCCCGCTCTTACCCTCAGCCACTCCACCATACTCTCTTCCTCCTCCCCGCTCTTACCCTCAGCCACTCCACCATACTCTCTTCCTCCTCCCCGCTCTTACCCTCAGCCACTCCACCATACTCTCTTCCTCCTCCCCGCTCTTACCCTCAACCACTCCACCATACTCTCTTCCTTCTCACTATCGGCAGACGTGTCCAAGATCAACCTTCTTGTCAGGTGAGTCTTGTGGTATCGCATGAAGACGTCCTTGTTCTGTACATACTTGAGGACCAACAGCTGATGGGACAGTAGGCACATCGAGTCATAAGTACATAACAACACATGCACACACACTACACCACATCACAGCACCTACCCCATCACAGCACCTACCCCACCACATCACAGTACCTACCCCACCACATCACAGCACCTACCACACCACATCACAGCACCTACCACACCACATCACAGCACCTACCCCACCACATCCCAGCACCTACCACATCACATCACAGCACCTAACACACCACATCACAGCACCTACCACACCACATCACAGCACCTACCACACCACACCACAGCACCTACCACATCACATCACAGCACCTAACACACCACATCACAGCACCTACCACAGCACCTACCACACCACATCACCTACCACATCACATCACATCACAGCACCTACCCCACCACATCACAGCACCTACCACATCCTTAAGTCGAGTCTCTATATCTTCTGAAGTCAGTTTCTTGCTGAGAGGGGTCTTGCGTAACAGCATATCACAGTAGATGGCCAGCAGTTCGGGACACTTTGACTCCGGGTGTGTCTTGACACCAGGTCCCTGCCTACAGTGAGAGGACACTGTTAACGTGCCAGTGTGTGTGGTGTCGTGGTGCTCCTACTTGGACTTTGCACTGGGGAGGTCAAGACTGAATATTGAAGTGTCATTGACAACTTGCTTGTATGCCTGTGGGCCACATAGGATGAAGGCAGGGGAGAGGTGGAGGGGGGAGGGAAGGGTGGTGGGCAGAGGTGGAGGGAAGGGTGGAGGGGGGAAGGGTGTTGGGGAGAGGTGGAGGGGGAGGGGAGTGTGGTGGGCAGAGGTGGAGGGGTTGTGGGTAGAGGGGAGCAGGTCAGTGGATTTGTACAACCACATATCCTCATTATGATGTCATGGCTCCACCCCCACCTTTGACCTGGTGAATCACACATCACGCCAAGCACCTCACTGACAGACCATTTTATTCAATTTGATTCAATTTTTCGACCAGGTTGATCACCAATTTGTTTTCAATGGACAAGGCTCCACACACACCATGGAACATGCTTTGGTTGTACCTTATCTCTGGCTGTCAGAAACCGTGGGTCATCTCGGAAGGCCTCTCGTACAAGCTTGCTGAACCTGTTGAACAGGTTTAATAGTTCCTCCACATATTTCTCAGAATCCTGTATGGAAAGCATGGGAACGTGTGCGTGTGTGCGTGTGTGCGTGTGTGTGTGTGTATACATGTATATGTGTATGTATGTGTGTGTGTGTGTGTGATGGTTGCGGGCACTTCAAAATGGCAACCTCTTACTGTAGTGATCACGCTGGCACAAGCTTTCATGTCATCAAGGCCGCTCTGAATTATAAAGCTCTCAAGGTCAGCGAGCATGCAGTCAGCTCCTCTGTCTATGCGGTCCAGTAGACTGAACATCAGCCCCAGCTCTTTTGATAGAAACAACAGCGAAAAATATATATATATATGCAAACAGCTATCTTATGTGAAAGACAAATATATCCCCTACTCATCAAGGCCACTCACAGTACCTTGATATGTACTCACAGCACCTTGATATGTACTCACAGTACCTTGATATGTACTCACAGTACCTTGATATGTACTCAACAGTACCTTGATATGTACTCACAGTACCTTGATATGTACTCACAGTACCTTGATATGTACTCACAGTACCTTGCTATGTACTCAACAGTACCTTGCTATGTACTCACAGTACCTTGCTATGTACGCACAGTACCTTGATATGTACTCACAGCACCTTGATATGTACTCACAGCACCTTGATATGTACTCACAGTACCTTGATACGTACTCACAGTACCTTGATATGTACTCACAGCACCTTGATATGTACTCACAGCACCTTGATATGTACTCACAGCACCTTGATATGTACTCACAGCACCTTGATATGTACTCACAGCACCTTGATATGTACTCACAGCACCTTGATATGTACTCACAGCACCTTGATATGTACTCACAGCACCTTGATATGTACTCACAGCACCTTGATATGTACTCACAGCACCTTGATATGTACTCACAGTACCTTGATATGTACTCACAGTACCTTGATATGTACTCACAGTACCTTGATATGTACTCACAGTACCTTGATATGTACTCACAGTACCTTGATATGTACTCACAGTACCTTGCTATGTACGCACAGTACCTTGATATGTACTCACAGTACCTTGCTATGTACTCACAGTACCTTGATATGTACTCACAGCACCTTGATATGTACTCACAGCACCTTGATATGTATTGCTTACATGTACACCAACCACTACAACTGCTGCACCCTGCACTACTGGTGCACAGAAAAGTCGGGCACACCAAGGTAATATACCTCTATACAGCATTGGACTGAATGCATAATACAAATCTAGGCGATTGAAATAAAGGAATACACATCAGAATCAAGGTGATGAGCTAAAGGTCGCAAGGTAAACAAAACAAAAAAATGTTTACTACCATATTAGTTGATTTGTTTGTGGTCCCAATCTTTCATGAGTCAAGCAGCTGAAGGCCACACCCCCTCCCTGTATGTGGGTCACACCCCCTCCATGAGTCAAGCAGCTACTAGGTCACATCCCACTCCCTCCATGAATCAAGCAGCTATGAGGGTCACCCCCTCCTCTCTCCATGCATACATGTACATTACAATCAAATTTTATTATTTGAACATTCCCTACCAGAGATTGATTCCCTTCACTTAAGAAGTCTTTCACTCGCAGGTCCATGAGGGATGAGATAATGGAAGAGTTTTTCTTCCCAAATCTAATCATTTCAGCAACTAACCACAAATAGTTGGTGCAAGCTGACAAATGTGGTGGTTGCACTGCCTAATACCAACAACACATTATACCAAAGACCTCAAACCATTATCCCAAGACCTCAAATCAATATACCCAAGACCTCAAATCAATATACCCAAGACCTCAAATCAATATACCCAAGACCTCAAATCAATATACCCAAGACCTCAAATCAATATACCCAAGACCTCAAATCAATATACCCAAGACCTCAAATCAATATACCCAAGACCTCAAATCAATATACCCAAGACCTCAAATCAATATACCCAAGACCTCAAATCAATATACCCAAGACCTCAAATCAATATACCCAAGACCTCAAATCATTAATATACCCAAGACCTCAAACCATTACTAGTAAGCCATTATACCAAAGACCTCACCCATTACAAGTGCCAGCTCATCACCCATGAATATGATGGAATGAAGGTGGGGCTGTTAAACAACTTTCATATCTTTACTGTTTGCCATGACCAATGGAAACACTACATGTACCCCTGACATATAAACCACACATACCAGACACACATGCACGCACATCATACCCATGAAGACTACACACCTCATACCCCTGAAGACTACACACCTCATACCCCTGAAGACTACACACACCTCATACCCATGAAGACTACACACCTCATACCCATGAAGACTACACACACCTCATACCCATGAAGACTACACACACCTCATACCCCTGAAGACTACACACCTCATGCCCCTGAAGACTACACACCTCATACCCCTGAAGACTACACACCTCATACCCCTGAAGACTACACACACCTCATACCCATGAAGACTACACACCTCATACCCATGAAGACTACACACACCTCATACCCATGAAGACTACACACACCTCATACCCATGAAGACTACACACCTCATGCCCCTGAAGACTACACACCTCATACCCATGAAGACTACACACCTCATGCCCCTGAAGACTACACACCTCATACCCCTGAAGACTACACACCTCATACCCCTGAAGACTACACACACCTCATACCCATGAAGACTACACACCTCATGCCCCTGAAGACTACACACCTCATACCCATGAAGACTACACACCTCATGCCCCTGAAGACTACACACCTCATACCCCTGAAGACTACACACCTCATACCCATGAAGACTACACACCTCATACCCCTGAAGACTACACACCTCATACCCCTGAAGACTACACACACCTCATACCCATGAAGACTACACACCTCATACCCATGAAGACTACACACACCTCATACCCATGAAGACTACACACACCTCATACCCCTGAAGACTACACACCTCATGCCCCTGAAGACTACACACCTCATACCCCTGAAGACTACACACCTCATACCCCTGAAGACTACACACACCTCATACCCATGAAGACTACACACCTCATACCCATGAAGACTACACACACCTCATACCCATGAAGACTACACACACCTCATACCCATGAAGACTACACACCTCATGCCCCTGAAGACTACACACCTCATACCCATGAAGACTACACACCTCATGCCCCTGAAGACTACACACCTCATACCCCTGAAGACTACACACCTCATACCCCTGAAGACTACACACACCTCATACCCATGAAGACTACACACCTCATGCCCCTGAAGACTACACACCTCATACCCATGAAGACTACACACCTCATGCCCCTGAAGACTACACACCTCATACCCCTGAAGACTACACACCTCATACCCATGAAGACTACACACCTCATACCCCTTAAGACTACACACCTCATGCCCCTGAAGACTACACACACCTCATACCCCTGAAGACTACACACCTCATACCCCTGAAGACTACACACCTCATGCCCATGAAGACTACATACCTCATACCCCTGAAGACTACACACCTCATACCCATGAAGACTACACACCTCATACCCCTGAAGACTACACACCTCATACCCATGAAGACTACACACCTCATACCCCTTAAGACTACACACACCTCATACCCCTGAAGACTACACACCTCATACCCATGAAGACTACACACACCTCATACCCCTTAAGACTACTCATACCCCTTAAGACTACACACACCTCATACCCCTTAAGACTACACACACCTCATACCCCTGAAGACTACACACCTCATACCCATGAAGACTACACACACCTCATACCCCTTAAGACTACACACACCTCATACCCCTTAAGACTACACACACCTCATACCCATAAAACCATCACTTTTCACTTACTTTCCACTGCGTTTGCAGCTATCAAGCTAGGGCACTCGTCAGCAATTGCCCTACTACGATCCTTAACGAGTACTTCTGTACAAGTATCCCTGAGCTGGTGTGTGGTGATGAGTGCAGGGTGTATAGTGATGAGTGCAGATGAGTGCAGGGTGTATAGTGATGAGTGCAGATGAGTGCAGGGTGTGATGAGTGCACAGTGGTGCATGTTATGTGAGCGAGTGACAAGCACAGGAGTCCTACCCCTAGCAAATGTTGCCCTAATAGCAGCCCACCTGTTGGACAGAGGTGCACCCTCGGCATGTCTCAAGGTACTTCTCAGCTCTGCGTTCCTCATCATGAAGCTTCTGGTCTGCCTGCAAAGGAAACCAGCCGCATCACGGCATGCACCAAACTTTAAAATCCTCCCCCCCTCCCCCCTTTTATTCCCTTTTTCTAAAGTAGCACGGTCATTCAGACCTACATATTTCATGTAGTTCTGTACGCCATTCTCCGCTAGGTACACAGGGGCATGGGTCTTGTAGAAGTCTCGAGCTGCTGCTATGTAGGTCTTTTCAAAATAATCCTGGTATATCTTGAGCTTGTTGGTTGCTTCAGCAGTGCTGAGGTTGACTATGTGCATATGTGTGTTCACGTGTATGTGTGCATGTGCATATGTGTATTTGTGTGTGCATAAATGTATGTGTATGTATGTACATGTGTGTGCATGTGTATGTGTATGGCATGTGTATGTGTTTGTGTGTATGGCATGTGTATGTGTTTGTGTGTATGGCATGTGTATGTGTTTGTGTGTATGGCATGTGTATGTGTTTGTGTGTATGGCATGTGCATGTGTTTGTGTGTATGGCATGTGTATGTGTTTGTGTGTATGGCATGTGTATGTGTTTGTGTGTGTATTGTGTGTATGCATATGTTAGGTGGATGTCCACAGAGTATGCAAGTGTGAATGTTAAATGTTAATCGTCAAACATGCGCAATGTTGGGTAGAGATAAGCACAAAACACCCACACACATAGATAACACGTGTTGTATGCCGTGTGTGTGCATGTGTGTGCATGTGTGAGTGTAGTGCCTATCAGACACATGTATAAATTCCCAGATGTCAACTTGTAATGATATGGCTCATAAGTAACCTTTCAATCGCTCTTAAATTCAATTAGGCAGTACAAGTAAAGAGGCACACACACACACACACACACACACACACACACACACACACACACACACACACACACACACACACACACACACACACACACACACACACACACACAAACAAACAAACAAACATATATTTACCAGCAGAACTGCTCCTGAACACTATGGATCTAAATATAAATGCACCCCATACCCCTCTGATTAGGTCACCTTCATTAATTATTAAAGCAGTCAGTCCAGGCATGTGTGGTTACATAGTTGCCAACATTTTGACAAATAATTCCGGGACCGGAAGCCATACCCCATACCACACCCACCTTTTCAGATCATATCGCCCACGTGATGTAGCATGATATTTAAAATGACAAATGTGTCAGTGTGGGGCACTTCATTACAATATTGAGCAGCTATGTCAATTATGTCAATAATTATTGCACTAATCAGTTGCTCGGAGCCCCACCCACACTCCAGATGTGAGGATGAGCCCCACCCACACTCCAGATGTGAGGGCAGGGCTCTGCCATCGTACATGTGAGGGCGGGGCTCTGCCATCGTACATGTACCCGAGCTAGGAAGCAAACGCTAATGGGGATTTCACTGCAAGGGAGTGGCCTAACAAATTGGGTGTTTGACTGAAACGTATCTGGTTGGGCGTGTCCCGACCTTAGCGTGGCATACTTAGCATGGCATACGCCACGCTAAGGTCGGGACACGCCCAACCAGAATGGATCCGCGTTAGAATTCCGGGACAAATGGGCCATCTGGGACCCTTCCGGGACAATGGTACGAAATCCGGGACTGTCCCGGACGTTCCGGGACAGTTGGCAACTATGTGGTTACATCATAACTATAAAGAAACCACATAATAATCATCTAACCATACAATAATCATCTAACCATATAATAATCATCTAACCATTAATAATCATCTAACCACATAATAATAAGTCTAACCATATAATAATAAGTCTAACCATCCGATAATAAAATAATAATCAAATCAACAAATAACCATAAGGTACTGCAAAAGATAATGGCATGTACTATGCCAGATCATTAATAAACTAGATGGTTGGTGATCATTAATAAACTAGATGGTTGGTGATCATTAATAAACTAGATGGTTGGTGATCATTAATAAACTAGATGGTTGATGATCATTAATACACTAAACGGTGTGATCATTATTGCATCTGGTGGTGGCAAGGTAGATTAAATATTGAATACCCATAAAATTAGGGTGCTTTGTGGGGTATATAAAGGCCTGGGAACTACACCAATGCCTCCCCAAAGGTCAAAAAGGTCGATGGTGAACGGGTTAATCTTGATCATTCTTTTAAAGCCCTTGTGAAGCAAGTCACATTGCAGGAACCTTTAATCATTGTCCAGAATGTGACCCACTCCACTGTAATTGAGCATTTTTGAGATGCTAAACACATCATCCACCATTGACCTTTAGACAATAGGAATATTCCATGTAATATTATTCATGACCAGGTTTTGTATAGAGGTTAATATCTGTGGCGCTTGTACACACTTCTTTGTGTATGGGGTATGCATACAATCATGTGGGTGAGCAATGTATTCAGGGATTTTGTGTGGGTATGGTACATTGTATGCATGCACCATCTGTGTGTGTGTGTGTGTGTGTGTGTGTGTGCCATGGTTCAGATGCAATGTACCAATGTCATGGAAGCCAATTATGTGCAAGATTTGACACATTCAGCCTGCATAAGCCTGCCTGAGCCACACAATCTCTAGCATGTGTGCCTGTGTGCATCTGTGTATATTGTGTATAGTGCGTGTGCCTGTGCCTGCCAGTGTGTTATGGAAGTGTCACTGTGTATAGTGTGCGTTGTGCGTGCAATGCCCTGCACACAACTATGCCCATGTAAGGACCACATAACTATGCCCATGTAAGGACCACATAACTATGCCCATGTAAGGACCACATAACTATGCCCATGCAAGGACCACATAACTATGCCCATGTAAGGACCACATAACTATGCCCATGTAAGGACCACATAACTATGCCCATGTAAGGACCACATAACTATGCCCATGTAAGGACCACATAACTATGCCCATGCAAGGACCACATAACTATGCCCATGTAAGGACCACATAACTATGCCCATGCAAGGACCACAGGCTGTAGTACAAGAGCAGCTCACCAAATGACTCCCTGACACCAATCACGAGCTGAGAGTCAAAAGCCTCTCCACTTCTTTCCTTGTACAGTAGCTTCATGGCTGCTGACAGAAGCTTATCTTTGATGGCTGAAAAGATACTGCTGTTCCAACTGTTCAACATCAACTAAAAGATTGTGTGTGTGTGTGGGGGGGGGGGGGGGGGTGCGTACACAGTTATGTGACGTGTGCGTGTGGTATGTGGTGTCTATCCCACTGCCTAACTACCAACAGGAAAAAAAACTCACTAACTGCACTTTATTTCCTTCCTGACTTTTCTTCTTTGGCGTCTTTCCCGACCCTTCCATCTCCATAGCCTGAAACGGTTTGGGTAGATACTCGCACTGGGTGAAGTACTTGGTCCATTCGGCGATATAAGCTTTTAAGAGAGCCGACTCCTCTTTGTGAGAAAGTACAGACTATCGTATTGGCGATGGGAAAACGTCACTTATAAAAATAGAAATGAGCTGTATAAATAAGTCAAATACCGTCTCTACGTTCTTAATGAAGCTTAAGATTTCATCCTCTAAGCCTTTCTGTATTTTTGCTCCGGCCTTTTCATCCCAGCTGCAAACCGAATGAACGTCCCTATTAAAACAAAAAAAAAACAACAAGCGACGTATCTCTCAAGGCAGATGTTCAGCCGTGGGCGTTCACCAGAATAAGTCTTGCCATTCGTTCCTCGTTACGTGCTCTTGCTTGAGTAGCTTCAGTACGACGGGTCTCATCTGGGGCCACCTATCACCGAACTTCGTGCTTCCTTGCCCTTTTAACAAGGCCGACGTGCTAGTGGTAGTACCGGTACTAGCCATTCCGCACAACTGGGTGTGCTCAATTAGAGTCAATTACCGATGCATACAGACATACGTAATTACATTCCATTTATACGAGCGAAAAATTGCACATACCAAGACGTCATTTTAACGCAAACTAGCATATAATAATTTATAAAGGAATATCAAAAGTCATCCTATAGTACGTATGCATACTATGCTACGCTACAGAATACAACACACACACAAGTTCACAAAAAATAAATCTTGCAAGAACAGCGGACACAATTAGCCCTATTCAAAAACGACTGTTGTGCTGTTTGTGTGCATAAGTGTGTGAGTGGGGGGGGGGGGGGGGGGGGGGGGGAAACAGGTGAAGCCAACAACTTCAGAAACCCCCTACAACAGACTGTTGTGCTGTTTGTGTGCATAGAGATGTGACAGAAGAGGGAAACAAGCAGTGACCACCAGTAACCCAGTAACTCCTGCCCCCACTCCCCCCCCCCCCCCCCTCCCTCCCCCAAACAGAACACAGCCAAAGCACCTGTGTGTTTGATGGCTGTGACCACAGAGGTGTACTCATATTCACAGGCTTCTGCATCATTCCCGGCTGCATCATTCCCAGCTGCATCATTCCAGGCTGCATCATTCCCGGCTGCATCATTCCCGGCTGCATCATTCCCGGCTGCATCATTCCAGGCTGCATCATTCCCGGCTGCATCATTCCCGGCTGCATCATTCCAGGCTGCATCATTCCCGGCTGCATCATTCCCGGCTGCATCATTCCAGGCTGCATCATTCCAGGCTGCATCATTCCAGGCTGCATCATTCCCGGCTGCATCATTCCCGGCTGCATCATTCCAGGCTGCATCATTCCCGGCTGTTGCAGGGACTATCACAGGAGAGAAAAAAAACAATTCAAGTAAGTGCCCACTAAGAATGGGCATACCATAAATGGAGACTGCTGCTGAAATCCTAGTGCAGGCTGGGAAGTCTGAGCAAAGCCCATTGACACTGTCCCTCTTGAAGCAGCTGATGGCTGTGATACAAACATAACAATGGGATGCATTTACAGTTATCACAAAGGGTGTTATCTATCACACCAGCCCTTGCATGTGGGAAAGGCAAGCTGTATATGTACCCTCTTGATTGCCCCCCCCCCCCCCCCCCCCCAGGGTAAATATTCTCAGTTGTGACTGGCAACAATTAATGGGTTATGTGCAATATGTGTTGTCTATGTACATGCTCTAAGTGAACACACTCCAAAGTGAAATTGGTCTTGCATGCATAGCGTTTAAACTGAAATGAAAAACAAAAGCAAATGTTTACTACAAAAAAAAAAGCCAGCGAGCATCTATAGATATAAATATTTAGATGTACATGGGTATTAAAAAATAAAAACAAAAAACAAGGGATTATGCCAATCTTGAAATGATCAATCTCTCAGACCTAAATTTAGCAAGTTCCAGAACAATACATGTATAGGTAAAAGTAGTCCGTAATAGTCATCATTGCCATAATCCCTTTACTCAGTTTGTTGTCCACAAAGCTAAAAGCACACTACGGTATATATTGGTTCATGTATTTTGCCAATCGCACAGTAGCGTACAACCTAATTTCTGGCTCAATTTGTTAACCTGGATGAAACAGTGATTAAGAGAGCAAGTACGAGCCTCCAATGAAAAGTGAGATTCGTCTTATTTATGAATGCATGCGCTCTTTGTAGGATATACAGAACGCAAGACTGTTTGGCCATACCATAATGCATTGCCCTATTTAGGCAAATGTCACAGACAAGGTTTACAGGCACTTCCTGGGATTCATTTGCCAACATAACCTTAGGCTGACTTCCTTCAAGTAATAACTGTTCACAGAATAATTATTCGACAATCTGGAATGATAGACATCACTCTTTTCTCCCATGCAATAAATAAAGGTCCCAACCGTACCAAATGAATACACAAGTTACAACTGGGGGAGCTGTACAGTGAACTTCACCACAAAAATCAGAACAATTATATTATATTAGGACCTTTTCAATTCTTAACCCTTTAAAAAGACACAGAACATTGCTAGACATTAGTCTTAGTAAAGGGGACCTCGTTAGCAGCAAAGGAAATTGAATAGATTCCAAAAGCAAATCAGCAGTACATGTACCTCTGTACAACTAAAAAATAAAACAATCAGATTACCTGGAGGGACTGTGGTTGAGATTCCTGCCACTTGGGCCCACCCGTTATAACACTAGGAGCAGCAGGCTTCCATTGGTGATCCGTCCTGGGACAGATGCAAGATTAGCAGGATCAGCAGATAATAATTGAGTGGAAGGGCACACTTACTTCTTGCTAGCATTCGACTTTATGTCCAAGTCTGAAATATAATATACAAACAGAAGACATTACATCACTATTAAGTTAGAGCCGTAAAATCGCACTTAGGTTATCAACCAGGTTGGACAGACTGCCGGCTGTATCAGATGGGGACTTGGACGCTTTTGAAGTGGAGGGTTGCTGCGGTTGGGTGGCGAGGGGTCCCACAGCGGTGGGCTGAAGGATGCCCCCCTGACGGGAAGCAGCAGCCGCAGCCGGAGGGGGTGTGGCCGCAGCCGAAGGGTGTGTGGTGGTGGTGGTGGTCTGACTCTTACCAAAAACAGTGTCAAAGTCGGGACCTCGTATGTCCGAGAATGGATCAGCTGCCACACTGCTAGCTGTAGACAGGATTGGGAGGTGGGGCAGCACACATACATAATCCCATGGGGCTGCCACAGAGGTTCAAATGATTACATACACTGAGAGCTTGTCGCAGATGACCAGGGGTCTGCTGCCATGACTCCGCCCCCGCTGCCTCCCTTTCCTCCAGACGACTCGAAAGGGTTAAAGGAGGAAGCCGAAGCAGCATTACCCCAGGGGTTACTGGACGGGGGTGGTGCCTGCTGTGTAGGGGCAGCATGCACCTGCAGACTGAGCAGGTCGTGCAGCCCAGAGGGCTGGGACTGGGGCTGAGGTTGTTTGGTTTCGGTTGCCTACAGATTAAAAAAAAAAAAAAGACAAGAAAAGATTGTAATTAACAAAAGTTTTTCTCTTCTTCGTCTAAGTACCTTTGCGGGGGAAGAAGTCCCCTGCTTTGGCGTCCCTGAGCCACCTCCAGAGGCATTGGTGGCTGCAGCTCTACTCTGAAAATGTCAGAGAAAAACAAAGTTAGTGCAAAGAGTTGACGGCTTTTTTGTTTGTGTTTGTTTGTTTGTTTGTTTGTTCCTCAATACCTTGAGCTCTTCAAACCTCTTCCTCTGCGCCTCCATCAAGTGTGAGCTGGGAGCCACGGGGGTCGAGGAGGAGGAGGGAGGGTCATCTGTTGCATTTAGGACCTTCAGCTTTTCACTGGCTGCTGCTATGGAAGGACTAACAGCGTGTACCGCCAGCTCAGAACACACCTCCTCAGGAGAATAGGGAAACTCCTAACCTGGCATCACCGCTGCCAGACTTCTTGACAATGTCCATGTCATTAAGGTGGGTCTCCAGAGCTGGTAGCAGGTCTTCAGGGGCCTTCTTTATATCAGGTGGTGGATTTCTGTCTACGTTAACACTCTGTGTGTGTGTGTGTGTGTGTGTGTGTGTGTGGTGTGTGTGTGTGTGTGTGTGTGTGTGTGTGTGTGTGTGTGTGTGTGTGTGTGCATGCAGAAGATGGGGTGCACAGGTTAGGAGAGTATATTCAACACCCGTGCAAACTAGTACACACCCCAGCCTGGCTCAAAAAGCTCGACACACCCTCCTGACGAGTTATGAACTTCCTGTAGGCATCGATCACCTCTTTGCATTGTGGCTTCTTCATGTCAAAGAAGCGTTCTGAAGTAAACGGAACGACATAGGCATTGTTAGAGAAATCAGCCTACAGTAAGCATTGGCTTGTACCCAAGAGGTTAATCATAACTTGATTGTACGCAGAATACAGATTCAGCACATCCTGTGCAGGACAATGTGTCAGAAGAGAAGAGATAGAGATAGGAGAGGGAGGGAGGGAAGGACAGAGGGGAAGATAGCATTTAAAAAGGCAAAGAGAAAGGGGAGGAGGGGGAAGGGCCTACCTTATACAACATCAGGTAGACTGTGCATATGACTCCGTTAGTCAGCTCATGTGGATGGATCTAGTGGTTGATTGATCAGGGCATCAATAAGAACTGCCACAACTATTTTTAAAAATAAATGTACTTACATCCACCTCCAGTAGGTGGTCTATCTGTTGTTGGATGACACCAGCCATCTTGAGCAGCTGGCATGTGACAGAACAACACAATAAGTGCAACTAAGGCAGTTCTCTTTGTCTTACCTTGGCTGAGTCCAACATTCTGACAGCGTCATCCTCCCTAACAAAAAAAAACAAAAAAAAAAAACGGTGATGAATGCAAAAGGGACGGACATTTCTTACTCTCTCGGTAAACGACAGACGTCCAAAGCCAGCGTCCTGTACCCCGTGCACACGTAGGCGAGGTAGCGTGCATATCTCGGTACGTACACACTCATGCTCGACGCTGTGTTATGGCAGGGACGCAACGTACCATGGTGCCGCTGACAAAGACAAGCTCTTTTTTTTTTCCTTACCTAGAGGGTCCGAAATGTCCCTGAATTCGTCCAGCGAAAAAGTGGAGGAACGCGTAGCTAAACATTGCAGGAACCTCTGCGTGTGTGATTTGGAAGGACGGGGGAGGAGGACGAAGGGATAGAAGAGGGGGCGGAGGAACGTAGGGCAAAGCTATCACTTACTTCGTTACCCAGCGTCATGAGGCTGTGGGAAGTGATAAGCAGTTTCATTACTACCGCCCAGTTGGCGTGTCGCGACCTCTCGAATATCAAGTCAGCCAACTCCGTGATCGACGACTGGGAGTCGTTGGTCACTTGGATCAGAACTGCGGCAAGAGTGGATATCATACTAATCCCCTCAACGATACGAGCGCGTAAAGTAAGGGAACTGGTACGAAGGCTCGCTCGGCAGATAAATGCAATGTAAACGCGGGTGTGTGTGTGTGTGTGTGTGTGTGTGTGTGTGTTGTAGTTGTTGTGTGTGCGTCTGCACTTACAATCTACATGCTTCTTTTTGGGTCCGGCTATGTCGTGACTCGAGGCCTTGCAAAGTATCTTGTTGTTAACTTGACCGCCCAGTTCATTAATAAAGGCGGTTGCCTTATCCTTCACCAACCCCGCCATTTCTTGAAGGCTTTTTTTTTGCGTGCCGACTGCTAAACCAAAAAAATGACGTATTGTTACTGAATTATTTGTCACGTGAATTACAATATTTAACTGACAATTAGCGCCACGTGGAAGTTGTTCCAGAAAAATCTCGATCAGACATGGAGCAAGCGGAAAAAGATATAGCTGCGATGCTTGGCATAAAGCCTCAACAGGAGGTTCCGTCGATGCACATGGACGAAGACATGGAGGAAGAGGCGAACGCACTTGCTGATGAAGCGATCAAGAAAATGGAAGCGGACAAACCGCCGGCTGAGTGGGGGGAGGATATCTCTCCATCGCACGACGGAGGAGTCTGCAAAAAAATCCTTAAAGAAGGAAAAGGATATGCGAAAGCTCCAAAGGGATCAGAAGTCTCCGTCCACTACACGGGAAAACTGCTGGATGGCACAGTGTTCGATTCTAGCAGGGACCGTGGTGAGTACTTTAAATTCAAGCTCGGCAAAGGAAGCGTGATCAAAGGCTGGGACATTGGTGTGGCTACAATGAAGAAGGGCGAATCTTGCTTGCTGACGTGCAAGTCAGATTACGCTTACGGAAAAGACGGGTCGCCACCCAATATACCCGGAGACGCGACACTCCAGTTCGAGGTAGAACTGTTCGATTGGCAAGCCGAAGATATAACGAACGACGGAGGCGTTCTGAAGACTGAACTGGCCGAAGGAGAGGGGTGGGCCAAGCCATCCGATGGCGCTGTTGTGACCGGTAAGACCAAAGAAATTAGTATTGGGTGCGTAATTAAATAATGTATTCCCGTTTGACCCCAGTGCACCTTGTCGGCACATATGAAGGCAAAGTATTCGAAGACAGAGAAGTTACATTCGACTACGGAGAAGGTTACTTAAGGATAAGGATAGCCAATGGGTAATCGAGTCGTGTCTTGTCTGGCTTTTGTAGGGTCTGAAGCTGGCATAATCTCTGGTGTGGAAAGGGCCATCAAAGAAATGAAACTGAAAGAAAAAGTTCGTTTGACCATCAAGCCCCAGTACGCCTTTGGTGCAGAAGGAAACAAGACGTTTGGCATTCCCTCAAATGCGACAGTGGAATATGAGGTCCACATAACAGGTCTGGTGAAGGCCAAGCAGACTTACGACTACACCACAGCAGATGAGAAGAAGACTGAAGCTGAAAAGTTAAAGGAGAAGGGATCAAACTACTTCAAAGGGAACAAGTTTGCTTTGGCAGTCAAACTGTACGAGAGGGCGCTAGAGCTAGTTAAGAAAAGTTCTACCCCTAAAGACGATGAAGAAGAATTGTTTAAAGAAACACGGCTGGCTCTTCACTTAAACTTGGCCGCTGGCTATTTGAAACTGAATGAAGCAACAAAGGCTCTGTCCCAATGTGACGAAGTGAGTTGTGAATTACATTGGTGCTATGAGACTCCTTTGTCATGCCAGTTGGCATTTTGCAGGCTCTTCAGTTGGACAAGACCAAAGTCAAGGCATACTTTAGGAAGGGTCAGGTAGGAGTCAAATTGATGCACCAGAATAACATGACTGGACCAAGTGAGGCATGATTGGCTTTGTTTTCAAAGTTTTCCTTCTGTGGTACAGTGTGGTTTGATAAAAGTCCACTGTAATGGGAAAAGAGTGTGGGTGTATTTTCACTGTAATGGAGGCAGTGTGTGGGCGTATTTATGGGCCTTTCCCCAACATTCTTATCCCCAACGGATGATAGGGTGTATCTATGGGTCTGTTCCCAACATTTCTTATCCCTAAAGGATAACAGGATGATAAATCATGCTGTCTGCTCATATGGCAAAATTTATAGTTCGTATATATATATTTAGGCTTGTCAGCAGCTCCAAGAATATGAGTTGGCAATTGAGGCATTCAATGAGGTGCTGAAGCTGGAGCCAGACAATCGTGAAGCTCAGGTGCAACTCAAGCAGAGCAGAAATATGCGAAAAGCCCTTGTGGACAAAGAAAAAAAGCTGTATGCAAATATGTTCAAGAAGCTGGTAGCTGAAGAGAAGGGGTTAGTTTATTATTTTTAAAATTTTCTCGTAATTATGTTCGATATTCTTGCAGCACAAATCAACCCACCCCACAGACAGGAAGCGTATCTGCTTAGTTGCTGTACTGTTTCTAGTAAAATGTTTGCTGATATTTTCGTCTTTTTTTCTTCTTTTTTGCCAAAGTGCTCGATTAAGAGATTTATGTGCAAGTTGAAGAGACTCGACTATAAGATCTCTAGATTTAATTCACTGCACATTGAATCTCCCACCAGTAGAATCAATAAATAAAATTGCGCGTAAAAAACACTTACTAAGACTTACCGTATACCTTGTCCAAACTATTTATTGGCGTTATTATGACATTTTTACCCTCTCCCGTCCAGCAAGTTGTTTTTAGATTCACCCATGCATGGGCGTACGCAGCCTTCGGGAAAGGGGGGGTCGAAATTTTATACAAGGTGACCTTACGTCACGCAAAATTATGGATTCAATGAGCGGGGGGGGGGTGCTGTCCGCCTTCCCGATTCAACGAGCGGGGGGGGGGGGGGGGGGTGCTGTCCGCCTTCGGCCGATTCAACGAGCGGGGAGGGGGGGGGGGGGGGGGGGTGCTGTCCGTTAAAACTGGTGACCTCATTTAAAAAAAGGTGACCTCATTTTGTGGAGGGAGTGGGGTCGTTCGAACCCATCGACCCCCCCCCCCCCCCCCCCCCCCCCCTGCGTACGCCATGCCATGAGTCATTGGAGATCGCTATTCTTCCAAAACATATACTCACATGCCGAAGGCATGTGAATACAGGAGGAAAAGGTTAGGGGGTTAGGGGTTTAGGGTTTAGGGTTAAGGCATGAGGCGCGAAGCGCCGACGATGCCGACGCCGAAATCCGGGGTCACACATTGTGTCCATCCACTCTAAACCGCCTGTAGTCTGAATAGCATGCTGCCAGTTGAGCCTACGCTGCAGCTTGCATTTATACAGCTATAAATTGTGGACAATAATCTCTGTAGCGTCATAGCCGTTAACCCCTCCCTCCAGCGTCACTATGACGCTAATTTTTCCAAAAATAGTTTGGACAAGCCCCCCTTAACGAAATTAGAAAAACCCTCTGCAACGTTACTCTCATCATGAAACACAAAATTGCAGCAGAATATTTCGTGTCCAAGTGTGTTACTACAAAAAGACACAGACAAAAACATATTCAGGGCAAGTGAGGACAAGATGTTAACTCAGTCCTCTTCATCTCTAGTAGCCCCCTCCTTGGGCTTTGGTCCACCAGCTGGTTTAGCCATAATGATCTAAGTAGAAGATAAAGAATTTATTTTAAAACAGAACAGATTGCACACCACTGTTCCCACTGTCACATTATGTTTGCTGTTACAATACAGTGTAGTCCTTGCAACGCTATTTACAAAGAGGGGAGTGACAAAGTTTACCTACTTGGTTAGTATACAAATAATGGGAGTGTGCTTAATTGATGGATCAATCACCCAGAGGGGAGGAGACGTTATAGGAATTTAATCATATTTATGTACATTAATTTTAGCATTTAAATAGGTGAAATATGACAAAGATCAGTTTTATTACTTCATGGAGATCCTTGTTATTGAAGTCTCTACAATTTCAGGTGAGCCACACATAGAGCATTTCAAGCACCTTGTGCCTATATCAGCTTCACAATGCCCTATATCAGCTTCACAATGCCCTATATCGGCTTCACAATGCACATCGAAAGTGGTTACTTTTTATCAGGAAAATGTTCCCCCCCCCCCCCCCCCCCCCCAAGTCTAGTCTCTACCATGCGCCTACACCTATCAGTGTTCTACTGAAACAAGGAAATTTGCTCATTGAAATGGCCATCCAACCAGTCACATCAATTACCTAATAGATTAAATTAAACTACACAATGCAATTTTAACTAGCATGCACAGAGATTTGAGGACCACATTTGATAGCATTACATAATACTATTACATAAAGCTCTCAAAAGCTGTCGTGTCGTAACAGCTTAGGGCTGGGGGCCCAAAATGGCTGCCCAGACTCAAAACTAGTTCACACTTGACTTACATCCTCAGAGTCACGGCTTAAAGTTTTGTACAATGCTTAAGTACTACACTACATTTCTATCTTTAGAATTCCCTGCACCTTGTGCGCATCAAAAATGCTTTTCGATGCTAGCATTTGTTTAACCCTTTCAACTCTTAACAACATATTTACAATGTAAAGTATGGGAGCTATGATGTAATCCATAAGATATTCCTGCTAACAGAGAGGAAGATAATATTGATCAGAGCCTACAAAAGTGGCAAGAAAGTTAATCATTATGGTCCGTATTTCAAATTCCAAAAATAATAATACATCGATCAATTACGTATGTCTTATGGGGAACATACGGAAAACGAGAACTCAATCTGACATACGAGTCAGATCTTGGTCTGACAATGGTGTAATGACTGTATGGTAAGACCAAGTTCAATTTAATGAACAGGAAGTGACAGATGAGGGGATAATTGCATCAGATCAGGAAGTGAGGGGTTAACTGATTAGATGTGGTATACAGAGCGGAATATAACGGTCGGCCTTTGGACATTTTGCCGTTCAATTTCATGCCATGGCCGATCGTTTATTATTATGGTCGGTCATTTCGGCCGATCATTACAACTAGCAACTACGCCCACTAATTACTGTGCTGATTGGCTGCAATAACCAACCTCGATCGTGATGTGATTATGCGGGAAAAGTTTGTTCAGTCGTACGTGTTAATTGAATATTGATTAAGACTATATCCGTGTATCCGTACGGCCGTGCGAGCGAGCTCTAGCGTTGGATAGCTAGTCCATATACTATTGTGTCTAATTAAACACACTTTACAGTTGCATATTTCTGTGCGCAAGCCTTGTTAAGCTCTTCGTCATAGAAGACATAGCCTTGTCATAGGTCCGTGACAAATACCTCGCGTATATGGCTATCAAAAACTTGAAGCATGTAGCAAGTGCAACAGATGGGATCCTAACTCTGATTGATAAATAACGTACGAACCATGCCTTTGCTTGCTACTATACTGTGCAAACTGTATGCATTTCATAACACATGTAATTAGTTTATACCTGCAATACTTAGTCATGAATAATTAATGATGTCAGATCATGTCCGACCAAAATGCCTCTTGGTCTGACATTTTTTCAGATCACTTTAAGGGAGTTATAAACCGCTCTGGGTATATGCAGATTTGTGTACGCAACATGTGGCTGAATTATTGCACTTGAAACACAGCACACAGCTGTGTTTCAGCTACATATTCTGTACTTCAAACGCTAGCTAATTAACCTAATGCTAAAGTAAATGATACCGTATGATGGCATGAATGTGACCTAGCTCTTGCTAAAAGAGTACTTTGTAGCAATGAATGATGACTACTTAATGTTTAATCTCCAGGGAAAAATCCTTATTTAAGGATATCATTATCCTTAAATAAGGATCGTCTTTTACATTGCATACTTCTGCTAACCAAGCAAATTAGATAACATAAATGCTATTGGTCAATTGTATACTAATTAGCCTCCATAACAAACTGTAAATGATGTCAATATGATCAATGTCCATATTTTAAAACAGGGATGAAGTGGCACATCCTTATTTAAGGATTGACACCATCCTTAAATAAGGATCACAACAGTAGAGGTTATTGACCTCAAAAACCATAGTGGTTTTAAAACTCTTGATTTTCTCTGATAGTCAATTAACCCAGCTATGCTCACAACCTGATTCCTTGAAAAAATAACTTGTAGTTAATAAGTTATGAACATTTACATCATAACACTTCAAAATTAATATCAAGCGTTTGTATAATGACGCGTATGTGTACTGATGTAGATGCTATCTTCTGGTCAAACGCCAGCGTGGATGTATCCCTATAGCCTCGCTGAAACCAGTGCATGACCACGTGCACTACATGTGGTTGCGCTCCATTGAACAGACTGAGTGTGCTTTCAATTCCTATCATTTCATACATACAGTACCGGGGCATGTACAATAGTGGATTGGGGGGGGGGGGGGGGGGGGGGGGGGCGAGATGTAGGAAGCGTTGCCAATTCTTAATCAGACTCAAGGGGACCAAGTCATTGCCTAGGCCTACTACTGCTGCCGCCATAGATTATGGAATTACGGTCACCTATAGCTGCACATGTATTTATAGGCCTAGTGGCCCGCCTATATACATGTACGTCCCATCCATATAGTGAGGAATTACATCCGTCGTTTTCTGTGGCTCTCTCGGTAACTAAGTAGGGTTGCTTAGCTATAGCTTGACACTTTCGAGTGTATGCAATCAGTACCTGTACACTGGCCGTGCCTAGCTCGGGCCGCACGGTACGGTACGTACAATGTACGTGAGTCTTGAGCCAGCGTATCGCCGTGGATATTGTTCCACAGACGGGTC
This sequence comes from Spongilla lacustris, assembly GCA_949361645.1. NCBI lineage: Eukaryota > Metazoa > Porifera > Demospongiae > Spongillida > Spongillidae > Spongilla > Spongilla lacustris. Next base: position 7,979,479 of record OX442421.1, on the reverse strand, counting down.
CATCTGATTCTGACAGTCTACATTCTACTCCTTCAGCTTTCAGAAACCTGCCCTTCCTTCGATTTGAGTTAATTGGCTCACTACTATATCGCCAATGGCAAATGGCGGCTTCGCCATAACGAGACTGTAATACCGGTTTTTAAGCAAGTCAAACCTGTTTTAATCGCGGCAGTAGCGCTAATCTGCCTTATCTTGAATCTAGTTAAACACAAATCTAAAATAAAGCACCAAGTGTGCATCATTCTCTTAGAAAGTGGTCATCATCCTTATTTAAGGATGGCCATCCTTAAATAAGGATTCCGGGAGATTAAACATTAAGAGTAAGCAACTACTAAAAAAGAACTCCACTTGTATAGGCTTCCTCAAAACAAGATAAGCTAAACAACGGCCTCTTTTGACGAAACATAATACTACAAATAGGACAGGAGTTACAACCAAACTAATTCAACCAAACGATAGCCCTTTGACTCCTAGGTGAACTGCTCGTCCTGCCATCAGAAACACAACAGCCTCTCAATTTATGGTTCTCACTACACTACTATTTACCTAGATCTAAGACAATTGCTTCTAAACTCTGACGACATTACAGTCTGACCTTACTACCTTAACTCCCTGATCATATAGCACCAGATAAACCGACCTCGTCAATCTTTAAAGCTGTGCAAGCCGCGTTGGACGCCAGCTTGATGCCCCAGTACTTGCACAGGTAGAGGTCCAGTATTCCAGCAGAAACTGCATCTGTCACATTGGAGCCTTCCCCTCGAACATCGAACCCAGAATTCTTGTTTCCACTCTGATGTGCAGCGTGGAGATTGCTGATCACTTCTGTTCCCTGGGGGAATGAACAACATAATGTAAACCAAGCAATACATTGTACAGCCTTGATGGAAACCTTAGCTCCACTGTTTTCAGCCAACGCACGAGGCAGTGTTTCAAGGGAGTCTGCAAATTTCTTGATGGCATACTGTTCAAGCCCTGGGCAGGACTGGACAGACACAAGTGATATGTACAATGTGAATGCCGTAGTGTGGTGTGTACTAGTGAGGGTGTCAGTGTAAATGTGTACTGGGAAGTGGTGCCATAGTGTGGTATGTACTGGTGAAGGTGTCAGTGTGAATGTGTACTGGAAAGAGATGCCATAGTGTGGTGTGTACTAGTGAGGGTGTCAATGTGAATGTGTACTGTGAAGTGGTGCCATAGTGTGATGTGTACTAGTGAGGGTGTTGTGCAGTGCATGCACAGCAACTCTGTACATATAGATGCACATCTTCTTGTAGTTGAAATCAAAAGCCCATACCTCGCCATAAGAGGTGAGCTGTTTTGCTAACTCAATCTCAGTGGCACCACCTCCTGGGACAAAACGCTCATCCTTTGTGAGAGCCTTGAATGTGTTTATGCCGTCGTCCAGAACCCTTTCAATGTCATCCATGATGCTGTCGGTGGACCCTCTGACGATGATAGTTGCAATAGAACTATCCTCCTTCTCTTTTGGACAAGACAACCAAGATGACAGCCAACCCAGAGACAACATCAGGGTGATGACAGACAACACCAGGGTGATGACAGACAACATCAGGGTGATGACAGACAACATCAGGGTGATGACAGACAACATCAGGGTGATGACAGACAACATCAGGGTGATGACAGACAACATCAGGGTGATGACAGACAACATCAGGGTGATGACAGACAACGCCAGGGTGATGACAGACAACACCAGGGTGATGACAGACAACATCAGGGTGATGACAGACAACACCAGAGTGATGACAGACAACACCAGGGTGATGACAGACAACATCAGGGTGATGACAGACAACACTAGGGTGATGACAGACAACACCAGGGTGATGGCAGACAACACCAGGATAATCATCACACCACCACAGAATGACTACTACCACATGCATCCCTTACTTTGTCGGAAGACCACCACAGTTGTCCCGCCCACCTCCTCCACATCAACTATATCACAGTGTCCAGCTTCATCGGCTGTGGGAGGAGCCTGAGACAAATGGAACATCAACAAGCATTAGCCAGATATAAAACTCAACCATATCCTTACAATCTTGGGGAGAGCCGTGGCCCCAACTGCCTTGCAGACCCTCCTCAGATCAAACTTTGACAGTAGCCTGAGCAAGATGGTGCATGGTGACCAACCTCTCACGGGCACAGAGAAGGCTTCCTCTCACCTCACGGTCATGATGTTGTACTTGTTGAGGAAGTGCAGAGCCAGTTCCCCCACCTTCCCACCAGTGACCACAACGTTGCACCCAGACTGAGCTAATGCCTTTACATCCTGAGGGTGTGGGGAGGGGGGAAAAACGATTAGCCTTCCAACCTCATTCTGTTCTGGATCATAAATAGACCAGCTGGCTAATCTGGTATTGAAAGGACTTAATATGGGCAATACTGTACTACACCCAATAAACATTCCCAGCAACTCCCCCTGACTATGGAGGACCTATTTATAAATGCATGGATAGTCTGTTCATTTTTTTTAGCATTGGCTGGGCCGTTTTTGACATAAGTTGAATTTTGTACAATGCGCAGACAGTAACGGACTTTACTTTTTTGGACTTCACACCTATTTCTCTCTAAGTTTCTATTCCTGCTGTTGATATTAATATTGTCAAGTTGCACATGTTAAACAAGACTCGGAATGCTGTTTTTAATGTGACTGTATTTCTTAAAGTTCATCAGTGGTCTACATGTAAAATGCACGAAGAGCTAGAGTGGGCGTCTAGAGTGTTGCAAAATGAAGCCATCCAGTTGCATGCAGCTATGTCACCAGACTGGAGGATGCCCAAATTAAACAATATGATACTGTAGCAAGAATGCGTGACTACCTCACCCCCTCACAGACGTTTTGACACCAACATCATACAAAACCTCCTAAGAGAGAGTTTTTACCATATGTAAATACGGACCATTGTACAAAGTTGCTGGTGAAACAAGAAATGCTAAACATAACAAGTTATTGACATATTCTACTGCAACTCTGTAACTGTGTACAGAACCAACCAATTTATTAATAAGGATTATCCTCCCCACCCACCCAATAACAGGGGGGGGGGGGGGGGGGGGGTTTACCATAAATCATATTCATTTACGCAGTAGGACTATCATAACAGCTACAAAGTCCTACCATTTAAATGAATACGATTTATGGTAATCCTTTACGTAGACCCTGATAAGATCCTCCTCCTCACCCACCTGCTCAATAAGGTCCTCCTCCCCTTTGCTGAACTGCATCAACTCGTTGGCAGACTTAATCAGGACTGTTCCCTTTGTCTCCGTGGCTGAGGCATCGAACGGACATGAGTACACTGCCACCTTCGCATTTTCAACGTGAGAAACATCCCCTGCCAAATGTGACAGTCACCACAAACACACACACACACACATACACATTACCTTCCACCTCTCTCCTAAATACCATTCCCTTCATGACAGTAGAAGACTGGATGCCTGAGCCCTACAAAGAAAAGGATTAAAGTGCTTCTGCTATGTTTTATGAATAACTGGGGGGCCCAACCATCAACACTAACTGCACAGGAAATCCAACAACCTTTCAACATGTCTCAGTACACCATCATCTTCTTAACACCCACACTGTCCTCATCAGCCACTGGACACCACAACCCCTCATTTTTTAAATTGTGGTGGGGGGTGGGTGGGAACCAGACAGCAGATCTTATCCTCCAATTATGTTTCAATTACCCTGGCTTGTGGAGCAGTACTTGTATCCATTTGGCCATACATGTACAGAAAAGCGTTCTCCACTTACATGTACATGTACTGCTAATTAATAATTCTCTAGTTATTATACAAAATTGACAACTAACTGGACTTTACAGTTTAAGACTCAGTTTTGCACAGTACATAGGTGTGCTGCTTGCACAAACCTAACCAATTTAGCCCTCCCTGCATATGGTAGGTACCTCCCTCCTGCATATGGTAGGTACCTCCCTCCTGCATATGGTAGGTACCTCCCTCCTGCATATGGTAGGTACCTCCCTGCATATGGTAGGTACCTCCCTGCATATGGTAGGTACCTCCCTGCACATGGTAGGTACCTCCCTCCTGCATATGGTAGGTACCTCCCTGCATATGGTAGGCACCTCCCTGCACATGGTAGGTACCTCCCTCCTGCATATGGTAGGTACCTCTCTCCTGCATATGGTAGGTACCTCCCTGCATATGGGTAGGTACCTCCCTCCTGCATATGGTAGGTACCTCCCTCCTGCACATGGTAGGTACCTCCCTCCTGCACATGGTAGGTACCACCCTGCACATGGTAGGTACCTCCCTGCACATGGTAGGTACCTCCCTGCACATGGTAGGTACCTCCCTGCACATGGTAGGTACCTCCCTGCACATGGTAGGTACCTCCCTGCACATGCTATACAGTCAAGCTGATGCAATGTGGGCAAGTACTCCAAATGCAGCAACAACTAAGGTGCTTTTCTACCAGCACAACCCATTGCTTAGCAACACTACGATGATGTTGCATAACAATGATCGAAAGTGCATGTAATTTCACACCACAACTTTGCCCAATGCATGCACACATACAAGCACACAGAGTAGAACTTCAAAATCACTCACAATTATTTTGACCACACGGACGTTGTCCACACTGAAATTCTTTGGGTTTTCAGGTAGGACAGAAACTGCAAACAAAAGGGAAAGGTATCTTTAATGGAACAGGTTAACAGAACGGCAGGTACCAAGAGAACATCATCCCCCTCACGTAAATTAATGGTCCAAGTACTATGCTATCAATGATCAAAAGTAGTACTACGCATAGCCTTGTTCCATCACATGCTACCACGCCACTATTGTGAGTTAAAAACATTGCTCATTAATATTCATGTATTGAATGGCAGACAAAACTCCAAGATTTATAAGCACAGCAACAATACAAGGAGATGACGTGCCCACTGGCATGTCTCTGCAAGAGACCAATGGTATTTCTTCTCAAACCTGACTCTTGCAACTTTATATAATCAGGACATTAAATCTCACATGCTACACATCTATTGAGACTCGCCAGACACATCTGCATAATTATATACACATTTCTGTTGGTCAAACAAAGTGAACCAGACAGAAACTAAGAAACTAAGCTCGCTCAAATGATTGGAGTAGCCACATGGTGAGGTGTACGAAGATGTATGAAGGTGTGAATATTGTCATTCTATGTGCTGTGCAAAGAGCAAGTTTGGCTGTGCTTTTTACATGGTTCAACCCTTGTGTTTCCCTCATGCTCAGAGTGGGTGCAGGTTGTTCTTAACAGCTGTGTTAGCGGACCCTCAGTGAAGCATGGTGGAAGAGTTCAGAATGTTGCTTGTGGTTGTCAGAATCACGTGTGGTTGTCAGAATCACGTGTGGTATCATTCTATGTGGTGTGTGTGTGTGTGTGTGTGTGTGGTGTGTGTGTGGTTGTGTGTGTGTGTGGTGTGTGTGTGGTTGTGTGTGTGTGTGGTTGTGTGTGTGTGTGGTGTGGTGTGTGGTGTGTGTGTGTGTGTGTGTGTGCGTGCTATGAGGCTCGATAAGTGACGCTGCACAAAGTTGTTACGTCATGGGAAGGTGGCATGTTTACAGAGAGAGAGGTTTATGCATGGTTAGGGTTTAGTGTTCTGCATTCATACCAGAGAACACAGTTGAAGCCATAGATCGTGTACTCTTGATACAAAGTGAAGCCAAATGAGTATTTACCCCTACAGGCTGACAGAAAGAGCTTATTTATATCGCGGGCACATGACTGTTTCCCCACAACTATAGCTTTATTCCATGTGAATCACCTGCTCAATGGATACAAACAGTACCAATCTTATGTCAAAGTTTCAGACCTTAACCCATTGACTGCCACAACCATATAACTATGCCAGGTGTTTACTACTACCCAGCCAAGGGCATATTTTTACGGCGCCTCTTCGTGCACAAGTTTTACGCATCAACATGAAAGCACCACATCATTTCGTTCCAAGCATTGTTGAAAATGCAGCCTACACGAGGTTCTGTAAAGCAGCCCCAAAACAACTGGTGTGCTGCAAGAGTTGAAACAACATCCAAGCATCCCTGGGGTGGTTGTGATGGTGGCACCAGCAAACCTCCAGCGGTATCAGGGATAAGTCCCAGCTCTCTTTGCAAGTACAAAGAATATATACTACTCATGTTCTGCACATGTGTTGTTATCAAAGTGTACTGTGTTACATCATCATTACTATTTTTCTGTTGCGGTTAAATGGATAGCACTCCAATTAATTGATGGAACGCCGATTATCGGCACTTGCTTTGACACTTGCGTTAAGTTTAAAAGGCAACGTAAAATGAAGTAAACAATATATCTATAAATACATATACACAGATATTATATTTTCAGTATAGGTACCAAGAACTCTATGTACACTATCTGAATAGACAGCCAGATGAAGTCAAGCTACCTTTCATATGAGGATCATATACCCCACCACTAAAAATAGATGCTGCACTTTTGGCATTTGCATTCTAATTGGAGTGCACCAAAAGAACACTTGTGCACAATAAAATATATTGAGTTATGACACATGCCAGTTGTGATAGTGGCTGTCACTCTAAAATGAACACGACATCTGGAAGACATACGATCACTATCCCTCCCCCTCCTCCAGCCCCTACCTCTTAACTTAATTCACAAAAATCTGTACAGAGTTCCACTTGCAGATAAGAGGACAGAGTGACTTTCTTTGGTAAAGAAATGTATACAAGCACGGTGCCCCATAGGCAGAAATGGCATGAAGTCCTTAAGCCAATTAGAGTAAGGGATGTTGCGGTGACAACAACATTCCAATCTCTTACTGACGATGGCAGCTGTGGCATATACCTACTTGGTGACAAAATCTTCTTTTTTTTTTTTTGTTCCTTAGAAATGTCACGAGACAGGCGTAAGTTGCTTGGCGATAACTACCAACTCTCTTCATACCACACGGCAACATGAGCACTACACTACACATTTGCTTATTCATTGCACACCCCCCCATTTATATCAGTAGTAGTACATATCTTATTCACTACTTGTCCATCTATGGTAAGCCATGTCATCCTTACTCAAACCACTGTCACCATCTCCCCCACAGAACCACCACTACCAAACACTGGAACTTAATGTGATGATCAGTGCAGTGTAAAGCTTTACAAGAAGCTTATGTAACTATTATTATTATAGGAATCCTGCCCAATAATGCAACCACATTTAGGCCACAGTCTGGCTAGATACATCATCTCATCCTCTCCCACCCATCACCCCTGCCATCATTCATCCCTCCCACCCATCACCCCTGCCGTCATTCATCCCTCCCACCCATCACCTGCCGTCATTCATCCCTCCCACCCATCACCCCTGCCGTCATTCATCCCTCCCACCCATCACCCCTGCTGTCATTCATCCCTCCCACCCATCACCCCTGCAATCATTCATCCCTCCCACCCATCACCCCTGCCATCATTCATCCCTCCCACCCATCACCCCTGCCATCATTCATCCCTCCCACCCATCACCCCTGCCGTCATTCTCCCCTCCCTCCAGCCAGTCCACACCCCCCGAGGGTCCTGCCCCTACGTATACACATGTATGTACGAATGTGTACGCGAACATATGCAAACGCAGCGCAGATATAGTTACGGCAGAAATGGCCTATACGTACGCCTACCATACGTACATAATGATACATGGGTCAGGGCCAAGTATGAATATGATTGCATCTGGCGTTTTTATCACGTGCCGTAATAGCCTTCGGCTGTACAATAGAAGTAAAGGCAAAAGGTATGTTACATTAGCCGGCCGTTTAGCGTATGGTATTCAATTTTCCCTCTATAGAGCATATCGAAAAGTACCAAAAACCAAGCATAAGCCCATATATTTACGTGGAGGTAAATAACGCCCACGCGTCATGTGACCATATGAAAAAGGTAGTACCGGTACTGATTTCAATATTTTCTGAATAAACGGTGAGTTCAGTACATGTGCTATCAACGGCGATGTATCGGCGCATTGAACATATAGCGGCTGAGCTCTTGATTTGTCGCTCCCCAGCCTCGATCTGTAATTACATTTTTTACGTGGTTTTCTACGCAAAAAGCGTTGGCTTCTGGGGCGGAGCCCCAGACCCCGGTGGGGGAGCTTACAGCGCTCCCCCCTCCCGCACCCTCCCCGGGGTGGCCCCGCCTACTACTTTGCCCCACCTATTGCCACACCCTCGCCGGTGCCCCCCCCCCCCCCTCCCAATTCCTGGATCCGCCACTGGTTTCTATACACAACAGTGCCCAACCAGGGTTCTATACACAACAGTGCCCATAAGGGTTTATATGACATCCTGTACAATGCCCAGAGGGTTAACGTAAATCATGACAACTACATAAAACCACTACTACACACTTAACCTTAACTATAGGCCTTATTCACTTAAAACGATGAATTTTATTTATTGCCTTGAATTGGAATAAAGGTATGCGTACTTGTGTGTTGAAGGTTTTATATTGGAGGAATACCATTAATCCAATTCACCATTTGGTGAAAAAGAGATAGTATGTTTCAAATAATTAGAATTAGTGTAATATGCTGGATGATATAATTCAAAACAATGGCCATACATGTACCTCTGTAAGGGGTTCATACTACAACTGTAAAAAGGTGGTGTGTTAATTAGATGAGCACTTGAAGGTATTTGGATCACATGTACAGCTATTGACTGCCAACAGCATAGCTGGAATTCAGACACTGTGTACACTTATTTGGTAATAACAATTAACCCCCACCTGCGGACTTTGCAACACCTCAATGTCTATTGTCCTGTGTGTGTGTGTGTGTGTGTGTGTGTGTGTGTGTGTGTGTGTGTGTGTGTGTGTGTGTGTGTGTGTGTGCGTGTTATCATTATTTTTACTTTTAGAGGGTTTACAATTACAGTACAGGCCATGCTGTGTCTACCCATTAAATGTAACTGGGTCAGACATTTAAAGGCCTACAAACAAGTGTGTATCTGCAGTGAATTAAGACACTGAAGACCTGGCACACTTTTTTTTGTTGTTGCCAGAATTGTGGTGCCCAATGAAACAGGAGCTGTTTTAGCAATACAACCATCACGCAGGCACTTTGGAGGTGCTTGCATCACTGGAGCCCATTACTCCCTTCAGGCTCTCTCCACCATCACCCTGGTAGACGTCAAGACCAGTCTACCTGCACAGCCCCTAGGTGAGGGTCCTGCAGGTCAGCGTACACATATAGGGGGGTATGTTGTGCAGGTCCTGGACAGTTGGCTATTTTTTAAAAACCAGCATCCTCCATTAGCGTGTGGAAACTGTTAAAGGCATATATGTATACCCATTTTAGACCGCCCCATTGCATTGCAATCTATTTCTCTTTTGTTCACACTTTTACAAGCTGTCATCAAGATTGTGGGCAATTTTTGTACGCTGCTTCATCTCGATCATGTATCTAAAGAGCCGATGGTTGAATGAGCTCCAGAGCTAACAAAGCCCTATGCTTAAGTGTTACATTACTCGAGTTAAGTTTTATACAGACCATAGGTTGCAATAGAATGCCTACATATAGGCTAAACATTAAATCCTTTTCAGATGTGTAAAATGAGCTGTACTAGTGTAGAGCAAATGGCACATTTCAGCCTTATCCTAAAAGGGAATTGTACTATGTGTTTGTAAATGTTAAATAAAACTAAGTCCCTTAAATGGCTGAAAACTTTTTTTTTTTGGCTATACATCAAGGTGTACAATTGAATCCCTGGGATGACATCCAGGCCATTAAACATCCATATTTCCGTAGTGCAACACTACAACCGATATCACAATTCACCATTGCAATTTACTGTCTAATGCCCTGGGCTTCAATCGCAGGGCATGTTCGGTACAAACTGTGGTGTACAGAAAACAAAATTTATATATAGGTTTCGCGTTAATCAAGCGACATTTGATGGTTTGCCACAATGTATAAGTCCTTTTCAATTGAATCCCTGGGATGACATACAGGCCATTAAACATCCATATTTCCGTAGTGCAACACTACAACCGATATCACAATTCACCATTGCAATTTACTGTCTAATGCCCTGGGCTTCAATCGCAGGGCATGTTCGGTACAAACTGTGGTGTACAGAAAACAAAATTTATATATAGGTTTCGCGTTAATCAAGCGACATTTGATGGTTTGCCACAATGTATAAGTCCTTTTCTATTGTGGGCATGCAATTTACACCAATACACAAAAATATAAGCGAATTGCATGGATAGTTTTACTAGAATAAGTACAGAGATGCAGCAGGCTGCAGATGTATTACAACAAATATCTGTTCATATACAAAGTGTTGAGCAATAATATATAATTGCTGAGAGCTTGACTTATCAAGCACGGGTAATAAGTAAGCTGTTTTTTCATCAACACAAATGCAATGCAGCAGTAATCATGTCAGTATTATGCACAGAAAGGGAGAAGGATGCGAAAAATAATTTGCAACCTTCCACCCTGTGCACAAAAACAAAACAGTTGAGTGCTCTCAACAAGCCATACAAAAGTTTAAGGATAGTGCTTTTTTCTCATAGTAATCAAATTATTATTTTTTAATCTGGCATCTGTATGCTCATAGCCTTGACATCTGAATTAAAACAGGGATCCCCCAATTGTAAATGTCATCACTAATATCAATGGCAAGACAGCAGACCACCTAATACCACTAATCTGATACACATGGTGCAAATTCTGCAAGTTATGTGCATGTTGACTTACCACATGCTTCTGCCACCAGATCAGCTAAAAAATCTTCATTTCCATACTGTATAAACAAAGAAAATCTGATGGCAACTTTGCCTTCTAATGCAGACCAAGCAGCTAATCCTAAATGCCACACCACTACCTGCGAGTCATATCTATCCAACTTCCATTACAGATATTGTTCTTTCCCTATCTGCCTCTCTCCGCTTACCTGCGAGGAGGCCATGGCTGTAACCAACGCTTTCTTGACTTCCTCCTTTGAAGTGTAACTGCTCACAGAGCCACATACCAAACCTGCAGCAGCAGATGGGGTGGGAATTATGGCTCACAAAGAACTTGCACAGCACATACTTGGCAAAATCTCTAGTGCCTTTTCGCATGCTTTCTCAAACCCCTCCACAACTTCTGATGAGGACAAGCCCATCCGCAGTAGCTCTTCAGCATTTTCAAGGAGTGCTCCTGCAAACAGGAGCACAAAGTTGGTTCCATCTCCAACCTGAAATGAAAGCATTCCCCACCAAAATAAAAGTTGAATGCAACAAAGCTGTCTCCAAGCAACATCATTCCAAATAATGCACAACACTACTACATCACCTCTTGCTGCTGCATTTCTGAAGCCATGACCAACATTTTTGCAACAGGATGCTGCACTTCCAACTCCTTTATAATGGTGGCTGCGTCGTTCGTCACAAACAGTTTGTCCAGGTGGTTGATTACCATCTTATTCATTCCTGCGCAGAGTACAATGCACAGCATGTTCGCAATTACCCCTTGATCACGTCTCTCCCGGTCACTGCTACCGTACCGTTCGGTCCATAGGATGAGCGCGTTATTTTGGCCAAGTCCTTGCAAGCATTAATATTTCTGTACACCGCCTCTTCCAGTCCATGAAAGTGCTGCATGTACAGACAGTGACGATGCTAGGCTGACAGGTTGTGTAGCTACTTACCTTGGCACCTTCCTTCATCATAGACGCCAACCCGACTCTTGGTACAGACATCGCCATTTTGCTTATTAATACACGTGGTCACGGTCCAAATGTGCGGAGGTGAAGCGGACTTGGGCGGTTTGGATGTATCAAGATGGAGGGCTGGGCGGAGTGTTGAAAGTAGACTATTTGATAAGGAAGCAATGCCTGTTGCACGAGAAAAGGCGGGGAAACGAAGGACTACATCCTCCAGCTCCGACAGCAGCTTACAAGCAATCTGCGTGTCTCCTTCCGTGTACCCCGGGGTTGAATTCGAACCTAGAGAACCGGAAGCGGAAGAATCGGGTGTGTGCACGCTACCCTCTGAACCCTCAGCAGAATGCTGCAACCCGAAAGGTTGCACCCGTCGCGGACTTGATAGCCAGGCTGTGGAGTCTAGTGACCCAGTCAAGGTCGTCTGTAGCAATGAAAAATGTCCATTCAACCAGTATATGCACGCGGCTTGCTTTGCAGCGTTTGAAGAGCACGCACTGAACTGTTTAAGAGGCACCAGCAGAGGACGAAGCTGGTCCGAGAAACAGCGCAAGCAGAACCTATGGACCAAGAAGGGGTACGACCTCATATCAAAGTTCTGCACTTGTAAATGCGGGAAGGGTACCGTCAGGAGGGAGACAGCACCCCTTGCCTTAGAAACTGCCGGAGCCAAGAACAAGAAAAGTAGCAGGAAAAAGTCGGCGAGTTTTGGAGATAAACCGGTCTCCGCCGCAACCGTGCGCAATGGCAAGCAACACAGCGACTCCACGTCGAGCGAGAGTGCCGTGGCACACATGCAACCATTCGCCCACCGTACGGACTACACCATTTTCCAGAGACTGGTCCCGAAGCATCTCGTGAACTCGTACCACATCAAGATGGAGGACGACGGCTACGGGGCCGGGGACGAAACGCGGTCTTTCGTCCTCAGCAGCCTGGCTTTTCATCACACTAGCTTGGTGTCGTGCGTGCTTTGCGAGACTCAATTACCTGTCTATGACAAGTTCCCGCTATTGGACGGAACATTCTACCTGTCTCCAGTTCAACCCAGCCAGCACTCGCTCGAGGTCGAGAGCAAGGGCAACGAACCCAACTACCTCTCGGCGATATGCCTCTATTGCCTGGTGGGCGTTAATAAGGTTACGTGCACCTGCTGTTCAGGTGTCTGGAATGGCAATCACCACCAGATAGGCACTATGTACACGTACGACGTGTTTGCAGCTATGCCCTGTTGCTCACACAAGATGTGTTGCAGGAGCTGCAAGGCACCACTTGACAACCCGACCACAGCCCGCTACTCCTTCACCCAGTTGTCCACAAAGTTCAGGTGTAGTCAGTGTGGAAATGAAGATTATCACTACATAAACCCGCTTAGCCTCTTTTGTGTGGAAATTGCCACAAAAAAGTGATTGTCAAGAGACTGTTAGATGGGATGTGTACCCTTCTTTGCATGTTGTGTTGAATGCAGCGACAGGGGTATTGTTTGTTCTTTTTTTTCCCCTCCTTTTTACATTCTTTTTATATATAAAAATAACATATACTGGTAGCAAAAAAATAGTACTTTCAAAGCCTAAAGACTACAATTAAAAGGATATTAGCAGCCCAAGTCCCCAGTACTTCACTAACGATCTTGATATCAGTTGGCATGTGTTGAAAAATGCTACAGCAAATGATTATATATGTACTCATGATACTACAGTTCATAGTGAGTTCCTTTTAACAAAAAATGTGCCTGGTTCAGTCATTAGACAGCGTTTGCAACAACACTCAATGGAATATCCTCTTCCAGATGGGCTCGAGTGCGATGCAGACTGGCACCGCGAGACAGTTTGCGTGTCTGGCGGTACCGAGAAAGCCCACGTCTCTCAAATCCACCGCCCTGAAGCTTGGCCTGGTCGTGAGATGAAATTGTACCTTCATCTTCATTAACCTTCAAATTGAAAATAAAAGTCAGTTTTTCGTTCGCCAAAAATAAAACAGTAAGAGAACTTACAGCAAAGAATTCGTCCTCCTCAATGAGGGTGTGATGGAAGAAGGTGGCCACCTGCCTTGGAAATATGAAGTTGGTCACCAGGATGACAATGGAAACGATTACAGAAAAGACGCCTGTCACAAGGGTGAGCCACCATGCCCATCCAAACTGAGGGTCAAGGGTCCCGTCTTGGAAGGGGATCTTCATCTTGGCTGCGTTGTTGGTGCCGTTGATGATGACAATAGCATAGGTGAACACAGCAAGGCAGAGTACAAGACCCATGTACAGCATGAATAGGGCTCCCTGTCTGATTACATAGATGAAGAGGAGAATGGAGACCAGGTAGAGTGCAAAGGCCAACCTTTCAAAGTATATACCTGTAATGGTCAATCTATACGGACAATTAGATTACTTACCACATGAAGATGTGCGTGTACCAGCCAGCTTGACGGAACTTTCTGCCCCAACGGAGACCCTCACCATCGAAGGTGAAGTATTCGGCGACCCACAGAATAGGATACGGAGTACCGCGGAATTCCTCCGCTCGGAATGTTTGAGCAAATCGACCGGCGTAGCGGCCAAAACCGAAGCGTCCCTGACGCCACGGGTCGGCCCACAGAAATTGCTCGGAGTAAAGGATTTGTTCTCCGGGGAAGGGTCTAACGTAGCCAGTGCTGTCCACTCCTTCAAAACAAGTTACGGGTTAACACGGCAACAATAGTAGCAATACTTACCGCAGTCCATTTCATTCAGAGTGACGTTTATTCCCCTCAGGCCAATAAGTAGTCCCACCTCAGCCTGGATTTCTTGGGGAGCGTTGGGAGGATTGACGTAGGCTTTGTATTGAGTACGAGTGCAGATCGTGTCCGTGTACCAGCCGTACCCGAAGTTCGACACCAGAATGGACGCGCCAATAAACAGTGTCACGAATACTCGTATAGTAGCCCATAAGCGCTGTGAAAGTAAATGAAACAGCCGAACACGCTCGCACATCTTGCTTTACCTCCCAGCTTCTAATTCCAGGAATGATGAGGAGGAAGGAGAAACCGATCATCGAAAACGCGACGAGCAATCCGACTTCGAGAATATCATCTGTTACCGGCGTCTTCAGTGGAGCATAGATGGCCGGCCCAGGGTGTTGACGAAACGCATTTCCCATCGCCTTTCCACTCGAACAGCAAGCGGTGTAGGGAAAAAGTATGTTTTAATATTTATGTGATGAACGCCCCAAAACTGCCAAATATAAAGACAACGTTGTGCTAATCTAATCTAATAATATGGCGGTCAGTTAACGTGCGTTAGTGGCGGTCATTCCTGAATTAATTCAACGGGAAATCTGTAGCACAAGTAGTTAAGTTTGCTCACCGCTAGTTAACGCGGTGCCCTCCCCCCCAACCCTGAGGCATGCTAACATCCGGGGTACGTGATTGAAATGTATGGCTTTGTAAACAGAGCCCTAACTGTAGCGGTAGTTTACATAACTGACGGCATATATGGAAGGTTGAAATATGTGTGTGAGGAGTAGGGAGTGAACTGGGGACGCTGCCAGAGTTCTTACTTGTGGTATGCTACCAAATATAATTATATATATAGGAAAGCTTGTAATGAAATAGCAATCAGGACCCTGACGCACTCTGCTATGTCACATGATGATCATGAGGATGTACGGGCCAATTTTTCACACGTCTTTAATTTAAACCATACTATCTATGTTTAAACACACGCTATAGGTATAGCTTTGAAAATCAGATTCACCTTTGGATTTTGGTAACATCGTCTGATGTTGCAATGCTTTTACATCAAGTTACAAGCTGGAATTCGACATGGTTTATTTTGCACGATTGATCCTAGGCCAAATTATTGGAAATTATAATTTTTAAAAATTAACCAATTATTACGTAACGTTACGATGCCGCTTGTAATTAATTGTAAATCATCTCCGTCAATTCAACGATTCTGCTCAGCGGCTCAAATCTGTTTCAGACCCGGATACAATCCCGAGAATTTGTGAGATTCACGCCGCTTCGAAGCTTTAGCCAGAGATAATCTATATATTATCTCTGGTTTAGCCGCAGCACAAACACATCCGGTCTCATTTCAAGATCCATACATCGAAGAAGAATTGGAGAAAGGGGTCCACTCAGTGTCTTTCTATACATGCACAGTGTTTTCAGGAGCCAATTTGATCCACGAGCGTTAGCGATGGGGAACCTACTTCCCGAACAGCTGGAGGCATCAAGTCTTCTAAAGCACAATGCGTGGATGTTTCGAAAATAATACGCCAATGCTATATAGATGTGCCACTTGCTCAATCAATAATCTGACCTGTTACTCTTCATATTTATTTATTTCACAATCAGCTTCAATTAAAGTGCTGCTTCTCACATATTGTATTAGTTGCACCAATTACCAATAAACATACTGCTAGTGTAGTATGCACTATACAGTGCATGTTACTATTTTACTGTTGCACCTTACTTTAATACTGTTATCTATGGCTAAATTCTGAACAAGAATAAGTAAGCTTGAATTGGTTTGTACATGTACAAAGAAGGAAGTCATGCATATACTGCATGTACGTATTAGTACATTTGATGGGGTGTGGTCTGACCTGACAGGCCAGGGGTCCGGCCTGACAGGTCAGGCCAGATCTCCGGCCTGTCAGGTCGGCTGGCCTTTGGGCTGGTCGGCCTCAGGTCGGACCCCTAGCCGGCCTATGGCAGCCCTGAGCCAGTTAGGCCAGCTTTGCACATCGCACAAATTTGTGTTAGAAAGTCAGTTACATTGGTCAACTGAATAAATAAAATAAAGCCACGGCTATTGATCATGGTATGTCTTACACACTTTCAAAGAGCAAAGTAAATCTGTACACTTTGGAAATGGAATATATATGAAATGTATTCCTATGTGGTTGATCCATGGATCTAAATCCGCAACAATTAAACTGATGTGGACAACGTTGACCACTTGTGCAAAAGAAAACTGTCTATTGTTTGAAAGTTAGTAGGCTAACATGACCATGCAGGCTGGGATAAGACTGACTCACTCAGAAACAAACATGTCTGAAGTTTTATGGTCTACAGGTGATGTGGTCAACTCAAGTTGCAGTTACATTACACCAGACAAATGGTATGCAGAGCAACTAGGATTAATGCATTCATTGACTAGAGATTCCCGACAGTCCACAGGCTAAAGGAGCAGTGTGCTTCCATTTAAAAGGCCTCCATATCAACCTATAGCTGTTACAGCTCAGTAATATAGTTTTCTTCAATGGGTCAGCCCAACATCATTGTCATCCAAAGCCCACATGTCACACTGCTGAGGAAGCTGTCAGTAAACCTGAATTCATAGGACATTATATAAAATATGCAAAAATTCAGCTTTCAACTCAATAAGCATATAAGTGCTGCTCAAAATACCCTGTTGAAATGCATGTTTTGCAAAAGCCTTCCATGATTTGGACTATCATGTGCGCGCTTGGAAGGTATATGTGGGGGTGCGATAATGATGTGGACTTTCACTGTTCTTTCCATGGAATCAGCTGAAATGTGCAACCATTTGTACACCTCGCTTGGCTGGACCCATCCATTTCAACAGACCACAATGCAGAATTCTTGTTTGCAATTCAAGCTTCTATCTTTCAGGATTGCACATCTGTCAATTGCTTGGGAGGTTATAACTCCTACAGGTGTATCCTTCAGAGAAGGCTTTCTCAAGATCAGCTTTCTCTGAGCTTTTACAAGCAAGTTCAGCAATAATGTGTCTAATAAAGATGGAGGTCAAGGGCACATCCAGCCTTTTCCTCTTCTTTTTCCTTTGTTGTGGGTGTGATTTTCTGCAATCCGTTGTTGCACTATAAAAAAAATGGGTCAGTCCAGCCCATTAAACAACTTATCTATTTTGATTGGCCTAATCATGACTCGAATTAGTAGCATTTATTACTTTTAACTTTTCATTTGTCCGCTCAAATGCCAGAGCATTTCTTGCAAGGGCAGACCCCCGTGCTAAAGTATCAGAGATGTACTACATAGTCTGTTGACTCATACACCATACCATATAGTGTGTAATGTATTATATATTTACTATTCACATTATCCATATTCATACATGCAAGTACTATTTGGAAAACACAATAGCTCAAGATTGGGAGTCACATTTTGTTTCAGTAAGAACACTTTAAAAATCGTTTACATTGAAGGTAAATCGAGTATCTCACACTAAAAAAATGTTCCTTCAATATTGACAGCTAAGCTTTTTCTTAACTTCAGTAATAGAGATTGATAGTAAATATTTTGAATTAGCGATCATTTAAAATCATGATTTTATTAGGAGGAGTAATTTAGGTGCATGGACTCCTCAAAATTAGCCTCACACCTTGCTATGACTTTAGGGAAGCCCAAATCCACAGCACTACATGGCATTTATGAACAGCTACCTTATGTGATCAAATGCAAATGCCATCCTCACCAGGTACCTACTACCTGGGTGGCTTATTTTTAAGACCATAGTTTTATGTATGTATGTACAATAATAATAATAAGGCAACCATTTGTTTCCACCAGCTGTGAAGTCATCTCTTTTGCCTAACTTAGAGATCCTTGGGGGTACCGATAGGTGACTATTTGCATTGCTCTCACTTCATTGCTGAGAAATGTTCCAAGGCTAAGGTGCTGCTCACTGCCCTAGTAGAGGTGGCTGACGCTGACCTTCATGTTGCAGCTTCTCTTCTTCGCATTTGTGGTAGTTATTGTAAATTAGTGCATTTAGCCAGAACCACTCCGCCTAGCCTCTCATGTGAGTCCCTGAAGTTCTTTGATGAGGAGGTAAGACGTTGTTTTACTACTTGCATAGCAGCTGACATCGCAGATGATCACTGGAAGCAAGCACAACTTAGCCTTAGCTTTGGAGGACTTGGCTTTCGTTCTTTATCCTACCACTCCTGTGCTGCCTTCATCTCATCATTGTCTTCTTCAGGTTTTGGTAGTGCTAGTAATCGCCACTTGTTGAGCGCTATTTCGAAGTTCAACAGCCTTGTGTCCCCTACAGAGGCCATCACAGTGGAGTCTGTTTTGTCCTCTCCTCTGTCCCAGCATGCCTTGTGCAAGAAGTTGGATGATCATCTTTTTCAGTCTATCTTGATGACTTCCTCTCCTGCCAATAAGGCACGACTTCTTTCTGCCTCTGCTCCTCATGCCAGTTCTTGGCTATCGGTTGTCCCCTCGGTGGGGTTGGGCTTGCATCTTGATCCAGCCGAGTACCAAATTGCAGTGTTGTGGTGGCTAGGTATGAACTCTTCTATTCAATCAGTGTGCCCATTCTGCCCCGATATCACTTTGGATCCTCTAGGACATCATGCGGTATCATGCAGACATGGTGGGGATGTTGTCATCAGACACAATCACCTGCGAAACATCTTTGCAGAGTTTTGTTGTCGTGCTCACCTATCTGTAAGAGTGGAGGTTGGTCAAGGCCTTTCAAGAGTCCAGAGTAACTCCCGTCCAGCTGATGTGCTAGTCGATGCTTGGGAAAGGGTGAAGCCAGCAGCCTTCGATGTTACTGTTACCTCCCCACTCACTCCTGCCACTTTGCATGACGCGTGTAATTCAGCAGGTGTTGCAGCTCACAAAGCAGAGTGCCGAAAGCACTCTTCCAATGACCCAAAGTGTCAGGAGCTAGGGTGGGTATGCGTTCCTCTGGCAGTGGAATCGTATGGGAACTGGGGTAAAGAGGCCCAGAACACCTTCGCTAGACTAGCTTCCATCCTCTCGATCTCCCTGCACTGCCCCAAGGCAAAGGTCTTGACAGAGATTTATGGGTGGCTGAATACTTCATTAGTGAGGTCAGTAGCTAGGGCAATCCTGTCCAGAAGATGCGTTCCAGGTTAAAGAGTGTAGCTTTAGAGTGGAACTGTACATACAGTACATACATAGTTTACATGTAGTCTAATGATATGTAATAACTAATACTGCTGTTGTATTTGCCGTATAATGCTTTTATTTAATAATAATAATAATAATACATGTTTATACACACATACGTAAAATACACAACTAACTACACCATACATCTAAATCTACAATGCACTTCTAATAATAATAATAATTCTCAGGCAGCCCTTTCACCTCATCTGGAAAAACCATACATTCTGCCTGGTATCAAGCAGAAACCGGCTGATATTTACATTCCCAACTGGTCTAGAGGTGAACCTTTGGCAATGGACATCACTGTTGTTAGCCCTACACAGGTTCATCTTTTAGATTACCACCATCCACAACTTTGTGCTGCTCATTGGAGAGAGGAACAAAAGAGGAAGAAGTATGAAAAAAGTTTAGATGCCGAATGTGTTATTTTTGTTCCGTTGGCTGTTGAGTCTTTTGGTGGTTGGGGCACAGCTAGTATACCAATTTTCAAGACTCTGGCCAGAATGGTGGCCAACAGATCAGATCAACCAGTTTCATCAGTATATCTTGCTGGCTATATCAAAGGCTTGCCATTGCTTTGCAGAAGAACAATGCCTGTGCAATGATTGCTAGGCAGCCTCTTGTTTAGTAGTTGTGTCTCAAGTTTTGTGCATGTTATTATTATTATTATTATTTTATTATTATTATTATTATTAATTATAAAACGCTGCTTTTTATTATAACAACAATAATACATTACACACAATGAAGTATATCAATAGTTTAAGACAGGACACATCTGGTGAGGATTATTATTATTATTATTATTATTATTATTTTTTTAAATATCTAACATAAGATACACCTGAAAAAGTTAAACTCCATGTACAACCTAACTATTAACACTATAGCTACAAGGAAAACAATACATGTACACTAGAGATGGACTGGGCAAAGGCCTCTTGCCAGGATGGCTCTTGCCACAGCTCTCACCAAGCAGATGTTTAGGCGGCCATATATGTCAGCCAGAACTCTGGACTTGGGGCAGGAAAGATGGATTGCTAAATAGGTAGCCAGTCTTGAGAACATATGTTGGGCCTCCTTCCCCCAGTTACCGTATGTCTCAACTGCCATTGGTATACACATCCATCCCAATTCACGACACTTTGGGTCATTGGCAGCATGCTTCCTAGTTTCAGCAGACAGAGCTGCCACACCTGCAATTCTACTTGAGTCTTTCAAGGAAACTGGAGTGAGGGGAGAAGTGATAATATATATAATTTAAACACACAACACAATGTCAAACACATACTCTAGATAGAATGGCCCTGGAGTTGGCTCTTATCAGGGTCAAGTTTAATCTGCCATAGATCAGATTTGTAGTGACGGACTTAGGCTGCCCCAGTCGGGTGGCTAGTCTTCCGGCAAGTCTGGAGAGACTACGTTGAGCTTCAGGTCCCCAACTTCCATAGGACTCTACCACCAAAGGGATGCAAACCCAACCTAACTCTCCACATTTTGCATCATTACTGTGGTGCTTCCTCTGTTCTGCCTGCATTGCTGCTGAACTTGGTGTCACACACGCTACTTGGAGGGTATCTGAATTAAGCGGGGATGTGACACAAAGATCAATTGCAGCAGGCTTGCCCAACTCCCAGTTAGGGATGAGGACATCGGCAGGACGCGTTTGTCGAGCTTCATGACCCAGACTGCTTCCAGCTTCAAGTTGCGCACCCAAGCCTGCACGCTGACAGAACTCGAAAAGGGTGTCTCGGATTCTGTTGTGGCGGGAAACCACATCGGAGCCATTTTTACATGACAGAGCATGGTGACCAAAGTGATCCAAAGAATGGGACATGCATTGGGGACAAAGCTGACCTTGACTCACAGGAAGGCCTAACCACCACTTAATGGCAACTTGAAACTCAGAGGGATCAAGATGAAGGTTGAGCCTTGGGGAAGGTGTGACAGATAGCCAAGCTGAGGAGTGAGGCGAGGAAATTGAAAGTAATCGAGCCCTATCCGGCAGTGAAGCATTAGCAAATAGCTTGGTAAATTGCTGGTCCTCCAATTTAGCAGATAACAGTTTTTGAGTTAGTTTAGCAGTAGTGATGGAGTTAATGGTGAGCTCATCCATAGTAGATACCGATGCATTGAACAAGTCAATAGCATGCAAAAGATGTTTGCCTTGTGGAGAGCTACAGTCGGATGCGATTGCAGAAGCTATGTAAGCAGCAGGTGAATGAAGGGAAAGGCGACGAAGCCCTAGGCCTCCACGACTTAAACTAAGTTGGGCTTGCTGCCAAGCTGCATCAGATGTGTCAACCATGGCGCACTCAGCAAAACAGTGGCGTACATCATTATCAAAGAGTGCAAGACCACCAACGATCAATGAGGGTGGAGTTGATCTAGCCAGGTGCACCAGACGACAAAAACTACCACATAGCCTCAAAAGGAGCAGTGCCACCTGAGGATCAACAGAGCCAACTTCCTCCAATTGCTTCAGTAGGTGCAGGGCCTCTGTACGCTTCTGGGCAACAAACTTGCCACAGAAAAGAATGTCACCAATTGGGGCTCCAAGTATTTCAAAGTGAGGTGATGTAGACCTCTTCATGTCAGACGGAAAAAGGCTTAGGTCACACGGGCTGTACAATTCACATTTGGCAATGTTGATATGAAGGCCTAGTGGGGGACCCAGTTCCTGTATGATGGAAAGAGCATGTGCAACTGCCTGCTTGGGTCCAGCAATAACGCCATCATCAATGTACCACTTGTGAAACAAATTATTATTATTATTATTTTTATTATTATGAGACCTTTGGGCACTGGGGGAAGGAGGCCCAAAATGTGTTCTCACGCCTAGCATCTTTACTGTCCATCCACCAAGGTCGCCCTAAATCTGTTGCCATGTTTGACACCTACAGCAGAATGAACATGTGTCTAGTCAGATCAATATTCAGGGCCATCATGGGCAGGGTAGTAGTTCTTTAGGACATTTGTGTGTAGTGTAGTGTAGTGCAGTGTAGTGTATTGTAGCTTGAGTTAGTTTTTTGTACTTGTGAGTTGTGTACGTAATAATAATAATAATAATAATAATAATAAACAAATAGAATACATGCTCCCTGAACACCCATGCACAAGCAGCCTACATCGCCTCCTTGTCTACCTCACTAACACCAATCCCTCCATCTGAACTGACTATGCAGTGCCTCTGTGATGCCATCACGGTGTTCAATGGGAAGGTAGCATGTTGTGAGCAGCTCTCTGTAGAAAGTGTACAAGATGCTTCCCATCATCAGCACAAGTTATCCTCAGCCATCGAGAAAGCTGGCTTCCTTTCTTTGCTTGATGGAGCATCAACAGTAGAC
Organism: Spongilla lacustris; assembly: GCA_949361645.1. Taxonomy (NCBI): domain Eukaryota; kingdom Metazoa; phylum Porifera; class Demospongiae; order Spongillida; family Spongillidae; genus Spongilla; species Spongilla lacustris. The sequence continues at coordinate 7,956,510 of OX442421.1, read as the reverse complement.
AAGGCCAGACTACTAGCCTGCCATCGATCATCTCTGCTCCCCAAGCGCATGCATGGCTGAGGGCACAACCATCTCCAAAATTGAGGTTAGACCTGCTGCCCAATGAAGTCCAAGCCTTAGTGAAATGGTGGCTTGGGCTTCCACTTTCCACAGGTGTAGATGCCTGCCCACACTGCTCCCAAGCCCTGATATGTCGTTCAGGTGGGGATGTAGTCACAAGGCACAACCGCCTTCGTGACGGCTTCGCAGATTTCTGTCGTAAGGCTTGTCTTGCTCCTGAAATTGAAAGAGGTTGTGGGCTCACCTCAACAAAGGACAGAACACAATCAGCTGATGTGTTGGTGCCTAACTGGTCTCTCTCACGTTCAGCAGCATTTGACCTGAAGGTCATCAATCCACTAAACTCAAACTTTTTATTGGGAGCGAGCATGACCTCAGGCTATGCTGCTGAGCTGACAAACATGCCAAAAATGACGTTCCCTGTACAGAGAGAGGGTGGGTATGTGTCCCATTGGTCGTGGAGATATTTGGTGGCTGGGGAAACGAGGCACAAGAAGCTCTCTCAAGGGTTGCCAAGAAACTAGCCATCAGGACAAGTCATTTCTGGCCTGAGGTGTTAGCCTCAATATACTACCACCTGAGCATTACCCTGATGCGCCAGTATGCAAGGGCTTTACTGGGAAGAACCACAAGTGTAGTAGATATTAGTTCAGTGTCCATGTAGCTTAGTATTTAGTTTTCTGCATTGTGTTCCTCATATATATCTATGTGTAACTATATAAAATATACTATATTGCTTCATAATATCTAACAAAATGCATTTCTACATGTACTACTGATATGTTCTGGAGGGTAGAACACTTGTCTCTGTTTGTCCATTCTTTTTTGATGCTTTATTTGTTGCACTTAAAGAGAAAGATGGAAGTATTCCACCTATCACTGTTGGTTGTATGGGTTTGTCACCTTGTTGCCAAGTAAGTAAAGGTGATGAAGGAGATGGGGGAATCACTTTTTCCTCAGTAGTTTGGGTATGAAATAAAGAGGGAATTGAAATTGCCATATATCCTGCATGGGTTTATCTGTCGAATGATCATTTGATTCTTAAACTTGATGTTAAGACTGCATTTACCTGCAGGGATAAGATGCTCCTGTAGTTAAATATCTTGCCCCTAGTTTGCTTCCTTTTGTCCATTCTGTGTACTGTTCATCATCTACCTTGTTTTGGGGGACAGAAGTTATTCAGTCTTCAGAAGAGGTCCTCTGCTCTTTTGTCTCACAATCCACAACATGTGCTCTCAATTAAAATCTGAGTTGTGCATATTCTACTTGGATGATGGAACCCTTGGTGGAACCTTAACTGATGTGCTTCAGTTAATCACCAAAGAAGCACAATGTTTTGGTATGCAACAAGTCAGAGATCATTAGCTTCAATAATGCACTTGCTCATAATGCACAATGATTGATGAATTTTAAGCAATGCAATATGCAATACAATGTTCTAGCTTGGACAGATTGAACCAGCTTTGATTTGACCCTGATTTGAGAATTATGCATTAATGTAGTATGCATTATGAGTAAGTGTACAGTAACGTGCAAGCAATGCTGACTGCAGTCCCTGGACTGCCAAGGTGCACCACATGCACTTCTGGGTACTCCCCTTGTAATATCTGCTGCCAACTGTACAAAAATTGCTTTTTTTGGTTGAAATGTACACAATGCTCTGCTATTGCTGCGTCACTCATTTGCAATACCCAAGTTGCTAAACATTTTGCACACCTCTCCCTGTTTCCTTTCAGAGAAATGTGATGACCTTTTGCATCTATCCTTAGCAGCACATCTCTTGGGGTTAATGATCCTGCTTGGACACAAGCTCAGCTTCCTGTAAAGCTTGGTGGCCTTGGTATTTGGAGTGCATGTCAGCTTGCACCTTCAGCCTTCCTGGCTTCAGCTGCTGGCACCTCTGATATGTTGAAGAACATACTACCTGCACCTCTATGCAATGCTTCCATCCCTGATGTTCAGTCTACACTTTCCATTAGGTCCCAAGGAAACAACACAGCCCCACCTGACCTCCTGCTTCTTGTTTTCAAAATGCAGTTGGTAGCTCAAGGTCTACTGGTGAATGCCAACAGTCCATCTTCTTGTGGGTGTCTGCACTAGAAACACCTGACCAACATTTACACTAGTTTACCCGTTCATCCAAATCTATGAAACTTTGGTAGGCACCCAAGGTTTGGATGAACACATGGACTATTATAGTACGCTTGAATGAATGTTTTATTTAATTCATTGCGTAATACACAAAATGTTAACTTTACCTACACTACCTCACATGATAGCATAAAAATTCAAACAAAACACACACTGTCCAGCTTCAAATAGTGAAGCAGCATTCCCCCCCCCCCCCCCCCCCCCCCCCCCCCCATTGAATGGCGACTGACAGCCTCTGAACCAGAAAGGAAATGAGTTTACTTCATATTTATTATTTTTGGATAATTACTAATTCAACATAATAACCCCATGTATGCTTATGTGGCAAAATGTTATTAGTAACTCTTGTTTCAATCCAATGTGAATGGCTACAGATAGGATATGCTTGACATGCAGAACTGACTTGAGGTCATGAAATTGCTTGCATTTCAAAATCGGCATTCTTGGAATGTCTTCCATGGTCTGTAGTGCAGTTTGTGAGCCTGCGTGTGTCCCCTTTCCAGTTAAAAAAAAAAAAAAAAAACTACTGTGCCAATAAAATCTATCATATAGCATCAGGATTTATGAGAAGAGTACTAGCCTATATAGTAGCCTCAAGTGTGTGTTCAAGTTGTGACGTTATCTACAAGGTTAATCGCCCTGATGATTGGATAGGTATATGGGCCATTTGTCTGAATCCTGCTCTTCAGAGCCAATAAGAGTAGAGGGGCAAGGAGGTGGTCTGGAACGTTGCACCAAAAGAGGTTGCCGCATATCTTAGTTTACCCACGATGGGCATGCAAGAATACTAGCACTTTAAATTGCTGATTTAGCAAAGAACTGGCCTCAGTAGGGACTTGACCATTCTTAATGGCAGACCGGCATCCTTAAAGTCAAGGTGAGGTAATGCGAAGATGGAGGAAATGAGCCTTGGACTGATTGGCTACATGTACATGAAATTCAATGGAAGTAAATAATTTATATACATGCAAGGCCGATTAAAATCTTGATGTAATGATTTATCTCCATATGTTTCTGCAGATAATGGTGATGGTGAGGAAAACGTGATATCTCAGGGGAAATATATTTCATATTTGGTAGCATTATATTGGAGGCTCGCCTCGCAACAGTACAAAGGGAGACACGAAGGACAGTGCCGGCTCATCAAGACGTGATGAACCTGACCACATTTCCAAGAGTTCCGAACCATGCATGGCGCAGCCGGTTCACTGTGCTCAGTGACTCATCAGTAGAGAAGAATTGTATTTGTACACCATAGGGCTTAATTATTTGATATCAAGTATCAACTTACATGTACTGATGTACATATTACAGATCTAGGCTTTGTGCACGGCCAATCCATGGTTTGTACCAAACCCGGGCAATCCCGGGATTACGTCATGCTATATGCGCGTAACATCTCTAATAATAAATTATGACGAATTTCACATCAGTGATCAGTGTTGAGGGCAACGGCGTTCCATAATTCCACGGCGTTCAATATTAATAATACCGAGTCTGAAAGAGCGCGATTGTATTATTACTGTTTAAAAATATAATACCGCATCAGACTGCATGCAGCATAACTACTGAGTACTAATAACTATATACATTCAACAAAGTCAGAGTTCTTAGGCTTGAGAAACTTCCTTCAAAGCAATGGAGTGAGGATCGGTGTTGCCACGGCCAGTTACTTTGGTGCGACGAGTCTTGCGAGTCTTCCGACCGCTTGTAGTTATACGTGTACTACTAGATAATAGCGGTCCTGTATCTCCGAAATTTTCCTCAATCTGCATGCACGTGCATGTGCAATGAAGTAACGTATAAAAAGCAATGCACTTACTCTTCCCGGCTTACCGTAGCGGAGAGAATGTCTTCATCTTCTGTGTACATGTGATGGAAGAAGGTCGCAGTCATATCTGGGCGGCGACTGTTTACAACCAAAATGACGAATGAAACAATTACGGAGAGGACACCAGTCACAAGAGTCAGCCACCAGGACCAGCCGAACTGAGGGTCAATGTCGCCGTCTTGGAAGGGGATCTTCATCTTCGCCGAGTTGTCCGCGCCGTTGATGATGACAATAGCATAGGTGAACACAGCAAGGCAGAGTACAAGACCCATGTACAACATGAATAGGGCTCCATGGTGAATCGTGTGAAGGAAGAGAAGTATGGAGATCAAGTACAGTGCAAAGGCCAACCTGTATATAACAACAGCAACAATTATGGAAGGAATAAAATAGAAAAAAAGAAAAAAAAAAGGTTTTAACTAATTATATTTATACTGACATGCATGTGACATACTAAATTTGAATGTCATGCCATGCACGACAGAGAAAAACACTTACCACATGAAGATGTGCGTGTACCAGCCGGCTTGACGGAACTTTCTGCCCCAACGGAGACCCTCACCATCGAAGGTGAAGTATTCGGCGACCCACAGAATAGGATACGGAGTACCGCGGAATTCCTCCGCTCGGAATGTTTGAGCAAATCGACCTGCGTAGCGGCCAAAACCGAAGCGACCCTGACGCCATGGGTCGGCCCACAGAAATTGCTCGTTGTAGTTGATATTTTCCCCGAAAAAGGGCCTAACGTAGCCAGCGCTGTCCACCCCTTCAAAATGAAATACATGCACGTATGTGCACGATTGTCACACATGAATGCATGGCGTTATAAAACATTAAAAGGGCGCAACAACTGATAATATATACTTACCACAGTCCATCTCTCTCAGAGTGACGTTTATTCCTCTTAGGCCGATATGAAGTCCCACCTCAGCCTGGATTTCTTGGGGAGCGTTGGGAGGATTGACGTACGGTTTGTATTGAGTACGGGTGCAGATTGTGTTAGTATACCAGTCGTAGCCAAAGTTGGACACCAAAATCGAAGCGCCAATAAAAAGCGTCAAGAACACTCGTATGAATGCCCATAAACGCTGCAGAAAGAAGAGTTCAATTGATTACTATTCCCCTAGCTCTCCCTCTCTCTCTTCCTCTTCACTTTCGACCTAATTTCCCCCCCCCCCCCCCCCCTTCCTCTCACTTTCGACCTCATTTTCCCCTCTCTCATGATCAACTCTTATGTCGCTCCCCTCGCTCGCTCTTCCTATTACCTCCCAGCCTCTTATTCCAGGAATGATGATGAGGAAGGAGAAACCGATCATCCCAAAAGCAACTAGCAGACCAACTTCGAGAAGATCATCGGTTACTGGAGTTTGCTTTGGAGCATAGATAGCCGGCCCAGGGTGTTGTCGGAACGCATTACCCATTGTATAACAGTGTTCGAGACAAACGTTTCGTCAAAGCCAAATAAGTAGTATTTACGAAGGAATTATAGAATATCAAGGCCTCCCTCGATACCCAAGATTAAAAACATGACCTGGGCAGACTGACACTGCACTTCCTGTCTCTCATGCAATACCCAGGTGCAAAAGGGCTTAAAGTTAAGTTCATCTGCATGGCTTGTGATGCATGCTCAGACCGTGAATTTCTGATGTTGGCACATGCATGACTAGCTCAGCTAGTGATGGTTGTGGATTGGCAGCTTTCTACATAGGCCAGATGGAACATTTCCCTCAACTTCTATCGTCTCATATCCCTCCAAATGCATGACCCGATTTGAATTCGTGACCTGGTCGAACGGTTTTAAAATAATTGACGTGACCCGGCCGATTTAAGTGTTTTTGACCCGCGAGGACATCCGTTTTTTATAATAAAATAACGTCATTGAGTTAGTACACACTATATGGTGTTTGTAAAGAAAGTGAAATATGAAATTGTTGATATCAATTGCAGGCCGGCATATACAGGAAAATTGCTGCACGAGCTAGTCACATACATGTACAGAACCACTTCCATTCATTTTTGGTACTATGGCACTTGCAAAATATCTCAATTTTGTCAATTTCCATGAATTTGTCCATGCATGTTCTTTACTTCATGCAATAAAAACCCGTTTTTATCGAAGTGAAAAGTTTGAACACTGAATTTCTTTCCCTCCAAAAACGGCTCAGTTGAAACAAGCTAGAACTGAACACGCATTTCTGCTGCTGATCGCATCAGTGCATGCAACATATATTGATCTTAACCACGGGGACTATAGCAATTGATGTTTGATATTGTTAGTCAAATGGTTGTTATTGGAGTGAAGAACTTGCATGGACATGCACATTCTTTTCTTTCAACCACTAGCTTCAACTGACGGCACGAGTGCCTATTATATATCATATATACCTGCATGCATGCTCCTGGCGGGAACAACCTCTGTATCAAGGCACGTCGAATTCTTTGGCTGCTTGCATGCACTGAGCTTTGTGCAACACAAAAATCACCACTGAGTTCAATTAAGAGAAACAAAATCCATATATACAAGGATTATTTTACGGCATGCACTCTCTCACCTCAGTGCATGAGGCAGATCTAATATGATCTATAATATTAAATAATGTTTGAAATTGAAATGCATGCATGTATAAATGCGAACATTAGTACTACATAGTAAACTGAGGAGTTCATTGTCTTTGTGCGAACACTCTCGCCTCCCTGCATTGACCTTATTAAGGATATCAATTTTGCTGTGTACAGTACTGCGCATTCATCAACTTGGTCATGCAATGCCACGCTGAGCAATTGAATTCAGTTAGTGAAGGGCCGACTAGCTCGTGAATAAGAACGCTGCATCCGCATTTCATCCTGTGGGGCGTCCTTTGTTATATAGGTTCATAAGCCGAGCCTTTCTAGCTTATTTTTGTTTAGTCCCAGCAGATATTTTCGCAAGATGGGGCTCAAATTGCTCCTTTTCTTCCTGGGACTGATTGCGTTGGCACGCGCAAAGTCTTACAACTGCTCGGATAGCAGCTGCGATAACCTCGTTAGTCTTGTGTACAACCTTATCCGTGACTCCTCCGGACCCGTTAACAACTCTTTCAATGTCTACAATGGAACTAGTAAGCAAAAGTTAAACTGTTTATAAGTGGTAGACACCACCCCTTTCTCTCTTCCATGAATAAAGACTATGAATGGGTGAGTTACGATGGCTGGTACCACAACATCGCCCACCCCGACTGGGGAGGTGCCGGTGAGTGCATGCACATAGCTTTTTCCCCGTTGTTTAACTACTCCTTTAACACATAGATATGCCACTGGAGAGAAAGGAGCCGGTTGCCTACGGAGATGGTGTGTACGAAATCGCCGGCAAAGACAGACCCGTGACCGTTCTCATCTCCAATATGACGCAGTTCGGTTTCACCGGGAACGGCTCCAGGACTCGAACAGGATTCTTCATTTTCTTCGGTTAGTCATGCAATTCCTTGAAATCGCCATGACGTGGTGTGCCTTTTCTGTGCAGGCCAGCAGGTGGTGGAAGACATGCTTGATGTCCAGCTGCCCGGCTGCATTCCAGAATACGAGAACATGCTTGTTCCCAAGTGTCATCCCCTGTTCGACCCCAACTGTCAGTCGGAGCGGTACATTCCCTTCCTTCGCTCCCGCTACGACTTCAGAACTGGCTATTCGCCAGGAAATCCAAGACAGCAGCTGAACGAAATCACTCCGTGGTTCGACGGTACTCTGATGTACGGGCCAGCCAAGGGTTGGGCCGATGCATTGAGAGCTTACACGCGAGGAGAACTCGCCGCGAGCAATCAAGATAACCCACTCTCTTTACAACTACCGCCAGTGAACACGCTCGGTCTACCCTATGCCAATCCACCTCCTCCAGCTAATCACACCCTGCTGCCAGTCAGCCGGTTTTGGAGTAAGTCCTAATTCTACATTAAGCGGGCATTTAAAAATAGACTTAAAAAAAAATAAAAATAATAAAAAAACTGTAAGATCTGACTGCTTGAGGGACGCGGGGCACGCCCCCAGCCGCTTACCGCATGCCTACTTAATACATGTACATGAGATGTGCTGACCTGGTCATGAATATTTTACCACTCCTCCGAGATATAATTACATGTACATGTAGTTGTCCTGGTAGCTCCGTGATGGGCAATCAGATTCAAAACGTATAGGACTGCTGATTGCATACTACTACAAAAAGATTATTGTCAATGTATAGCATTGTAACTTATTCTATACTATTGCGTATAGTTCAGTAAGTAGTCTGCTCATACTAGATATCACCATAGTTTTCTTCCCTCTCACCTCTATCTCCTCACTAATCAACTTTCCCCTCTCCTCTCCTCCTCCTTATCTCCTCCTCCCCCTCCTCATCCTCTCCTACCTTCCTTCTCTCTCACCCTTCCCTCTAGCCCTCGGCAATCCCCGTGGAAATGAGAACCCATTCCTGCAGAGCATGCAGATCCTCTGGTACAGAGTCCACAACATGTGGGCCCGCTACCTTGTCAAGTATGCCAAGGACAACAAACTTGGTGGACAGTGGCTGGATGACGAGTTCATCTTCAACCGTGCTCGACAGTTCACTATTGCCACACACCAGCACATTGTCTATGATGAGTGGATGCCCATCTTCTTGCGTTCCAAGCTAATACGTGATAACCGTACCACCATACCTGCTTATGAGAGCAATCCTGGTTACAGTCTTTATTATGGACGAGTTGGATACAACCCTGCTATCAACCCCCAAGTTGCACATGCTTTCCAGACATCTGCAATGAGGTTTGGCCACACCATGGTGACCCCTGGCATCTGGAGACGAGTTCCAAGGTAATTATAAGACACAAGTGGCATTAATAAGAATTATACAACCAACATTGCCATTATTTTCCACCCAATGTAGGACCTCACCAGATGGTACATGTTACTTCGGTAGCACAGCGACTAAGCAGAATTCCTATCTTGGCTTGGTAGGCTTGCCGGCAAGAGGTGCAAAGACCACAATGCCAAAGGAAGCAGGAGACCCCAAGCAGTACCCCATAACACAGATAGCTCAATATCTAAGAAATAATTCAAATAATATCGACCCATCACGCCTGCATCAGGATTTCCTGAGTTTCCTGTACAACGATTCACACAACATTAATTTAGACTCTGAAGTCACTCCAGGATCAGGCACTTACAACATGGACATCAACAGCAACCAGCCTAACTTCACTGCAAAGTACACCTATGGAGATGCCCCTGCCCAGTACTTTGCTCTGCGTACCTGCAATGCCTACTTCAACCCTCAAACTCCCATCATTGCTACTAATGTAGATCCACTGTTCCTGGGCATGGCATCTCAGAGATGTGAACGAGAAGATTTCATCATCACTCCTGATCTTCGTGGAAATGTAAGTTCTACACAGTTTTGCTACAATTTCTTTGCAATTCTGTAGTCCCTTTTGTGATACATAATGGTATGCTGTTCTGTTGCAATGTTACATTTTGCAGGTGTTCGGTCCATTGGACTTCTCTCGTCGAGACCTGATGGCCATCAACATGCAGAGGGCACGTGATCATGGCCTGCCCGACTACAACACTATACGAGCTGCTTTTGGCCTTCCACGTCTTACTGGATTTGAGCAGCTCAACCCATACTATGGTGTCCGGCCTGATGTCACTGAGAACATCGAGAGACTCAGAGAGGTATACAACAATGACATCAACAAGTGTGACATGTGGACATGTGGTGTCCTGGAGACTACTGACAATGGACCAGGCATACTCTTTTCAGAGGTCCTGTTTGACCAGTTCATGAGGATTCGCCATGGAGACCGCTTCTGGTATGAGAACTGGCAAGAGAATAAGTAAGTATTACACACTCTTAATTCAAATCTTCATACAGACCATACCCTAACTAATAAAGTTAATTTTGTAACACTTCTAATCAATCATCATGTATTATCACATGTCATTTTTATCTTATTTTAGGCTGTTCTCTCAGGAAGAGTTTTATGCCATCAAGAACATGACACTGAAGAAGATCCTTCTGGTGATCACCAACATCAGTGCATTTGATATCTCTGACACACCTTTCCAATATAATGAAAATACAGTGTGCCCACAGCCATTCCAGCTGAGTGAATACTTCATGGATGACTGCACTTCACTTCAAGGCCGTGACTACTATGCTGATGCTGGCTCTGACTGGATGGTCCCTTTCATCTGGGGTCTGGTGTTCGTCTACATCGCCATCGTCATTCTCGTGATGTTTGTAATGGCAGCCTACAATAAGCACAGAAGGGCAAAGCTCTTAGCACAAAGTGATTCCAAGCGTAGTAAAAAGATTGAAGGTGACGATGTCTGTGGTGTTCATGGATTGCCTCTTCTACTAACTGAGGAAAAAGCAGGACTCAAGGGAATATCAAGACATGTGAACATCAAGTTGGGGCCTCAAAAGCGTATAGTCCTCCATCTTGGAGGAGTCGTACTGCGCACTGTTGATCTTGAAAACCAGAAAAGGATGATAATTCAAACAGCAGTAGATGATCCTCGATATAACTTGTTGAGACTAAGTCACGAGTGTGATGTTATTCTCTGCTGCCAAGAGGTTGCTGACTCCCAACCCCTAATTGAACAGCTTCGAAGTTACTGCAATAGGATAGGTATAGAAATTTCTATGGAGCCTGTTACAAAGACAAAGTATTTGCTTCGTGGAGCATTTACAAAAAGGCATCGACAGTACCAGTTGGAGGAGTTTTTCAAGGGTGTTTTTCAAGAGCAAGCAGTTGCAACTGGAGTTGTGGATCTGGAATATGAATTGACACGTCAGGAATTTGCTGAAGCAATGTCATTGCGGGAAGACTCACTCTTCGTAGAGCAGATGTTCCAATTGATTGATGCAGATGGAAATGGATTTATCTCTTTTCAAGAGTTCTTGAACATGTCAGTCATCTTCTCCAAAGGTTCTCCTGAAGACAAGCTGAAGCTGATGTTTGACATGTATGATGCACACAAGTCAGGACATCTACACCGTGACCAGTTCAAGAAGATGCTCAAATCCATGATGGAGTTGGTCAATGCCACAGTGTCAGCTGAACAGATGGACCGCCTTGTTGAGACCATGTTTGTTGCTGCAGGTTTCCAGAACAAGATGGAACTGACCCTTGGTGACTTCAACCTACTGCTCCGGGACCACAAGGAAGAGCTGAGTAATGCTCGCATGCAGCTGTCTACTACCTTTGATGTTCCTGACATTGAGGTAAAGAAAGAACTGCCTGGACATGATGGAGCTGATGCAACCCCATCTCGCTTCCAAAAACGGGAAACTGCTACTGTCCGGGCGAGCCGCACAATTGTACGAGCTTATGCCCGCACTCAGGTTCCTCGAGCAAAGAAAAACGTGTCAGAGGAATTGGACAGCAATGAAAATGTTACTGATATCCCTGTTGTTAAGGACAAGTCAACCTTCAGGTTACCTGAAGCCCTTCAGCGCCGTTGGAACGTGTTCAATCGATACATAGAAAATGAACGGCTTAACATCTTCTACCTCAGCCTCTTTTTCCTGGTCACTGCTGGAATCTTTGTGGAGAGGGCATATTATTATTCCACAGAGACAGAGCAAGGTGGTTTGAGGAGGATTGCTGGTTATGGTGTGACAATCACAAGGGGAGCTGCCTCTGGGATGATGTGGACATACTCTGTCCTCCTTATCACCATGTCACGAAACTTTATCACCTACCTCCGCGAGACTCCATTCAACTACTATGTGCCCTTCGATGCCTACATCTCATTCCACAAGATTGTAGCATTTACAGCACTCCTCTTCACCATTATGCACTGCATAGGCCACGGCCTCAACTTCTACCACATCTCAACTGAGACTGCCAGTGATCTCAGTTGCATATTCCGTGAAGTATACTACCGCACAAACTTCCTGCCATCCTTCCTCTACTGGCTCTTCCTCACCATGACTGGGTTCAGTGCCTTCCTGTTGACACTGATTTGTATTGTAATCTTCGTCTTTGCCACCCAGTATGCCCGACGATATGCCTTCCAGGCCTTCTGGCTCACCCACCATTGGTACGTCCTCTTCTACATCTTCATGTTCCTGCATGGTTCTGGACGACTAGTGCAAGATCCTCTGTTTGGAAACTACTTCCTTGGCCCTGGTATAGTCTATGCCCTTGACAAGATCATCAGTGTCAGCCGTAAGAAGGTCAGTGTGTCAGTCACAAATGTGGATATGCTGCCATCTGGAGTGATCGCACTCCACATGAAACGACCTACCAGTTTTGAATTCAAGGCAGGCCAATGGGTGCGTGTAGCCTGCTCTTCTCTCAACCCTGATGAGTATCACCCATTCACCATCAGTTCTGCCCCACATGAGGAAGAAATGACCATGCACATTCGTGCCATTGGGCCATGGACACACAACATACGAGAAGTATATGATCCAGCCAATCTCCAAGGCGCTCCTTATCCTAAGCTATCCATTGATGGTCCATTTGGAGAAGGACACCAGGACTGGTACCAGTTTGATGTTGCCATCTTGGTTGGAGCTGGGATTGGTATCACTCCATTCTCTGCCATCCTCAAGGACATTGTTCACAAATATAACATTGGTGCCAGAATCCAATGCAAGAAGGTAACAAATGGTGGTTTTTGAAGTGGCTAGAGATAACAATGTATTTCTCCTTATAACTAATAGGTGTACTTCCTGTGGGTCACCCGCACACAGAAGCAGTATGAGTGGTTCACTGATGTGATCAGAGAGGTTGAGGAAGCTGACACTAAAGGTTTGGTGGAAATGCACATCTTTGTCACCCAGTTGCTGAACAAGTTTGATCTCCGAACCACTATGCTGGTGAGTGGTACAGCTTACTTTGTAATGCAAGGGATAATTATGTATTCTCATCTACAGTATGCTTGTGAGCGACACTTCCAGAAGCTCTCTGGTCGCAGTCTGTTCACTGGCCTTCGCTCTGTCACACACTTTGGTCGTCCAGATTTCAAGATTTTCTTTGACAGCCTCCAGGATGAGCACCAACATCTGCCAAAGATTGGAGTGTTCTCCTGTGGACCTCCAACCGTAACCAATGCTGTGGATGAGGCCTGCTCAGCTACAAATCGCTTTGAAGGGCCAGCCTTTGTCCACCATTTTGAGAACTTCTGAACTGCTTCGTAGTACTGAAACTTGGCCATAGCATTTATGAGAACTAATTAGTTGATTTTGTGATGTAAATTGTGCTTAGAGACTCAGTAGAGTGTAATTCCAACAACAAAAAGCTGCACATGCATATGTATGTACAAGTATAGCGCCAGTTCCAGGGACTCCAAGTTAATTGTATCTGGCCTCAAGACTCTGTGATGGAATGGGCACTTGTATTTTTGTCTACGGTACCGGCACTATATTAAATGTAACAACCGAGTCGGTACACAACCAAAAGTTTCCTCTACCTAAGGTTGTCTCGTCCCCAGACCCACAACAGCGGGTGATTACATCACCGCTACGTGAATGCAATCTCAGACTGGGGACGAGACCCGTATAACGGTACCTTATATGACTTTGAAAAGTACCTTATATGACTTTGAAAAGTACCTTATATGACTTTGAAAAGTACCTTATTGGTGACGTAACAAGTACCTATAAGGTACATAGTAAAACGTTACTAAAAGGCACCTTGTATAAAAGATAAATTTTCGTTAGCTACGTATGTGCTCTTCGTTCCCGGCCGCGGCATGTATGATTGACACTTGCATATTTCAGCAGAGGATTTAAATATTTTAAAAATCATAGAGTAAGTACATGTACATGTATACTATAGTACCTAGTAGGTTTCAATTAATTGGGTAAAAAGTGTACAAAGGAGCACAAATTCCTTACCCTATCAGTATACTTTATCTTTTTAAAAAGCAATCATGCGCATTTGTTTTAAAAAATCACATCATTGAGTCGAGTACACAACAGATTCCAATGATAATACATATTATTTGTTTGTTATCTGGCAAACAAAACAACTTAAAAGAAAACTTTGATGCCGGGATTAGTATAGGGGATTTAAAATTCTCAATCTGCTGACCACCAGTTCACCAGACCCATGCATGCATGCATGCACCACGGTGATGTATATTCCATGCCGTAGTATACTGCATGTTGCTATTTACTGCTGATATGCTGCACCGTACCTTAGTTGAATTCTGAACAAGAAGTGAGCTTGGTTTGTACATGTACAAATATAAGGTATATGCAGCGGCGGATCCAGGATTTCTGGAAGGGGGGGTCTAATAACTATATTCACAAGCGGGGGTGGGTACTGGAGGGGGCGTGCCCCCTCCCGTAACAGCTAGGGGGTCTGGGGGAGCGCTGTAAGCTCCCCCAGTGGGGCCCCAGCCGCTTTTTCACTTTTGCGTTCATTTAGCATGAAAATAAGCATACTTTGAAAGTGTATTCAATATTGATAGCTAGCTGATTAATATAGAAGCCGGATAGCGAATAGAAAACTCTACGCAAAGCCATTGTGACCGTATTCTGGTCTAAACGACACACACGTTTTACCTTTAATAGTATTATATACCTACGTGATTTAGCTCTACCTGTTTCCTGAGGTAAACTATCTTCTTTGATCACTTACTTCTTGTAGGTATGTTACAACACGCCCACAAAATGGCGCCGATTTTTGGTCAATGATGCTGTTTTAATGTTTTACGGGACGGACGAGATACTCCTTTTTTGATCTATGCTATATAACCTTTACAAAAGTAGCACCGTGTTGTTGTAGATGACAGTTCAAAGTCTCGTTAAGAGTCTTAACTTAGTCAAAAGAGTTTTGCTCTTCGATATTATACGGGACGAATATGATTTACAAATGTTGCACGATTTGCCCGAAGACGGGCGCAGACCTTGGCGAATGATAGATAGACTGGAAGTATATTGTCTAGTCCACGTTTTACTGATGTGATTTTCAAGCAAATTTAAAGCCCCGCCGACCCCTTTCTACTTCCCGCAGGAATATGATCGATATCAAATGTAATGTATCGTGTAACGATCGCACGCATGCCTCATTCAGTCATTGCCTGATGCCATGAAATCAGAATAACATACATTTGTATGACTAAACATAGCACAGAGCTAATTATATATTTATTCTTTCTGCAGTTTTGTGAGTTATTGGAACTTTCTGTGATCACAATTGGACTCCCATGCAACATAAAGATCCTGACAACTTCAACTTGTTGCTGCGATGCACAATCAGTAGTTTGTACAATAGGCCTTTGTGTCTATGCATTGTTCTTTTGACTTAGGGCGCAAGCCAGCCAGAGATTGTGTGTATATGCATCGTTCTGAGGGTGCATGCAAGCCAACCAGAGATTGTGTTTGTTAAGTGTATGTAGGCATTTTCGAATTCGTTGGATTGCAACGATTTTTGCATCATTAAAAAGCTTTTAGTTTTGAAAAATATCTGTGTGGTATGATGAAGAAGGTCAAAACAAGGTTGTATACAGTGGAAACTGATTTGAGAAACTAAAAACTGAGGAGCAAAACACATGTCGTGGCGTATTGGAAGCAAAATGAAAGGTAGGATGATGCTGAAGACTTAGAACTGACCAAATACGAACTTAGAGCTGATGTTGTGTGTATTGTTGTAATGAATTCCTATGTAATGTATGCATGTATACATGTATGCATCGTTAATGGTCATAACTAACAGTCGTCTGTTAGCAAACTTTAGTATTGCATGGCACACATGTTTTGTTGACGCCTATTTCGTTTTCACATCTTGTAAACTGTTAACGGTATAGGGTTTCAAAATCCGGTCACAAAAAAGTTGCGCATGTCCATTGAAATGTATGGCGCAAATTTACGTGAAATTCGCCACTTTGAAAAGTCGTAACTCTGAAACGTTTCATCACAGAGCGACGAATCAGATATTTTTCAATACTACTCGTATAAAGCTTTTTAATGATGCATAAATCTTTGCAATCCAACGAATTTGAGAAATCTTGTAACATACCTACTTCTTGCTCGCACCATTCCATCGCGCAGCAACAATACTAATTAAACACTGCACGCTTGGAGGGCCTTGGCTTTAGACCCCCCCACACACACACACACTCACTCACACACACTTTGGGTCGAATGCTAACTCGCTAATCAGTTCACTCGCGTTCACTAAACGCTTCGTTTTTGAACTCGTCAATCATGTAATTAATTATTCATAAGTTAATTTATTCATAACTGGTCGGGCCGAGGGGGGGGTCTTTAGACCCCTTAGACCCCCCCCCCTGGATCCGCCACTGATATACTGCATGCACGTTGGTACATCGAGGGGGCGTGGTCTGGCCTGGCAGGCCGTGGGTCCGGTCAGGCCAGGTATCCGGCTTGACAGGCCGGCTGGCCTTTGGCACCTCTGTCCATGGCATCCACAGCCTGCGTAACGTTCAGTTGGGGTCTGAAAGGAAGTATTGCACATCACCGTACACGCAGAGAGTGGCATGCCAAGAAGTGTGCAGTGCCTTGGCAAGATAGGCACACACTTGCATGTTAGCATTTCCTGTGTAGAAGTTTAAATACGCATGATCAATGCATGAATCACGTTACGGCGGGACTGCGCTCTTGGGAAATTTAATGGATTTGAAGGTGCCAATCTTGGTACTGGTGTGCGTGTTATCGTGTGGCGCAAGAGTTTATGACTGCCAGACACCATCCTTGTGCCGGACTTTGGCGCTTGATGTTTTACAGGGGTTTCAGCAATCCGTTTCTGCACTCCAACCCGAAGTGAATACTCGTATGTTCACTGCATGCATTATTGATTTATACAATAAAGTATAATATTATTATGGGTGCGCTGATATATACATATAATACCTACACCTGCATGCGAATATATCACCTTGCACATGCCACCATGCAGAGTTCGAATGGGAAGGATACGATGGCTGGTTCAACAATTTTGCCAATCCGGAGTGGGGAGGAGCAGGTAAGACGTACTAATATGTAACCATGATGCAGTCTTGCGTTATGCTATACACTTCTACGCGCAGATATGGCATTGTTGCGACAGGAACCGGCTGCTTACGGTGACGGGGTGTACGCGATCGCTGGCAACGACAGGCCAGGCCCAATCCTGATCTCAAACATGACACAATCTGGCTTTTCTGGCAACGGTTCTAGAACGCTAACTGCTCTTTTTATCTACTTCGGTTAGTACGATGCATGCATGCATGCATGCCGTTATATATAGTACCCACCATGCCAGCAAGCATGCATGCCAGTGCTGACTCCTCGATCCTGCATGAACCTTCGCACCTATATCCTGCAAAACATGATCTGCATGATCCGCAGGTGAACAAATTATGGAAGAGATGTTAGACGTCCAAGTCCCCGGATGCATCCCAGAACACGAGAATATGTTGGTCCCTAAATGCCACCCACTCTACGATCCCGATTGTCGAGCTCAGCGTACAATGCCGTTCGTGCGCTCGCGATACGACACGAGAACCGGGTACTCTCCAAACGCCCCGCGGGAGCAGCTTAACGTCAACACTCCGTGGTTCGATGGAGGCCTCATCTACGGACCTGGAAAGGCCTGGGCTGGTGTCATTAGGGCCTTCACTCGCGGAGAGTTGGCGGCGGACGTGCAGGACGTGCAGCTCTCACAGATGTTCCCGATGCTGAACAGCAAGGTCAGCGCTAGCCTGCCCCTGAGCAACCCGCCTCCTCCAGTCAACCACACCCTTCTCTCAAGCGGACGATTCTGGGGTAAGTGCACAGCTGCCTATATACAATAAAAGTATATAGAACACCGCATTATATCCACTAGTAGTTCATCAACTTCATGCAGATTGGATGCAGCACTGCATGCATGCAAACATGATCTGCAATGTATATGCCGCAGCTATTTCGCCAGATTTTTGTGTATATAAAGTTTACCATAGTACAGGCAGGTATATAAAGGAGACCGAGTATTGTATTACACTTATACTGTCCCATGCATGCAATTATTATATAATTCAATGCGACGTAGGGCGTATGTGTGCATGGAAGTGTGTGCTTGTGCTGTGTTGTGTGTGAGTGCATATGTTGTGTGTGTGTGTGCATGTGTTGTGTGTGTGCATGTGTTGTGTGTGCAAGTGTTGTGTGTGTGCATGTGTTGTGTGTGTGTGCATGTGTTGTGTGTGTGCGTGTGTTGTGTGTGTATGTGTTGTGTGTGTGCATGTGTTGTGTGTGCATGTGTTGTGTGTGTGCATGTGTTGTGTGTGTGCATGTGTTGTGTGTGTGTGTGCATGTGTTGTGTGTGTGTGTGCATGTGTTGTGTGTGTGCATGTGTTGTGTGTGTATGTGTTGTGTGTGTGTGCATGTGTTGTGTGTGTGTGCATGTGTTGTGTGTGTGTGCATGTGTTGTGTGTGTGCATGTGTTGTGTGTGCATGTGTTGTGTGTGTGCATGTATTGTGTGCGTGTTGTGTGTGTGAGGATAACATCATTTTATGATATGAAATCCTCATCCTTCTCTCCATTCTCCCCACATAGCAACCGGTAATATCCGTGGAAATGAGAACCCATTCCTGCTTTCCTTGGGACTTCTCTGGTTCAGAGTCCACAACATGTGGGCCAGGTACCTTGTCAGCTTTGCAAATACCCTGCGAGGCAAATGGCTGGATGATGAGTTCATCTTCAACCGTGCACGCCAGTTCACTATTGCCACTTACCAGCACATTGTCTATGATGAGTGGCTGCCTCTGTATGTGCGGTCAAAGTTACAGCGTCTTGGTCGCACAACCATTTTTCCATACAAGGCGACTCCCCAGTACAGTCCATCGTTTGGACAGAGTGGCTACAATCCTTCTATTAACCCTCAGGTCTCCAACATCTTTCAATCAGCTGCAATGAGGTTTGGTCACACCTTGGTTACCCCAGGTGTCTGGAGAAGAACAAATCGGTAATTTACTCTCCCTTTATGCACCCATTTCTCTCCTAGCAGTTCTCTGGTTCTCTGGTCTCTCTCCTATTCATACACTCTTGCCACCTTTCATAACCTCCTGTCCCCCTAATGTTGTCACCTGATTCCATGAGCCATTTTATTATTATTATTAGCTCATTAAAAAAAAAAAAGTAAATCATAGTTTGAATTTACATGTAATATCCTAATTGAGACCCGCATATTCAGATTGGTTTTTATAAGCATTGCCAGCTATTGAATTCACCTCCAACACACGATGTCATATCCCTAAAATGAAAATATGCCCCAAATTTAAACACCCCCTCCTCGAAAACACTAGCTGAAGCTCAAATCGGATTGTGGTTTGTTATTATGTCTGTGTGTGAAAATGGTCTCTCATTTATCTATTTCCAAAGTTTGCCTAGCATTAACATGTGGCCATCATTCTTTTTTTTCCCCCTCCATATAAAAAATTTGAACCACGCCCTGCAGTGTGAATCCGACTGACACATGCCTCTTTGGAAGCACAGCTACTGGCAAGAATGCCTACTTCAAGCAAATCAATTTGAACCCCCAGGGGGCACCAAATGGTAGTGACCCCCAGCAGTATCCCATGACACAGGTTGCTGGTTACCTGAGGGACAATGCCCATGGGCTCACCTCTCCACACCAGGCCTTCCTCTCCTTCCTGTTTAACGACTCCCAGAACATCAATGGGTTAAACCCAAACCTACCAAAATTCACAATGAACTACACATATGGGGATGCACCAGCCCAGTTTTTTTCTGTTCGTACATGCAATTCATACTGGAACCCTGAAGTCACCATCAGTGCAACTAACCTGGACCCTTTCTTCCTGGGCATGTCGTCGCAGAGAACTGAACGTGAAGACTTTGTCGTGTCACAAGACCTGCTGGGGAGTGTGAGTGGGACATGTGATGGTGATCATATACATGTACACACGAGCTTTGTCTCCATGTTGTAGGTGTATGGACCTCTGGAGTTCTCCCGTCGAGACCTGATGGCCATCAACATGCAGAGGGCACGTGATCATGGCCTGCCCGACTACAACACTGCACGAGTTGCCTATGGTTTGCCAGCCCTCAGCGGATTTGAGCAGCTCAACCCGTACTACGGTGTCCGGCCTGATGTCACTGAGAACATCGAGAGGCTCAGAGAGGCATACAACAATGATGTGTACAAGTGTGACATCTGGACGTGTGGTATCCTGGAGACTACTGACAATGGACCAGGTATACTGTTTTCAGAAATCATATATGACCAGTTCATGAGGATTCGTCATGGTGACCGTTTCTGGTATGAAAACTGGGAACAGAACAAGTAAGTAGGTTAAGCAGGTACCTTTGAGCATATAGTGGGATAAATGTGAGCAGGTGGTTCATCATGTGGGTATGCACGTGAGCAGGTGGTTCATATCATGTACATATGTCATGTGAGCAGGTGGTTCATCATCATGAGTATGCCATGTGAGCAGGTGGTTCATTATGTATGTCACGTGAGCAGGAGGTTCATCATGCGATCAGCAGGTGGCTCTTATGTAATGCACCATGTGAATAGCAAGGAGTATATGAGTAAGAGGGTGCACTGTGTGGTTGCTGCATTGTGTGATTAAGGATGCATTACAAGAGCTATTATAATCATTACCAATTGTTTCTAATGCAGATTATTTACTGAGGCTGAGTTTCTTGCCATTAAGAGCCTGACAATGAAGAAGCTGATCTCACTTGTGACAAATGTTCAGGGATTTGACATCTCAAACACGCCTTTTGAGTTCAATAAAGACACGGTCTGCCCACAGCCATTCCAGCTGAGCGAGTTCTTCATGGATGACTGCACTCCACTGCTGACACGTGACTACTACTTTGATAGTGGCTCTGACTGGATGGTCCCTTTCATCTGGGGTCTGGTGTTAGTCTACATCGCCATCGTCATTCTTGTGATGTTTATCATTGCAGCCTACACTAAGCACCAAAGGGCACGGATAGTTTCTGCCAGCCGTTCCAAGAATCCCAAAGCTCCCAAGAAGCTGCAGGGAACGGACATCTTCACCGCGGAAGGAAGCCTTATGGTCTTCTGGGAGGAGATGGCAGGCCTCAAATGTGTCCCCAGGCTTGCCAGCCTAAAGTTGGGCCCTGGGAAGCAAATTGTGCTGTTCACAGGTGAGACAGTCCTTCGCACAGTTGACCTTCGGAGCCAAACGAGCATTACTATCCAGCAACCTGTGGACAACACTATCTACCTTGTTGTCAAAATACCCAACGAGTACGACATTATCATTAAGACTAACTCACCCATTGACCGTCTGACAATCATTGAGAGGCTACAAGTCTTTTTGGGTGAGTGTGGCATCAATATCTCTATTGAAGAGCCAAGAAAGAGTGACATGATGGCAAATGTATTCACGATGAAAGAACGGCAGAGGCTCATAGAAAATTTTTTTAAGTCAGTTTTTAGCCAGGTGGGCACAGACGGTTTTAGCAGGACAGCTGGTGATATCCGTCCAGAAATACTGGAGTGTGAACTGACCCGCAAGGAGTTTGCCAATGCAATGAGCTTGAAGGAGGACTCTCTATTTGTGGAACAGATGTTCCAGCTGATTGATGCAGATGGAAATGGCTTTATCTCCTTCCGAGAGTTCCTGGACATGTCAATCATCTTCTCCAAAGGTTCTCCTGAAGACAAGCTGAAGCTGATGTTTGACATGTACGATGTGAATAGAACAGGATTCCTCCACCGTGACCAGTTCAAGAAGATGCTCAAATCCATGATGGAGTTGGTCAATGCCACAGTGACCGCTGAACAGATGGATACTCTCATCGACTCCATGTTTGTTGCTGCAGGTTTCCAGAACAAGCAGGAACTGACCCTTGGTGACTTCAACGTGCTGCTTCGCGACCACAAGGAAGAGCTGAGCAGTGCATACGTGGGTCTGGCTGGCGTGGAAGCACCCGACATTGACACAAAAAAGAAAGAGGCGCCAACTGAAAATGGTGGTCGCTATCGCCAGCGGGAAAATGCCCCTTCCAGGGCCCGTCGCACCATCATTCATGCATATAGCCGCACAGTGCGTCACCCGCACCATGCACACACCTCCAACGGCACACATAGTCTGGATAATGACAATGTCCACAGCATACCCACCGAGCCTCAGTTGCCTCGTAGCACCGGCCGCCTCGCACGCCAGTTTTTCGTACTGAAACGCTTCGTGGAAAACCACCGGCTGCACATATTCTACCTCTCTATATACACCTTTATCACCATAGGGATCTTTGTCGAGAGGGCCTATCACTACTCAATTGAAACAGAGAATGGCGGTTTGAGGAGGATTGCTGGGTATGGTGTGACAATCACAAGGGGGGCTGCTTCTGGGATGATGTGGACATACTCTGTCCTTCTGGTTACCATGTCACGAAACTTCATCACCTACCTCCGCGAGACCCCCCTGAACAACTATGTGCCCTTCGACTCCTACATCTCTTTCCACAAGATAGTGGCACTGACTGGCCTCGTCTTCACACTCACACACATCATTGGCCACGGCCTCAACTTCTACCACATCTCCACTCAGACATCAAGTGACGTCAGCTGCATCTTCCGTGAGGTCTACTTCCCCAGCAACTACCTGCCCTCCTTCCTCTACTGGCTCTTCCTGACCGCCACCGGCTTCAGCGCCTTTGTCCTCACGCTCATCACCATCGTGATCTTTGTCTTTGCCACCCAGTACGCCCGCCGATACGCCTTCCAGGCCTTCTGGCTCACCCACCACTGGTACATCCTCTTCTACATGTTCATGCTACTCCACGGCACTGGGCGGCTTGTGCAGGACCCCATCTTTGGCAACTTCCTGCTCGGCCCGGCAATCCTCTACACTATCGACAAGATCATCAGCGTCAGCCGCAACAAGACCGAGGTGGCCGTCGTACGTGCCGAGCTGCTGCCGTCGGGTGTCACGGGCGTCTTCATGAAGAGGCCTGCGTCCTTTGAGTACAAGGCCGGGCAGTGGCTGCGCATTTCCAGCGAGCACATCAATGCAGACGAGTACCACCCTTTCACCATCAGCTCTGCCCCCCACGAGGAGCTGCTCAGTGTCCATGTGAGGGCGGTCGGCCCCTGGACCCACAACTTGCGGGAGTTGTACAGCCACATCACTTCTCACAACCTTCCCCTGCCCAAGGTGCGAGTGGATGGTCCTTTTGGGGAGGGGCACCAGGACTGGTACCAGTTTGATGTTTCCATCCTGGTTGGTGGAGGAATTGGGATCACTCCTTTTGCATCAATCCTAAAGGACATTGTGCACCGTTCAAGCCTTGGGGCTAGGTTCCAATGCAAAAAGGTATGGGGACCTAATTTTCACACGCACATACATACATACATTTAGCATACACCACACACACCCCTCATTCCACCCTCACAAAGCCCCCTCACATGCACACACTGCATGTACGCTTTCCACATGCCATATGCATGCTCACATGCACACACCACACATCACTCCAAAGATTGATCCTTCTGGTCCCCTTCTTCTCCTAGCTTTACTTCATCTGGGTGACCCGTACCCAGAACCAATATGAGTGGTTCACTGACTTGATCAGAGAGGTTGAGGAGGCAGACAGCAAGGGGTTGGTGGAAGTACACATCTTCATCACAGAGTTCTTCAGCAAGTTTGATTTGCGAACCACCATGCTGGTAGGCTTTGGCTTGTAACACACCTTTGGGGTTATGCAATGCTTCCATCGTAATGACAATGGTGGTGGTCATAATCACAATGGTGTTCATAATCCCAAAATCCCAATAGTGGTCAGATTTACTATATTATGTTCAGTTGTGTAGCATAGAACATTTCACGCTTAAGAGGTTGGGCTATAACAAGATTCAACAAGATTCATGCTGCTGCAGGAATTCTGCAGATGGGAACCAATTTCATTGTGCACATGTTACCACACTGATAACCATCAGTCGGGTTCCCAGACTACATTTGCTTGCAAGCATGGGTGGTACTGTATATGTTAATTATTCATGACACCTACACACACACTCACACTCTTAATTGTCTTGCTTTTGTCACCCCAGTATGTCTGTGAGCGACACTTCCAGAAGCTTTCTGGTCGCAGTCTGTTCACTGGCCTTCGCTCTGTAACACACTTTGGTCGTCCAGACTTCAAGACTTTCTTTGACAATCTCCAGGAGGAACATGTTCTCCTGCCAAAGGTTGGAGTATTCTCCTGTGGACCACCGGGAATGACTTCTACTGTGAACGAGGCCTGCTCTGCTACGAACCGCTTTGAAGGACCAGCATTCATCCACCATTTTGAGAACTTCTAGTGCTTTAGTAAGCAGACTCTTAACAGTGTGTGTAACCTCATGATAATAGTATTAAGGCATTTGAGTGTACTGGTCAATACAATTACTATTTTGTTGAATAGAATTTGGTTGCTCCAATACAATGAAGGGTTTTCCGCCCCATTTGGAACCATGCCTGCCACAGGAGGTAAATTAGAAATGCCTCAAGTAAATGTTTGAAATATAATTGGGACACACAATCATTACATATAGTGGACAGCTACAATGTACAGATGTGACAGATGTAAAAACAAAGCCACATAAGCATTAGTTTTGTCATGTAGGTTGTTGGGTTATGGTTGCACTGTTTGCTAGTCCACCTATTATCAATGATTAGAAGGAAGGGAAGTGGGGGAGGAGGGGGTGCAGACAATTTGCTTCAGAACGTGCTAACTACCACCTTTTTTAAAAAAATTGCATCTAGCTCTCCAGATTTTTGATTCCAAAGAGGATTACGTTGTTCTTGAAGGAAGGCACATAGCCTACCTGTTGTGTTTTAAGGTACATGTAGCCCTGATTTGACAATTGAGGCCTTTTTTTTTGTTGCAACACAGCAAAAAAAGTTTAGTGAAACGGCCAACTATATCACTCCAAATCCTGATTCTGAGTGATATAGTAAGCCGTTTTGAGTGAAATCCACCAAACTTTTTTTGCTGTGAATGTTTCAACTTTATGGCCGGAATTGGACCGCCCTCTAAACCCCCCTATTCATATTTTTGTTAATGTTGCATTGTGCATGTGCTGAACTCTGCTATACATGTACATCCGCTGTAGACATGTACATGTAGGCCTAATCAAGTATTAACGCCAAAGATAACAGGTAAACAGCACCGGCAAGCAGTTTTGCTGTTGCACAAAATGGATTCGCGTACAGTGCTGCTGCTGCTAGGTACGGTAGCGCTAGTATGCGCAAAGGGTTTCCAGTGCGATACTGCGTCCGCTTGTGACACACTCGTAACGGCAGTCTACGAGAAATTCAAATCTACAGCCGTCAACATCTCTTTCAATGTTTATAACAGTACAAGTAAGTCTGCATGCAACTCAGTTGAGCTGTGTTTAGTTCCTCCTTATTCCAGACTACGAATGGGTGAGCTACGATGGCTGGTACCATAATGTTGCCCATCCGGACTGGGGAGGTGCTGGTGAGTGTGATCGTGATGCCATGCCATGCCACACGCACGTAGTATTTTATGTTTACGCTTTGGCAGATATGCCACTCGAGAGGAAGGAGCCGGTTGCCTACGGAGATGGTGTGTACGAAATCGCCGGCAAAGACAGACCCGTGACCGTTCTCATCTCCAATATGACGCAGTTCGGTTTCACCGGGAACGGCTCCAGGACTCGAACAGCACTCTTCATTTTCTTCGGTTAGTCATTTTGTACGCAATTCCTTGAAATCGCCATGACGTGGTGTGCCTTTTCTGTGCAGGCCAGCAGGTGGTGGAAGACATGCTTGATGTCCAGCTGCCCGGCTGCATTCCAGAATACGAGAACATGCTTGTTCCCAAGTGTCATCCCCTGTTCGACCCCAACTGTCAGTCGGAGCGTTACATTCCCTTCCTTCGCTCCCGCTACGACTTCAGAACTGGCTATTCGCCTAGTAATCCAAGACAGCA
Organism: Spongilla lacustris; assembly: GCA_949361645.1. NCBI lineage: Eukaryota > Metazoa > Porifera > Demospongiae > Spongillida > Spongillidae > Spongilla > Spongilla lacustris. The sequence continues at coordinate 7,930,575 of OX442421.1, read as the reverse complement.
GCTGAACGAAATCACTCCGTGGTTCGACGGTACTCTGATGTACGGGCCAGCCAAGGGTTGGGCCGATGCATTGAGAGCTTACACGCGAGGAGAGCTCGCCGCGAACAATCAAGATAACCCACTTTATTTACAACTACCGCCAGTGAACACGATCGGCCTACCCTATGCCAATCCACCCCCTCCAGCTAATCACACTCTGCTATCAGTCAACCGATTTTGGAGTAAGTTTCTAATTTCTAACATCGGGTTAGGTTCTAATTTTGCGCAAGTACGTATATGTATGCGTGACGTAATCATCCCTGTGGGCTGATTTAAAGCAGGGCCGGTGAGAGCCGTTGTGAGGCCCAGGGTAACAGAGAGCTTGAGGGCCCTATAGGGCGGTATAGGCGTAGAGTTTTATTTAGCCCGGGTTGAAATACGAATGCGGGTATCTCGTGCCCAGACCCATGCATCGCAGCTGATACATGTATAGGTCTGGAGAATGTTTTTTCCCATCAGGCAAGAGACCCAATGTTTACAAGTTTATAAACATACCGTCATGTGACACATGAATGAATACTGATGACTGCTGTGCCTGTACCACCAGGAAAGTTAATTACTATAATACATACAGTAAGTGTATTTGTAACATACTAGCAAAACATATTTGATACATAATTGCTTGCCTAGATCGATGTTTCAAATATGTTTTTTGCTATGATACAATCATCATTTATGATACAAATGTGGAATTCCCTGGGTGTGTATGGTGTGTTCTAAACAGAGTAGAGAAAGGTATACGGAGCTCTGTTTTCGCAGTCGATATCCATTAAAGCGTTTCAGGCCCAGGAGGTTAGAAGGTGTTTATACAGCCATGTTTCTATAAGCCTTAGGACAGCTACTTGGTGTAACCTCTCGAGCATATGCAGTTGTACTAGCTACGAACGCGCTCCATACAATAGCACCAATCTTCAGACACGCCAACAAAGCTTTCTTTCTTTACTTCACGAGTTATTGCATTATCGACATCATTCTTATTACATGTACCAGCAAAACATAAGTCATGCGTTTTTAATTGTATTCGTCATAAACACGAAATCTGATTGGTTGCGTTGTTGGTTGCCTCCCCCCCCCCCCTCCCCCCCCTCCCGCACATCTGGCCGTACATGTATATGTGAATATGGGGGAGTGGGGGTACCCTCGCTACTGCGGATGCTGTGTTACGTGCCGCTTAATTTTTTGTGTACATAAACTGCATACTACTGTTTTGTACTATTGGTAAGTTGCAACGAAAAATAGGTACGAGCGGGCAAAACTTGAGTACGAGCCGAGAGCAAAAATTAGTATGAGCTGAAAGCAAAAATGAGCTAGTGCTGAGAGCAGTTTTTTAGATGCATTTTCCAATACGTCGTTCGTTTTTTTTCACTAGAGATAAAAATGGCTGTGTATTTTGTTGAGAACTTGGCCACGGAATGCAGGGTTGATTTTAATGCTCTTTTTAAAAGAGTTCTGTACCTGATTGTAAGCTAAACAAACTGAGACCAAGCTTTCTGTACGCTTCAGTGATGACATTTTAGTAAACCAAACTCACCATGTTCTAAAACTGCTGCAGCCTGCACATGCTTACAGAGAGTCTGTAACAGTGAGTGACAAAATAAGTTGGGCGAGCAGACTGAAACACCGTACCTTATAGCTTTAGCAAAGCTGGTTCTACTATGGCATTTCCAGCACTCTCTTCCTTTGCGAGAACAACCGAAAACGGAATTTGTGCCATACATCAATTATGTAATTGATAGTGGGGGGAATGATACAAAGTGGGGGTGGGGTGGGTCGCTTGCTCCCCCATCTCTGCCGCCTATGAGGTAATATGGGGGGGGGGGGGGGGGGGGGGCAATGTACCCCCCCCCCCCCCCCCTCCCTGCCTATGGTTCAACTTCAAACAACGACTTGTCTCTTTGCTTCTTCTCAAGATATTGAACTATGGATATTTTGATTCCTTTGCTAAGTTCATTGGTAGCAAAAGATTGGTCTTAAAGTTCTACATGTACTCTCTCCTCATAATAATTTATGTGAGTGGTAGTATTAATGCAGCACATTTTTAAAAGCATTGCAGTAAGTTTAAAATCCTATACATGTACAAGATGACAATATAAACATCTTTCAGTTCCTTAGTTAACATCAATTATATGCACACATACTGTACTGTCATTCTGAGTATTTGCAAATACATTACCTCATTACCCCTGAACACTTACCTCCAGCCCTCGGCAATCCCCGTGGAAATGAGAACCCATTCCTGCAGAGCATGCAAATCCTCTGGTTCAGAGTGCACAACATGTGGGCCCGCTACCTTGTCAAGTACGCCAAGGACAACAACCTCAGTGGAGAGTGGCTGGATGATGAGTTCATCTTCAACCGTGCTCGACAGTTCACTATTGCCACACACCAGCACATTGTCTATGATGAGTGGCTGCCCATCTTCTTGCGTTCCAAGCTAATGCGTGATAACCGTACCACCATACCAGCATACGAGAACAATCCTGGCTACAGTCTTTATTTTGGACGAGCTGGATACAACCCTGCTATCAACCCCCAAGTTGCACATGCTTTCCAGACATCTGCAATGAGGTTTGGCCACACCATGGTGACCCCTGGCATCTGGAGACGAGTTCCAAGGTAGGACAGGAGGGGCATTGATAAGAATTTTACATTGCTTTCCATCCTATGTAGGACCTCATCAAGTGATACATGTTTGTTCGGAAGCACAGCCACTAAGCAGAATTCATACCTCAGTTTGATTGGCTTATCACCACAGGGTTCAAGGACCACACTGGCAGGAGATCCAGGAGACCCCAAGCAGTATCCCTTGACACAGATAGCTCAATATCTAAGAAATAATTCAAATAATATCAACACATCTGGCCTGCATCAGGATTTCCTGAGTTTTCTGTACAGTGATTCACACAACATTAATTTAGGCTCTGAAGTCACTCAGGGATCAGGCATTTACAATATGGACATCAACACCAACCAGCCTAACTTCACTGCAAAGTACACCTATGGAGATGCCCCTGCCCAGTACTTTGCTGTGCGTACCTGCAATTCCTACTTCAACCCTCAAGCTCCCATCATGGCAACCAACGTAGATCCACTGTTCCTGGGCATGTCATCTCAGAGATGTGAACGAGAAGATTTCATCATCACTCCTGATCTTCGTGGAAATGTAAGTTCTAGATTGCTTTTACTGCTTTAGTGTATCATAAGCTGACGTATAAACGTCTGGTGAAAATAGGTCGAATTTCGTGGCAGATTGGAATGCAATTAACAAACCAAGTCATGTGCGAAAATGGCTCAGGCAGTTAAGTAATCATTAGCGGCTGCTAGACCACATACTGTGAAACAGTGACTTCCAAAAAGAACCGAAGATCAATCAGCCAATGCTGTGTTAAGTACCCTGGTAGGGACTAGGAACTCTGTTTCAATTTGTAATCAGCCAGCCATTCAGGCACTTCTAAGCCACAACAGGTCTGTAAAGCACAAAGATTTCCCACTGCCAGTTAGAAGAAACCCTTCTGGCCTTTTACAAAACTAGTGATGGCACAGTGCTGTGTATCCAAGCTTTAAAACAGCACTCATTATACAGTGCTTGGAACGTAATTATTACACCATTTATGTACAATAAATATCACATGACTGTGGAAGTGTCATGTGACTGCCTGCATCTGATTAGTAGCAACAGAATTCTGTCGCTACTCCATAAACATTAACCTATTTTTGCCAGACGCATAGAAATATACGTCTGGGTATGAGGCTATTACTCCTTGCCATTTCTTTGCAACTGATTCTGTAGTCCCTTTATGGTATGCTGTTCTGTTGCAATGTTACATTTTGCAGGTGTTCGGTCCATTGGACTTCTCCCGTCGAGACCTGATGGCCATCAACATGCAGAGGGCACGTGATCATGGCCTGCCTGACTACAACACTATACGAGCTGCGTTTGGCCTTCCACGTCTTACTGGATTTGAGCAGCTCAACCCATACTACGGTGTCCGGCCTGATGTCACTGAGAACATCGAGAGACTCAGAGAGGTATACAACAATGACATCAACAAGTGTGACATGTGGACATGTGGTATCCTGGAGACTACTGACAATGGACCAGGCACACTCTTTTCAGAGGTCCTGTTTGACCAGTTCATGAGGATTCGCCATGGAGACCGCTTCTGGTATGAGAACTGGCAAGAAAATATGTAAGTACCACACCCTAATGAAGTATAAACATTAATAATAATAATAAACATATAGAATGTACTATGTGTACTAATACATACTGATAATAACAATGTGACTGTGATAAGGGGCCTAATATAGTTTTCAAAGGTAATCAAAAGGAACGTTATTTGTATGTTGAAATGTTTACCTGTTTATGCCTTATACATGTACCTCGGTGATGTGCATAAGAATGATCACGACTCTTGATAAAACTGCTGTTAGGTCCCTTTTCGCAGTGATATGTGTTCTATATGGTTAGTTCAATTGAGAAGGAACCTTTTCGCAGTAATATGTGTTCCATATGGTTAGTTCAATTGAGAAGGAACCTTTTCGCAGTGATATGTGTTCTAAATGGTTAGTTCAATTGAGAAGGAACTCTACCCGGGGGGGTAAGCAGTAGTGGATCTAGGGGGAGGGGGAGGGGGGGGGGGGGGAAATAAGGGTGTTTAACTCCCCTCCCCAGCTATCATAAATACTATTATCAGGCACCATGATTGTGCACTCAAACAGAGCACATTGTCACCAAGAATATTTCATAACATGTATTACATGGATTGGAAAACCTGTATAAATCCGTTCGGTGACACCTTGATCCCAAAGAAAGGTATGCAACCAATCATGTTTTGCACTAGAATGATGACTTAGAAGCTTTTTAAAAAAACATCTTTGATTAAGATGATACCTCTGTTGAGAAAGGTGGTTCACAATAAAGGGATTCAATGTACACACGAAAATGTGTGGAGAGATGTACATGTATTATACACTGATCCAGGCATTCTGATTGAGTATCTTAGTTACTAACATAGTTTTTATGACTAGAGGCAACAAAATGTGGTTCATAAGCCTTTCGAGCCATTAGCCAATATAACAGATCTATGTTTGACCTGAAATGAATAGAAACTGGGGGTTGGAAAAAAAATAAGTTGAACAATAAGGACACCAAGGCGGATAAGTGCGCAATACTTTTGAATGTGCAATAGTGTGCTCTTCTCAAGTTTATCACTCGAATCTTCATCAATCTCTTCATAAATCTGTAAATTGTTGCTTGTGTTATGAATGTCATACAAACGAGGCACGCACACATTAGATTGATCATGTTCTAAAGAGCTGCGCCACCAAGGAAGACAGTGGCTTGAAAAAGCTCTTTTAATAGGTATTGTGTGTCATGTATTTCATTTATTGTACTTGTACGCTTGATATTGAGGTAGTTTAGCACGCAGCGGCACATCAACAACTTGCTTGCATAAAAGTTATACAATTTTTTGATCAACGTGTGATAAAATTATGGGTCATATTTCTTGTTTGGAAAAAGCACCATGACACCCTCTCACTGAACCAGGTTCCCGCTTTTTAAATCCCCCCCCCCCCTCCCCCCCCGATCTCAATTTGTACTATCACCCTGGTTAAATTGTACTGGATATCCTTACAAAGGGAATTGTGTAACACTTCTGAATCAATCTTTGTATATTACCGCAGCATGCCATTTTATCGTATTTTAGGCTGTTCTCTCAGGAAGAGTTTTATGCCATCAAGAACATGACACTGAAGAAGATCCTTCTGGTGATCACCAACATCAGTGCATATGATATCTCTGACACACCTTTCCAATATAACGAAAATACAGTGTGCCCACAGCCATTCCAGCTGAGTGAATACTTCATGGATGACTGCACTTCACTTCAAGGCCGTGACTACTATGCTGATGCTGGCTCTGACTGGATGGTCCCCTTCATCTGGGGTCTGGTGTTTGTCTACATCGCCATCGTCATACTCATCATGTTCCTGATAGCATCATACAACAAGCACTCCAGAATTGGCCTCCATGCTGCTTATCAGCCAAAGTACCTTATAAAGACAGAGGGTGAAGACATCATGACTGGCGATGGTCAGGTGATCATCGTCACGGAAGAGAAGGCAGGACTGAAGGGTGAGACTCGCTCAGTCAGTGTAAAGGTGGGGCCCGGTAAACGCATCGTCCTGCATGCTGGTGGTGTCATACAACGCACCATTGACCTAAGGAACCAACAGAATATCACTATCCAGCGTGCAAACGACAACCCCTTATACCTTATTATCAAAATCCCCAATGAGTATGATGTCATTATGCGGTGCCAGATACCACTTGATCGCACTGCCATGCAGGCCAAGCTGACAAACTACTGCAGCCAGGTGGGCATTGGTGTCGCAGTCGAGGACTATTCAAAGACTATTATGCTCCGGAGTGCTTTTACCAAGAAGGACCGACAGATCTTGCTTGAGACCTTCTTCAGGGCTATTTTCCAGCAAGGCAGTCGGGAAGGTGGTGAGAGCATCCAGCCTCAGATCTTGGAGTGTGAACTCACACGCAGTGAGTTTGCTGATGCCATGGGAGTGAAGGAGGACTCCATCTTTGTGGAGCAGATGTTCCAGCTGATAGACAAGGATGGAAATGGTTTCATCTCCTTCCGAGAGTTCCTGGACATGTCAATCATCTTCTCCAAAGGTTCTCCTGAAGACAAGCTGAAGCTGATGTTTGACATGTACGATGCACACAAGTCAGGACATCTACACCGTGACCAGTTCAAGAAGATGCTCAAATCCATGATGGAGTTGGTCAATGCCACAGTGTCAGCTGAACAGATGGATACCCTCATTGACTCCATGTTTGTTGCTGCAGGTTTCCAAAACAAGATGGAACTGACCCTTGCTGACTTCAACCTACTGCTTCGGGACCACAAGGAAGAGCTGAGTGGCGCACACATGAACATTACTGGATTTGATGTTGACATTCCTGAGGTTGAGTTGGATAAAAAGGACCAGTCAGCAAGTGCAAGTAGTGGTACATTACCTACTCGTATGCGCCAGAAGGAAACAGCAGCAGCCCGTGCAAGGCGTACAGTTGTCCGTGCCTATAGCAAGAAAGCAGGTCACAAGCAGCCACAAGGAGAACTACCAGAAGGATCTGAGAATGTAGCTGATATCCACACAGAGAAACGAACCATCATGAACTCGTGGATTGGACGAAGGTTTTATGTGTTCAAGCGATACGTAGAAAACAACAGGCTTAACATCTTCTACCTCAGCCTCTTTTTCCTGGTCAGTGCTGCAATCTTTGTGGAGAGGGCTTTTTACTATTCTACAGAGACAGAGCAAGGTGGTTTGAGGAGGATTGCTGGTTATGGTGTGACGATCACGAGGGGGGCTGCCTCTGGGATGATGTGGACATACTCTATCCTCCTTATCACCATGTCACGAAACTTCATCACCTACCTCCGCGAGACTCCATTCAACTACTATGTGCCCTTCGATGCCTACATCTCATTCCACAAGATTGTAGCATTTACAGCACTCCTCTTCACTATTATGCACTGCATCGGCCACGGCCTCAACTTCTACCATATCTCAACTGAGACTGCCAGTGATCTCAGTTGCATATTCCGTGAAGTATACTACCGCACAAACTTCCTGCCATCCTTCCTCTACTGGCTCTTCCTCACCATGACTGGGTTCAGTGCCTTTCTGTTGACACTGATTTGTATTGTAATCTTTGTCTTCGCCACCCAGTATGCCCGCCGATATGCCTTCCAGGCCTTCTGGTTCACACACCATTGGTACGTCCTCTTCTACATCTTCATGTTTCTGCATGGTTCTGGACGACTAGTGCAAGATCCTTTGTTTGGAAACTACTTCCTTGGCCCTGCTATAGTCTATGCCCTTGACAAGATCATCAGTGTCAGTCGAAAAAAGGCCAGTGTGTCAGTCACAAATGTGGATATGCTGCCATCTGGAGTGATCGCACTCCACATGAAACGACCTACCGGTTTTGAATTCAAGGCAGGCCAATGGGTGCGTGTAGCCTGCTCTTCTCTCAATCCCGATGAGTATCACCCATTCACCATCAGTTCTGCCCCACATGAGGAAGAGATGACCATGCACATTCGTGCCATTGGGCCATGGACACACAACATACGAGAAGTATATGATCCAGCCAATCTCCAAGGCGCTCCTTATCCTAAGCTCTCCATTGATGGTCCATTTGGAGAAGGACACCAGGACTGGTACCAGTTTGATGTTGCCATTCTGGTTGGAGCTGGGATTGGTATCACTCCATTCTCTGCTATCCTCAAGGACATTGTTCACAAATATAACATTGGTGCCAGAATCCAATGCAAGAAGGTAACAAATGGTGGTTTTTGAAGTGGCTAGAGTTAACAATGTATTTCTCCTTATAACTAATAGGTGTACTTCCTGTGGGTCACCCGCACACAGAAGCAGTATGAGTGGTTCACGGATGTGATCAGAGAGGTTGAGGAGGTGGACACTAAAGGTTTGGTGGAGATGCACATCTTTGTCACCCAGCTGCTGGACAAGTTTGATCTCCGAACCACTATGCTGGTGAGTTGGTTGTTTGTGAAATTCTGGGGCACAATGATAATGATTATATTCATTTTACAGTATGTCTGCGAGCGACACTTCCAGAAGCTCTCTGGTCGCAGTCTGTTCACTGGCCTTCGCTCTGTCACACACTTTGGTCGTCCAGCATTCAAGCCCTTCTTTGACAGCCTCCAGGATGAGCACCAACATCTGCCAAAGATTGGAGTGTTCTCATGTGGACCTCCAAGTCTAACCAATGCTGTGGATGAGGCCTGCTCAGCTACAAATCGCTTTGAAGGGCCAGCCTTTGTCCACCATTTTGAGAACTTCTAATTCCTTTGGTGTAAAACATTAGTGCGCACATGGACTGATAAATATGATTTTAGATCTACATCTGATGTGGAGAACCTTGGCATGCAATTTGCAGCATCAGAATGGGCAATTAACCTTCTAACACTCGAGTTGGTCAATGTGTGCCAACCATGAGTTAAGGTCTACCATTGGCCGTTCCACTGGGTCACGTGATCAGCCTCGTGGCACCATGTTTGGGGGTGTGGTGAGATGGCACCCCCCCCCCCAGTCGTATGGTGCCAGATTCCTGCCCAGAGTATCACATCATTCGCAGTGGACAAACCAAAAAAAAAAAAATAGAGAGAAATCTGTCTGCACGACTGGCAACGTGGTGAACACTGGTTCGCGCAGGCACAGTGTAGTATTGGAATATAGCTAGGGCAATGCTCACGTGCGTGCTGTTGGGCTCGTCGGTTAACTTGGTTTAACTTCCTTAAACCTTATTCTACAAGACAATTCTATGGTAAATTTCCACTCCACAATATTCAAATTCGTAAGAAGAAATACATATAGTTAATGCTGCATGAATCCTCATACTGTGGTAATGTGTAAGGTATCTTCCCATCTGGTTCCCTGTCATGCATATGTACTAAATGGAAGGACAACAGTTTGACCAAAAAGGGTCAGGCGGCAACCTGGTGACAGGGTATGCCCATCAGGCCAAGTCTGGGACCAGGGTAGTGTTGGCTGCCTTTCAGTGGAAGGGTGTCACCAGCCATTGATGCACAAGTGGAGTGGTGGTGGGTCAGCTAAATTCAGCAGCCTATAAGACTGAATGGTTGCTTTCCCACGAATACCATTTATATATAGCAGTACAACCCCAAAAAGCCAATACCTGGAACCAGACAAGACGATCTAGTTTAGAGATAGGTGTATTGTATGGGTTCAATTTTTAATCCTGGTAGCACCCTAGTCTAGACGTACTATGACGTGGACTGGGGACTAGCACGAATAGTACTTGCTAGTCCCGAGTCCACGTCTTAGTATGGTACGTCGAAGTACGTCTGGCTTGCGAGACTAGTAGCACCCCGGGATGTAATTTGATAAACTGATTCGTGCTCTGGGTGGGTCAGGAGCGAAGCGGTGACCCTACCTACACCTTAAATACGCTATCTCTCTTTAACCTCTATCACCCCGAACTTGGTCAATTGAGGACCAGCCAAGACCAAGTCCTCAATTGAGGACCACCTCTGAAATTTCATTTTCTCCCCTAAACATTATTCAAACTCTTTTCTTTTGTAACTCTGCATTAGGCACAAGGTGTATTTTATAATAGCTGCGTTAGTTAATTCCCTGCTGGCAGTGGTAAGCTGCAAAAAATCATGATCTTTCATCCCACTGCAAAGCGGCAGGATTCCATTTGGAGGGTTTAAGCATCCATTGCAAAACATAGTGATCCCATTTGAGTTAAATAACTTAAATTTTACTTTGTGATCTTGAGTTGTGCGCTATTGCTCTTTGTGGTTCGCGCGCGCGGGAAATGCTCGACGTATGACTGCGTATGTGACAATAGGTTTGAGAGCCAAGAAAGTATAACACGTGCAAACCTTATCCACTAGTCACTACTATGTGTTAAAAGTAACGCGATTTGTAAAAGTTTTTGCTAAATTACCTTTTGTTACATTTGGTCCTCAATTGAGGACTAGGACCAAAGGGTGATAGAGGTTAATCCTAACCTCCGCCTAACTAAAGTTACGCTCAAGGTAAGTTGTTTAGAGCAGAGGGTTGAGCAGAGAGGCATGCAGGCTTGACCTGCTTACCTTAGTTTGCTTAGAAAAAGCCCCTGTTCAACACACTATATGCTTCCCATGCCCTATTTAAGCAGGAAGTGGGGTGCAACCACCATTCCCCCTTTATCAGAACATTAAAACTTGTTTACTCCCCCGCTTTAATACTCCCTAAAAAAAAATCACTTGTAAGAAGAACTGTTCATAAGTACCTCTACACTAGGCAGTAAGTGCGAATAAATACAAACCTCTAGGACAATAATGGCACCAAGAGTGAGTCTCCATTTTCCAAAGCACCGGCTCTAGCTTTGGTTTTCCACGGTGCCAATCGCACAATGGCTCAAGCGCATGCGCGTTACCATGGGGTTGCAAAAATGTCGCAGGCAAGCTGAAAGCACGATCATAGATAGTTTAAACTATCTATGGCACGATTTACTAGTACAAAAGAAGCAATGAAGTTGTTAGTCTACACGATAACTCTAGTTATCCTGTTATGAATAACTAATGAATGTACTATAACACAGGTACTGGATACACAGGGATACATGCACTATATACACTACACGCTAATTGTGGTGCCCAATACAGAGGCAGCATTGCCGTGCTGTAGTGCAATTGACACTCTCTGGAGAAGGAATGAGAGGGACTGGTGATCGTGTGTGATGCTCTGCTGACGCCTGCTTATATCAGTGAGCAAACTGAGAGCATCAGGGCCAAGGGCACCTGAGGTCTCAATTGCAATTGGTACAAAATGGTGGGATTTGGACAGCAGAGCATATTTCTCCTTCTTCCTGGCTTCAGCAGCTGTGGCTACAGCTCTAGCTTCCCTTGTGGCATCAGATATGTATGAGGCTGCGAAGGTGTCCCCACAAGTAAAGTCCCAAACAAGACACTGGCCAGACTTCCATGGGGCAATGGAACAACCATCAGGTCGCTTGCCATCTGATCTGTATAGGCCGATGGGTTCAAGTGTGGATGGAACATTAATTGCTGCTAGAGACCTATGTATGATGGCATTGATAGCAGCATGCCTCGAAAAACGACCTTGGCTTTTGATGCAGCTGAGCCCATGAGTAGCGAGGGCATCAACATGGCCTCCACAGTGGTGGCAGATGTGGGGTTGGCAGAGTGGTGTACCCAGACGGAGACCAACAGCTATCCTGGTTGTGTGATCATCCATTCGCAGGCCTAGGGAAGAGACAGGGAGGGCATGCAACCAGGCCCCCAGACTCTTTAGTGGCTGCAGCCAGTAACCTGGCACGAGACCTGCAGTCAGAGGCACCTTGTAGGAGCTGAACATATGTCTCTTCCACGTGAGGGAGGTCCCATGCCTTTTGTCTGGAAGATGAAGGGGAGACAGGAGGTGGATTGTTGTGACCGAGCCAAGGTCGTTTTTCGAGGCATGCTGCTATCAATGCCATTATACATAGGTCTCTAGCAGCAATTAATGTTCCATCCACACTTGAACCCATCGGCCTATACAGATCAGATGTTATGAATAATAATGCTAAGTTTGTCTCGATCAAATACATGTACGAGTTTTTTATTTTATTTTATTTTTTTATAATCAGAAAATATATTCAATAGACTCTGAGAATGGTATAGAAAGGTTTGAAATTAATTTGATCATGGATATTCAGTATCTATGATTTTAAATGTATTGGCTGCCTCCGGATGCCGTCAATGCCCGTCATTCGTACCTTGATTGTGGTTATCTACCAAGTTCCTCATCTCTAAGAGAAAACGAATCAAACTGAATCATTGCATACCTCGAATCTGATTGGTTCCCCAAAGTTCTAGTTAGGCTCGTACCCAGCCCCACATTGCACATTACATCAATGTAGTAGCCTGCGTAATGTTCATTGGGTCTAGCATGTACAGCATGCCAAAAAATGTGCAGTACCTTGGCAAGATAGGTATACACTTGCATGCTAGCATTTCCTGTGTAGAAGTTTATATGCGCATGAATTAATATATTACTACTGGAACTGCGCTCGTGCGTAATCTTGATATCTGGGGTGCGTTATCGGCGTATGCCTTTGTGCCGGCAGGGCTTTGGAGTTCCGGCGACTTTGTTTCAGCAATCCTTTTTGAACTGCAACCCGAAGGGAATATTCGTATGTTCACTAGCTGCATGGACGGATGGTCAGCTTCACTATATGTTTTGCCATCATGCAGGCCTATTTGAGTGCATTTAAAAGTACAGTCTGCATGGCAGGGGTCTAGTTCCTGGCATGACTCACTTCCTTTCCGTGCACTGATGTTTTAGTGCAGAATTGGGTAGGTTGTAAACCAGCTGCATTTGACATCATGCATCCTAACATCAATATATATATATATAATTATTATATATATATAATTATTTATATAATAATTATATATATATATATCTCCTGACCACTAACACCAAAAATTTATAGGTCAGCCAAGCACATCAGTGTACTTATTCTTAAAGTGGCATGCACAAACCCACAAACATATTATATGTGTATAATTATATTATATTACTGATATATATAGCAAATGTCCAGCCTGATTTAGGCTACATTGAGTTGCATGCGTAACTTATAATTGCCTTCCCTTATATAGGCCCTATAGCTGTGCTGAGACTTATAACTTCTTTGCACTCTTGGCCAGCTGAACTGATTTCTAAAGCTATAAATTCACCATATGCAGGAGCATGCAAGGTCACTCATGATGTCCCTTGCGGTGTTGCACAGAGTTCTAATTGGAAGGATTTACATGTGTATACTGATGATGGCTGGTTCAACAATTTTGCCAACCCGGAGTGGGGAGGAACAGGTAAATTGAAGACGTTCATGCATGCATGCTAATATACATGTACAACCATGCATGATGCATGGAGCGACATGCATGCATTCATGCTGCATTATACACAATGTATTGTACGCGCGATATCACTTTCCTTCTCAGTCATATATGCATGCCATGCACTGAATGGTGAACTGAACCATGCAGCTACTTATGCGGTGACGGAGTGTGCATGCGAGATTGCTGACAAAGACAATCCTTAATTGTTCCCAACTTGACACATCATGCCGCGGAATGCTATCTGGTTACGGTTCGAGAACGTGAACTGCTTTTTTATCTACCTAGCTCGGTTAGTAGGACTGCATGAAAAACTACGCATGCATGCACAGGGTCTAAAAAGTAATAATTAAAAAAGAAATTCTCCCTGAGAAAGTACTTAGTTATAACTATGCAGGAATAATGTTGGTGTAAAAAGGAATAAAACAAGGGTTCGGCGATACGCTACAGTTATCGTTGAAGCGGTTGAACCTCTTTTTACACCACCATTTACCTTCAAAAAATAGTTTTTGTTTTGGGGATGGTTCAGTATGGAATTGTTCTAGTCATAAAATTATAAATAAACACATTTTACAGTATACATGTACAATCCCAGAAATACAGTTTGCCCTGTGATTTATAGCTCCACTGCCTCCACACAATTGCAAGCTAGCAACATCATGTTAACCTTATGCAATGCAAATGACACTTAACACATATGCGGGGGCGTCTGTTTCGGAACACAATAAATTAAGTCTATTAACCCTGGACTGCTAAACCTTTTTCCAATCATGTTCCTCCGCTTCGCGCATTATCGATTCTAGATTGCATTGCCAGACCGCGTGGACTGTGGTCTGGGGACGAGAATACTATTCAATATTTTTTAAATATATTACGCACAGTTTCGTACACTAAGCTTACTGTTGTCATAGATATTTATCTATGCTGTTGTGTAAGAATTAGATGTAACTTAAACTGGTGTTGTTTAAAACCCGAGTTATGCTATCTGAAAAAGATGATGATGACGACAACGGAGGAGAAAATGGGCCTGGACACGTTGCCTCTGTCAAAATGGTCTTTGAAGTACATGTATCGCACGTGCAACCATTTTCCCGCGACTCTACAATCCTTCCATTAACCCAACATATATGACATGTTGGGCTTTGTTACCCCAGGTGTCTGGAGAAGAACAAATCGGTAATCCACTCTCCCTTTATGCCTCTTTTGCACCCATCCCTCGCCTAGCAGTTCTCTGGTCTCCCCCCTGGTCTTACATTAGTATCACACTCTTCTCTCTCATCTTCCTCTGCATACCACCATTTCCATTCTGCTTCCTGTGACCTCCCATGCTTTTCTCCACATCTACCTTTCATATACCGGTATTTCTTTCCTCATAAACACTGCCAGTAAATTTATACCCACTTTGCTAGCTAAGCTTCCCACAACCCCTTGGCATCCTAGTGTTGCCACCTCCCACAACCCCTTGGCACCCTAGTGTTGCCACCTCCCACAACCCCTTGGCACCCTAGTGTTGCCACCTCCCACAACCCCTTGGCACCCTAATGTTGCCACCTCCCACAACCCCTTGGCACCCTAATGTTGCCACCTCCCACAACCCCTTGGCACCCTAATGTTGCCACCTCCCACAACCCCTTGGCACCCTAATGTTGCCACCTCCCACAAACCCTTGGCACCCTAATGTTGCCACCTCCCACAACCCCTTGGCACCCTAATGTTGCCACCTCCCACAAACCCTTGGCACCCTAATGTTGCCACCTCCAACAACCCCTTGGTCAACTTGGCCAATCCTGCTTGGCCCGGCAATCCTCTACACTATTGACAAGATCATCAGCGTCAGCCGCAACAGGACCGAGGTAGCCGTCGTACGTGCCAAGCTGCTGCCGTCGGGAGTCACAGGCGTCTTCAGGCCTGCGTCCTTTGAGTACAAGGCCGGGCAGTGGCTGCACATTTCCAGACGAGTACCACCCTTTCATCATCAGCTCTGCCCCCCACGAGGAGCTGCTCAGTGTCCATGTGAGGGGGGTCGGCCCCTGGACCCACAACTTGCGGGAGTTGTACAGCCACATCACTTCTCACAACCTTCCCCTGCCAAAGGTGCGAGTGGATGGTCCTTTTGGGGAGGGGCACCAGGACTGGTACCAGTTTGTTGTTTCCATCCTGGTTGGTGGAGGAATTGGGATCGTGAACTCCTTTTGCATCAATTCTAAAGGATATTGTGCACCGTTTGAGCCTTGGGGCTAGGTTCCAATGCAAAAAAGGTATGGGGATCTGATGGTCACACACACATGTACTTAAACCATACACCATACATCACCAAATACCTTCTGTCCCTCCATCACTATGGTTTGCACACTATCCCAAGCAGTCCTTTGACCCCTTTCAGATACCTATAATAACATCTAGTGGGGGGGGGGGGGGGGGGGGGGGGGGGGGGGGCTGACTGACAATTGGCAATTGACTTCAGAATATGCTAAGTACCTTTAAAGTGCATCTAACTCTCCCCCATAACAATGGAGAGCTAAGGGGCTACCCTTACGATAGCTCATTTCAGCATACATGTGGCTCTCTCAATGATCTTGCAAGTGTGTGTGTGTGTGTGTGTGTGTGTGTGTGTGTGTGTGTGTGTGTGTGTGTGTGTGTGTGTGTGTGTGTGTGTGTGTGTAATCAACGGTGGAAAAGTGCATACATGTATGGACATGTACAAGTTGGCACAAGTATGTATAGCAAAACCACAACACCCCTGGCCCTGAAATATGTACAACATGAAGGGTGTTGAATTTCCTGTTACATACCATTACTCTGTGTGTGCCAAACTGAATCCGTCTTGTTTAAGGCCCTTGCTTGCATTCTGCACTGCCTTGCATACTTCACATGAGGGCAACAACACTCTCTCATATAGAAGGGGTGATTGTGCAGATGTAGCAATGTCTGGTTTGGGTTAGTCAGATGATGTATTGATTAATAATTAAACCAGATAGGATAGTGTCGTGGTGACTGTACCTGTAATTCGGTGATACATGTACGTTATGTATGCAAGACACTGCACTGACCATCTGGTCACATTGAAACACATTGGGGTTGCCGTGTGTGTGTGTGTGGGGGGGGGGGGGAAGGGGGGCATGCCCTTTGCCTCACAACACACAATCACCTTCTATCACATCATTGCTTTTAATTCTGCCATGTACTTTTATACTAACATAATCATAATCATGGCTGAAGATACGTTTTATCACGTGAGGGAGCTATCAATTTATTAAATATGGGGCTATAAAATACAATATATTGGTATGTATTGTGTATGGCCACTTGCTCTAGAAATCACTGATCCAGCAAAGAAATGAGTACATGGGTGCAGAGGGACTCCATGGGTGCAGAGGGACTCCACAGGGTCAGGGGGCATTACGTTGGCTGCCTAATTTGGAAGCCGGGCTGGCATACTAGTACCACTAGTCTGTCTCTAAATCAATTAATCAGCCTGAAATGGTTATGTGCTGCAGTGGTATTTCCTGTATGCGCGCAGTTTGAACGGCTTCCTCGTTTTAAGGGCTGTCGACGTAATGGTGACTCTCGGGTAATGCAAGCGGAAGCTCTCGCCCACCTATCCGCTCTTCTTTATAATATATCTGCGCAAGCAACAGATCGTATAGTATTTTTTTTTTTGCGCGAAATGGATTCGCGTACAGTGCTGCTGTTGCTAGGCACGGTAGCGCTAGTATGCGCAAAGGGTTTCCAGTGCGATACTGCGTCCGCTTGTGACACGCTCGTAACGGCAGTCTACCAGAAATTCACATCCCCAGCCGTCAACATCTCTTTCAATGTTAATAACAGCACAAGTTAAGTCTGCAATTAACTCAGCTGGTTTTAACGGGAACTGCTTAATTCCTCCTTATTCCAGATTACGAATGGGTGAGCTACGATGGCTGGTACCACAATGTCGCCCATCCGGACTGGGGAGGTGCCGGTGAGTGAATTCGATGCCGTGAGCGTGCCGCAGCATGCACACGCGTGCGGCGCCGGTGCGCCCGACATTTTTTTAAATTTTCATGTGTTCGCGCAGATATGCCACTCGAGAGGAAGGAGCCGGTTGCCTACGGAGATGGTGTGTACGAAATCGCCGGCAAAGACAGACCCGTGACCGTTCTCATCTCCAATATGACGCAGTTCGGCTTCACCGGGAACGGCTCCAGGACTCGAACAGGATTCTTCATTTTCTTCGGTTAGTCTTTTCGTACGCAATTCCTTGAAATCGCCATGACGTGGTGTGCCTTTTCTGTGCAGGCCAGCAGGTGGTGGAAGACATGCTTGATGTCCAGTTGCCCGGCTGCATTCCAGAATACGAGAACATGCTTGTTCCCAAGTGTCATCCCCTGTTCGACCCCAACTGTCAGTCGGAGCGGTACATTCCCTTCCTTCGCTCCCGCTACGACTTCAGGACTGGATATTCGCCTAGTAATCCAAGACAGCAGCTGAACGAAATCACTCCGTGGTTCGACGGTACTCTGATTTACGGGCCAGCCAAGGGTTGGGCCGATGCATTGAGAGCTTACACGCGAGGAGAGCTCGCCGCGAACAATCAAGATAACCCACTTTATTTACAACTACCGCCAGTGAACACGATCGGCCTACCCTACGCCAATGCACCCCCTCCAGCCAATCACACCCTGCTATCAGTCAACCGATTTTGGAGTAAGCTCTCGTGTCGGGTATAGTCTAAGCGCGAGGGTGTGGCTACGTCAGACTATACTATGTCGGGTATACATACGTATTATGTGATGTTTAAGACTTACATGAGAATTGAAACGTTTATAGCTTGAAATTTGCTATGGATCAGAATTAAGTTTCAGCTTCTCATATTTGTTTCTGTTCCCCTCTTCATTTTTATAGCATTCAATAAATTCTAACATTTCCTATGGTACCTATATACCACTATTAAAAGATTACAATATTAAAACAGCCAGTTTTATTAACATGCACTTGTAAGATCTCTAAGTATTTGCAAATACATTACCTCATTACCCCTGAACACTTACCTCCAGCCCTCGGCAATCCCCGTGGAAATGAGAACCCATTCCTGCAGAGCATGCAGATCCTCTGGTACAGAGTCCACAACATGTGGGCCCGCTACCTTGTCAAGTATGCCAAGGACAACAACCTCAGTGGAGAGTGGCTGGATGATGAGTTCATCTTCAACCGTGCTCGACAGTTCACTATTGCCACACACCAGCACATTGTCTATGATGAGTGGATGCCCATCTTCTTGCGTTCCAAGCTAATACGTGATAACCGTACCACCATACCTGCCTATGAGAACAATCCTGGCTACAGTCTTTATTATGGACGAGCTGGATACAACCCTGCTATCAACCCCCAAGTTGCACATGCTTTCCAGACATCTGCGATGAGGTTTGGCCACACCATGGTGACCCCTGGCATCTGGAGACGAGTTCCAAGGTAATTATAAGACACAAGTGGCATTAATATGAATTGTATAACCAACATTGCCATTACTTTCCATCCAATGTAGGACCTCACCAGATGGTACATGTTACTTCGGTAGCACATGCACAACACGTGAAAAGAGTTCCTATCTTCGCTTGGTAGACTTACCAGCAAGAGGTGCAAAGACCACACTGGCAGGAGATCCAGGAGACAAAAGCCAGTACCCCATGACACAGATAGCTCAATACTTGAGTTCCAATTCACTATCCTCTTCTATGCCCAGTGGTGGGCTACATCAAGACTTTTTGAGTTTCCTGTACAATGATTCACACAACATTAATTTAGACTCTGAAGTCACTCCAGGATCAGGCACTTACAATATGGACATCAACACCAACCAGCCTAACTTCACTGCAAAGTACACTTATGGAGATGCCCCTGCCCAGTACTTTGCTGTGCGTACCTGCAATTCCTACTTCAACCCTCAAGCTCCCATCATGGCAACCAATGTAGATCCACTGTTCCTGGGCATGGCATCTCAGAGGTGTGAACGAGAAGATTTCATCATCACTCCTGATCTTCGTGGAAATGTAGGTTCTAACTTCTTGCCATTTCTTTGCAATTCTGTAGTTCCTTCCTGTGATACACATCATTTATTGCAATGTTACATTTTGCAGGTGTTCGGTCCATTGGACTTCTCCCGTCGAGACCTGATGGCCATCAACATGCAGAGGGCACGTGATCATGGCCTGCCTGACTACAACACTATACGAGCTGCTTTTGGCCTTCCACGTCTTACTGGATTTGAGCAGCTCAACCCATACTATGGTGTCCGGCCTGATGTCACTGAGAACATCGAGAGACTCAGAGAGGTATACAACAATGACATCAACAAGTGTGACATGTGGACATGTGGTATCCTGGAGACTACTGACAATGGACCAGGCACACTCTTTTCAGAGGTCCTGTTTGACCAGTTCATGAGGATTCGCCATGGAGACCGCTTCTGGTATGAGAACTGGCAAGAGAACAAGTACGTTAATAAGCTGTTGTCATCGAATATAATGTTCAGCATATGATAATTTTTAACACTTCTAAATCAATCATGGTATATAATCACATGCCATTTTATCTTATTTTAGGCTGTTCTCTCAGGAAGAGTTTTATGCCATCAAGAACATGACAATGAAGAAGATCCTTCTGGTGATCACCAACATCAGTGCATTCGATATCTCTGACACACCTTTCCAATATAACGAAAATACAGTGTGCCCACAGCCATTCCAGCTGAGTGAATACTTCATGGATGACTGCTCTTCACTTCAAGGCCGTGACTACTATGCTGATGCTGGCTCTGACTGGATGGTCCCTTTCATCTGGGGTCTGGTGTTTATCTACATCGCCATCGTCATACTCATCATGTTCCTGATAGCATCATACAACAAGCACTCCAGAATTGGCCTCCATGCTGCTTATCAGCCAAAGTACCTTATGAAGATAGAGGGTGAAGACGTCATGACTGGCGATGGTCAGGTGATCATCGTCACGGAAGAGAAGGCAGGACTTAAGGGCGAGTCTCGCTCAGTCAGTGTTAAGGTTGGGCCTGGTAAACGCATCGTCCTGCATGCTGGTGGTGTCATACAACGCACCATTGACCTAAGGAACCAACAGAATATCACCATCCAGCGTGCAAACGACAATCCCGTATACCTTATTATCAAAATCCCCAACGAGTATGATGTCATTATGCGGTGTCAGGTACCACTTGATCGCACTGCCATGCAGGCCAAGTTGACAAACTACTGCAGCCAGGTGGGCATTGGTGTCGCAGTAGAGGAGTATCCAAAGACTATTATGCTCCGGAGTGCTTTTACTAAGAAGGACCGACAGATCTTGCTTGAGACCTTTTTCAGGGCTATTTTCCAGCAAGGCAGTCGGGAAGGTGGTGAGAGCATCCAGCCTCAGATCTTGGAGTGTGAACTCACACGCAGTGAGTTTGCTGATGCCATGGGAGTGAAGGAGGACTCCATCTTTGTGGAGCAGATGTTCCAGCTGATAGACAAGGATGGAAATGGTTTCATCTCCTTCCGAGAGTTCCTGGACATGTCAATCATCTTCTCCAAAGGTTCTCCTGAAGACAAGTTGAAGCTGATGTTTGACATGTATGATGCAAACAAGTCAGGATTCCTCCACCGTGACCAGTTCAAGAAGATGCTGAAGTCCATGATGGAGTTGGTCAATGCCACAGTGACAGCTGAACAGATGGATACTCTCATCGACTCCATGTTTGTTGCTGCAGGTTTCCAGAACAAGATGGAACTGACCCTTGCTGACTTCAACGTGCTGCTTCGGGACCACAAGGAGGAGCTGAGTGGCGCACACATGAACATTACTGGATTTGATGTTGACATTCCTGAGGTTGAGTTGGATAAAAAGGACCAGTCAGCAAGTGCAAGTAGTGGTACATTACCTTCTCGTATGCGCCAGAAAGAAACAGCACCTGCTCGTGCAAGACGTACAGTTATCCGTGCCTACAGCAAGAAAGCAGGTCACAAGCAGCCACAAGGAGAACTACCAGAAGGATCTGTGAATG
This sequence comes from Spongilla lacustris, assembly GCA_949361645.1. NCBI lineage: Eukaryota > Metazoa > Porifera > Demospongiae > Spongillida > Spongillidae > Spongilla > Spongilla lacustris. Next base: position 7,909,032 of record OX442421.1, on the reverse strand, counting down.
TAGCTGATATCCCAACCGAGAAACACACCATGATGAACTCATGGATTGGGCAAAGGTTTTATGTGTTCAAGCGATACATAGAAAACAACAGGCTTAACATCTTCTACCTCAGCCTCTTTTTCCTGGTCAGTGCTGCAATCTTTATTGAGAGGGCATATTATTATTCTACAGAGCAAGAGCATGGTGGTTTGAGGAGGATTGCTGGTTATGGTGTGACAATCACAAGGGGGGCTGCCTCTGGGATGATGTGGACATACTCTATCCTCCTTATCACCATGTCACGAAACTTCATCACCTACCTCCGCGAGACTCCATTCAACTACTATGTGCCCTTCGATGCCTACATCTCATTCCATAAGATTGTAGCATTTACAGGACTTCTGTTCACCATTATGCACTGCATAGGCCACGGCCTCAACTTCTACCACATCTCAACTGAGACCGCCAGTGATCTCAGTTGCATTTTCCGTGAAGTATACTACCGCACAAGCTTCCTGCCATCCTTCCTCTACTGGCTCTTCCTCACCATGACTGGGTTCAGTGCCTTCCTGTTGACACTGATCTGTATTGTAATCTTCGTCTTTGCCACCCAGTATGCCCGCCGATATGCCTTCCAGGCCTTCTGGTTCACACACCATTGGTACGTCCTCTTCTACATCTTCATGTTCCTGCATGGTTCTGGACGACTAGTGCAAGATCCTCTGTTTGGAAACTTTTTCCTCGGCCCTGCTATAGTCTATGCTCTTGACAAAATCATAGGTGTTAGCCGCAAGAAGACCAGTGTGTCAGTCATACGGGCTAAAATGTTGCCATCTGGAGTGATCGCACTCCACATGAAACGACCTACCGGTTTTGAATTCAAGGCAGGCCAATGGGTGCGTATGGCCTGCTCTTCTCTCAATCCCGACGAGTATCACCCATTCACCGTCAGTTCTGCCCCACATGAGGAAGAGATGACCATGCACATTCGTGCCATTGGGCCATGGACACACAACATACGAGAACTATATGATCCAGCCAATCTCCAAGGCGCTCCTTATCCTAAGCTATCCATTGATGGTCCATTTGGAGAAGGACACCAGGACTGGTACCAGTTTGATGTTGCCATCTTGGTTGGAGCTGGGATTGGTATCACTCCATTCTCTGCTATTCTCAAGGACATTGTTCACAAATATAACATTGGTGCCAGAATCCAATGCAAGAAGGTAACAAATGGTGGTTTTTGAAGTGGCTAGAGATAATGATGCATTTCTCCTTATAACTAATAGGTGTACTTCCTGTGGGTCACCCGCACACAGAAGCAGTATGAGTGGTTCACTGATGTGATCAGAGAGGTTGAGGAAGCTGACACTAAAGGTTTGGTGGAGATGCACATCTTTGTCACCCAGTTGCTGGACAAGTTTGACCTCCGAACTACCATGCTTGTGAGTTTGGTTTTTTTGAAGTTTCTAAGACATAATGAGATGTTGAATGTATCATTTTACAGTATGTCTGCGAGCGACAATTCCAAAAGATATCAGGTCGCAGTCTGTTCACTGGCCTTCGCTCTGTAACACACTTTGGTCGTCCAGCATTCAAGCCCTTCTTTGACAGCCTCCAGGATGAGCACGTCCATCTGCCCCAGGTTGGAGTGTTCTCCTGTGGACCTCCAAGTCTAACCAATGCTGTGGATGAGGCTTGCTCAGCTACAAATCGCTTCGAAGGGCCAGCATTCGTCCACCATTTTGAGAACTTTTAAAATCGCCTTCAGTTTTTTAAATGTAAAAACAAACATTTTGTAGAATAGCGTTCATGGACAGATATAGGCGCGCAAATGTATAACCTCATCTTGCAATTTGTGGTCAACACGTGGCATGTGTGGGAAATTTTCTATTTACACGTACATCAGCTGGAAGGCAACACATGCACAGAGTCGGTACGATGCGTTTTTCACACTGGGTTTAGAAATTGGTACGGAGAACGTGATTTTAGGTGATCCCAACAGTCCTCACTATATGATTATTATATTTTAAAAACATGCACAGCAGCGAATGATAATCCTTTACGTACATATATATGTATGGCGCGCGAACACCAAAAATGATTACGTACGTACGTTACTAGACGAATGAAGCGCATGCGCGTTACCGTGGAACAAGTGTTACAAACAATGCCGCCGGGAAAACCAGGCAGCCGAAAACAGGATATAACAAAAGAAGCAAGCTGCCTCTCGTAAGTTGTTAGTCTACAACCCCTAATGAAAATAATTTAAAACGCAAATGCACGCAGACATAGCGAAGCCATTTTTGACGTGGTGACCTTCTAGGACCAAAACTTGTTGCCAAAACTAGTGTTCAAAGAGTCTTTTTCCCGATTACCTTTATTGCCGCGATGAAACTTTGGGCCACGTCTGCAGAGATAATATTATCTCTGATGACAGGAAGGGCTTTTTCATTAGGATCTGCCTCCATTTTGACGGTCAAGTCACTATGGGAATCAAGCTTGTTTCGGCTGTTTTCACCTGAACAAGTAGTGAATGTGTAAAAACTGCACTGGACACTTCCCTATCTAGACTTTAGTTCGTGTGCGGAAACAAGTCAGGTAATTAAAGTCAAACAACTCATAGCATCAATAGACCTGCCCTTCAAAATGGTGGCAGACAACATGCATGCTTTATGTGTAGACGCTAATTAACACCCGAAAAGGTCTATAGCATGGTGGTGAGAACCTGCACATTTCATTCCATAATAATTATATTGCTAGAGCCATCCTCAGGAGGGTATAGAAAGTTCTGTAAGATATGTTTATTGGGGATGTATTATAATAGTGTATAATAATAATTATACGACTATGATACAATAATAAAGCTTTTAGCAACAAAAATAGCATTGAAGTGGGAAAAACCACTAAGTGAAATGACTGGATGGGTAAGGGCGACGTTGGCATTTGCTATACTAAGAGCCACAAATCTGTGCATAAGAGGAAGCAGAGTGAAATGGAGAAGTGCAGTTCACATGGATGATGGGGCTGGACTACCCACATCAGCTTATGAATAGAATATGTATGTGCTATTATGTGTGTGCATGTGCCTGAGTATGGTATTTATTCCTTTGTATTTTATTTATTGATACTAGTTATTCTATGTATGTAAATTACTTGTTGATTTCATTATTGTTACCGTTATATAATATTATTTTTTAATGAATATCAATGATACAATAATATATTATTATCATAATTCCTCAATACAAAATATCAATATTTTCATACTTTACCATGACCCAAAAATTCCAGTTTTGGCCTGGTGAATAATAACCAGTATTTCCCCCAGCAAAAAGTTAACAATATGGCCAGAGTGGAGTGAGGCAGAGCTGGCTGCAGAGAAATGGGTAGGCCCCCACCATCAATTGATACGTTGATCCTCTCCCTACTTCCCCAGGATATTGGTGGTGGGAAGGGCAAGGATAAGGGGAAGACCCCACAAACTACAGCGGTGAGAAGCAGCTAGTCAACCATAGTTATTCCAGCCATCTTGTGTGATAGACACTTTTTGAAGATACTGAGGGTACAAGGCTACCTCTGTGCATAGCAGCAACCTCATGGAAGCGACCATCAGAATACATTACGGGAGACCAGGTTTGTGCGTGCATGTCAGCTGTACTGCAATTATACCGGTGGGCAAATTTCAAGGTTCCTGCTGTAGTACAAAATGGCGATGCAGAACAATTGGAATTGATCTACTCAGCACAGCACAGTGAGGTACATCACTCTGAGCTCCCTCTTTCCAATCAGGCACATGTTTTTTTTAAATTAATCTTAAGATGATGTGCTGGGTCGTTAGTCAAATAATTTCCCTTTGGAACGTGAGGAAGTTCTTTTCCGCTGGTGACAGCACAGGTCATGACTTGACAGCTGGACTGCAACTCAAACTGTGGACCCCTTGGTGTCATATCCATCCACATCAAAAAGGGACATCGGTACCGGCGTACAACCCTGCTGGGAAATACTGCATCAGACTGTTCTGGATGGTGAGTTGATATATCTCCCTTGCCCTCATTCCCCCACTATGTGTGTTGTGAGCAGGGTGCTTGGCGTAAGGTCACTGTGGACGATCGCATGCCTTTTGATGAGGCCAATAGGATGCTCCTCCCTCAGACCTGCAATGCAAACGAACTGTGGCCTGCCATCCTGACCAAGGGCATCTTGAAGATTGCATCATTGGAGTGAGGGCTAAGTTAATCCAAATACATATGCACATTATGGCCCACACACACATACACACACATATACACATACACACACACACATGAATACACACACAGCTATGGAGGAACGAGTGGATTCAGTGAAGTTGGCCAATCCAATGTGGTCACAATGCTGACAGGCTGGGTGCCAGAGATTCACTCCACAAGGTTCCTCAGGTGTACAGCCCTGGGGCTCTGCGTAACCCCCCCCCCCCCCCCCCCCTCCCCTCCATTTAGAGGAACATGGGAACTGTTACATGGTCTCCTCCCACTGTGGAAGAGGCCAGCCAAAGAGGGTGACAGTGACCAACCTGACCATGAGAACAATACCATCCTCCTGGCCTCCTCAACAGCTCCACACACCTTTTCCAGCACACTGCCTCCAGAGGCTAATGAAATGGTAGGCACCACTGCACTTGGTGAACATTTAGCACTGGGTTTCCTTCAGGCCCAGCCCCAGGAGGCTAAAGGGTTACCTGCTCAGGCCCAGCCCCAGGAGGCTAAAGGGTTACCTGCTCAGACCCAGCCCCAGGAGGCTAAAGGGTTACCTGCTCAGGCCCAGCCCCAGGAGGCTAAAGGGTTACCTGCTCAGGCCCAGCCCCAGGAGGCTAAAGGGTTACCTGCTCAGCATGTATTAGTCACCCAAGTTCGCGATGAACCTCTTGTGCCCCCGCCCACTGAACCCCCTCCCCCTACTCTTCAGGTGAGAAAGCATGAAATCATTCAACATTAATGTTTCCTGTACCTCCCTCCTCTTATTCCATTTCCTCCATATTCCCCTGCCTCCCACCCCCTCCCCCCTCCTCTTCAGGCCCCATTTTATCTAGGTCTAAGACATCGTCGATGCAGGGCTGGTGACCCTCCCCCTCCTCCATCCCCACCCCCAGTTGAACCTCAGTTTGTGAGAGTGATCTTGCCTCTGCAGTCAGCAGACAGGTTGGTTTGAGGAACATGAAAACTTTGAGCTGTTTTTACTATTTGTCTTATGTAGCAACATGATCTGGATGGAGTACAAAGAGTTTGAACAGATCTACCAGTGAGATACATGGCTGTAAAACCACAGCCATATATGTGTGCGAGATTCAGAGTCCACCTGCACTACATAACACATTCACACACACACAACACACATACACACATACATACACACACACACACACATAAAATCTCCTAACACAGGTCTGTGGTTGTATTCAAGAGGCCATCCAGCTATGCACATCGGCACATATGCACTAACTTGCAGGTGGGTTCTGCACTTGTATTAATGTTTCAATTTCACTTATGATTTATTTCAGTTGAAAGTTGACACTAGCAGTGCAGTTACTGCAGCTAATGCCCTGGCCACAGGCAAGAAGACTGCCTCATCGACCAGTGTAAAGGTAAGCAATACTGTCACTTTAAATCACCACCAATAATACAGCCAGTGGCCTGCTGCTGGTTAGGGGGATTCCCCTGATGTTCCAGATATTCTGTGTATCCTGTCCACACCTTTTTGTATTAAAACAGTACAAAGGTCACCTTTGGAGTACTTAACTCTTGTCTAGTTGTCGACAGCAGTGAGCCAATTGAGTTAATGTTTGTGCTGTCATCTTTGAGCAACTGGGTGGAGGGAGGAAAGAGCATGTTTGCTGTCTCCAGGCCTCCCCTGGGACCAAGGTGCCCCATAGCCCATGTCCCATTGTGTGATAGCAACTGACGCTGGCTGGTTGTTGCAGAGTACTCCTGGATGGGGAGGAGGCACACACCCAAGTGGGACCAGACACACAGGAGTGTGTGGTTGCAGGAAGTCTGAGCGTCGAGCCTTACTCCTGGAAGTCTGTTCTCCCCATGTCTCCGGTGCTCAAAATGGCCACCACAGCCATTACTACAGCATCACTGTCACTTCCAGTAGGGTAGGTCTTAACACAAAGGGGAGGTCTGCAGTAACTATGGTGACAGCAGCAAGTGCTCTCTTCAAGGAGGCACTGTCTCAGGCTGCGCATGAAGGCACCAGTAGCCTACCACCTGGAGGTCCTCTCACACACACCCTTTGCTCTAAGCACAGAGGAAGGTGTCATCAGCCACATGTCTAAGGTGTTTTGAGCTGCAAAGCTTCACCCCCCCCGAGGTCTAATTGGTTCTGTCTGTGGCACCCAACTGCAGGAGAGCAAACGTTTCCAGTCCCACTGTTCCCGACTGATGGATGCTGTGATCAGTGGCAGTGACTGTGGAGGGGAGAATATCAAAGAGGAGAAGATGCAGTCACTGCTGGAGGTACACAGAGGATTGACCCAAGGACAGGCAAAGGTCAGGTGGTGATGGGAACATGTGCAGACACGTCTGACCATATGTGGCTGTCCCCCCCAGCTCCTGCAGGCTAGCATCGTGAAGACACTGCAGCTGCAGGCTGAGAGGCTTGGCCTGTCTACAGATATGCTGTTTGCATGGAAGGCATATCTCACCAAGCTATATGGGTCCCTGGTACCCTCATTGGAACCATCAGACCAGTCAGGTGACTGGAATCCAACTCCTTCAGAACTATATTTAATAATCACACTTTTTCTTCTATGATATTCTTTCTTCAGAGTTGGACTACATCGCTAGCATGATTGCAGGTACATACCCACTATTGGTTTGGATATGTTACATACTGTGGTTTGTTCTATTTATGCAGAGGTTGATCACAATGAAAAGTAATGTTCCTCACCTGTATGACCTATACCTGGTACTATGGTGTCTACCCAGACTGGAGAATGAAGAGGCAGTGAGCACCTTGAAGGAGAGCACCAAGGTGCTCACACAGCACTTGGAGGAAGTTGGAACTGCTGCCTTTGGGTCAGCCAGGTGTCCACTCACCAGCTGTCTTACCACCCGTATCCTCCTGTTATTCCCTAGCCACCTGCTCAAGACACTGCCACAGCTAGTGGACAGTTTGCCATTTGCATCAGATGAGAGGTCCCGTTCCTTCCACCAGGTCTACAGGGGCACCTTCCCCGCTGTCCAGCCATCTTCATGGTGCATCCTCTTCAGGTGCACAAGCCATCCACCTCATCATGCTAATACACACCTTCTGCCCTCCCACAGAGAAGCCTTCCACATGCCCGAAGATCAGGTTCTGGTCCCCCATCTGCAGTGCTCTCTGAACACCTCTCTGCTGAGGGTCATTGACAATGACACAGGGATTGGAGTGCCTTCTGTCTTCCATTGCATCCAGCCACACCTCTACCCAAAGAACAAAGTGAGAGGCATCACACTCCCCCCATCCCCTCCCCCCCACCTAGGGTATGTGTTGCCTGCAGAATGGCTACACTTTCATGGGAGAGGCATGGACCCAGGAGAAGCCATCTGAAGATGGGAGCTGGGTGCTTAGGCTAGTAAGTTCCAGCCCTTTGGGACCTCAGCGAAGTGGAGGGAATGGAGACGTGATGAACACAACCTATCACAGTCAGGAGATAAAGGAGTACTACCTCCCAGATAGAGACCACCACATGTTCAGGTATGGTGCACACTCCCCCATCATACACACGCAAACATACACAGTACACACATTGCAAACACTAAATTCCCACCCCTTGCACACACCACACACATGCTTGCATGAATCTACCACCCACAAACACTACCACACATGCACAAACCCTTACATGTACTGATAACTTTACAACACAGGTTTAGTCTCAAGGTAACAAAGCCATGTCCAATCACTGTCCACGTGTGTACCTCAAAACCTAATGCAGACCTGAAAGTCGAGGTAAGAACATAAAGATATTGGGCCTAGGAGAGAGGGGGGTCTGTCCACAACCTCATCCGCATTCATGGTGATGCAGGTCCTTGACGGTGAACAGTCCTTCTACTGCAAGGAGGGAAGAGGTCACTGTGTCATTCCTGTGTGTAGCCTTCATCCCAGCAGACTGAAGACCATTAGTGAAGATGGTATGTGCATGCATTAGTGCAAGGGTACTTTTAGCCTGCATAAATGTGTGCGTGTGTGCTGATATCTTAGGTTCCACATGTGATGAAGAAAAGGTATGTTTTTTCAAATCAACCAGATGTATGTAGAACAAGAGACCTGTCCCCAGTCCCACAAGTACATTCTTGAAGCCACAGTGCTGAACAACACATGGCCCATCAGTGACAGTGCTTGGAACTTTATAGCCACACAGAAGTCCACAGAGAAGTTAGAAGACAGTGAGTGACCGCACTGCATGCAGACATGAGTAATCAGTAATTGGCCTGGGGATGGGGAACAGACAAACCATCTTCAGGAAGAAAGAGCAAGATAAAGGAGAAGGAGAAGGGTCCTGGAGGGGACAAGGGGGCAGTAGGTAAGAAAGCGGCCACGACTCCCCTCCCCACAGCTCGGTCTACTTCTTCACAGGTGAGAACCCAGCCACCCATGGGTCTAGCTGACTAATACAAAACTCCTCTGTAGATTGACACCACCAAGCCTCACTGGACACTGAGGATAGTCACCGCAACAAGTGTAGGTCATGTGCACAAGGGATGTTCCTGTCCCCCTCACGTGAGGTAGGGCCACCAACAGGACAAGGAACACTTGGAAGTGAGCAAAGACAGTGAAAGAATGGATGAGCTGAAGGGAATGGTGCAAGCCTGGGAGGCTGAACAGCCAGGGAGGACTAAGAAGGTGAGGATGTGTGGTGGGAGGGGGAGCATGGGCAACAGGTGATGATGTGACAATGTGCCTCAACATGGGGTGAGAAGGGCATGGAATCAAGACTGAAGTTCCTCGAGTCCCAAGGCCTATCGCGAGCTGGCAGCAGTTGTGATGATGGTGGTGGGTTTGTCAAAGGTAGCAAAATGTTAGTGGTGTCTTACACATCTTTTCCTCTAGATCAAAGTACTGTGACTGCAGTGACCAGTGAGGTCCTTATTGTGCCACAACCATTCAGTGCTCATCCTCCATTGAAGGAGCTTGACCTCTCACCTTACATTGTGTAAGATTCGCTATATATATATAAACCACCTTGCATGACAACTAAATATATTCTATACAGTATCATCCTGATAAAGATAAATGGTGTAAGCAAAATATTAAATGGCAATAGAATAATTCATTACTGCCACCAATCTGTCTGTCACTTTATGGGTATCACCAAACTTTGTCTCACTGCACTGATATTGTTACCTCCATTGATTTGTTAACGAATTGATTCAGTCACTTAATCAATTTACGTGTGAGTAAGGGTTAAAATTGATTGTAGAACACCCTGTACAAAACTTGTAGCATCCTGCTGTAATAAATTCCACTGAGCACTGGGAGAATATGCAAGCCAGCTCACTGCCAACTACTAACTCGACATCAGATTAGAGAGGTAGCGCTTTTGTGTTTGACACCTTACTGGAACTAAAAATTAAACGAGTGGTCACTTAATATTGATTCAGTAGTTTGAATAAAGGAGCTGTGTTAAGTTGATTAGAGGAATGCTAATATCTTTTAGACATTTTTTTTTTTACGTTAAATGGTGTTACTTGTTTACATCTTTCCATTAACGTAATTTCCAAATATAAATACTACCAACAGCATAGGTACACTAAAGCAACAACAGAGGGTATACCAAAACACAGAATGCAATAGCATAAGTGCTAAGTAATTTACAAGTTAGATTGTTAATTTGTTTACTTGATAATTACTTCTGAAGCCACAACATAGGGTACACAACACAACAATATAGGGTACACTAAAACACAGTTCTAGGTTGTTATTCAGTCCAAGCCCTCTACATGTATCTTAGTAATGATGTGGTCATAATATCTAGTGGCCTCATAATGCCACGGAATAACCATTGCTATACATTGGCCTTAAAAAGATCTGATTTTGAGCATGAACGTCTAGAAAGCAGATTTCAAAACGCTAAGAAAATAAGTTGTTTTTTTTTTGTTAGGGCAAATGTGAGGGCTCTTCTTTCAAGGGCCATCTCAGACACAGGCTACTGATATATTATTTAGTCTAGGTGGTAGGTAATGTAACGTTATGTGCTTGTTTATCTGCATTGTACAAGTTTTTGTCTGCGGTTACGTATTTATACTTTGGGGTTTTTTTGGGGGGGGGGGGGGGGGGGGGTTTGTTTTGTTTTGGGGGTTTTTTTTAAATCTTGAATATGTGGTCACAATATCAAATGTTTAATCAACTGAGTTATTTTGTATACAAAATTTTAAGACACCTCAGGGGTAAATAAATAAATAAAAAACACACATATAGGGTGTTATGCAATCTGTAGTATTTGTGTAAGTTATATTTAATTGTTGTTTAATGTTCTACTAATTATAATGTATACTATAAGTCAACAGTATTTCTAAAAACAAATGTCCAACTGCTTTAACTTTATTTTCAAACCACTGAATCAAGATTGAATACCAAGTTAATAACCTTAGAATCAAGCAAAAAGGGTAACATGAAATTCTTGATTTTATAGGTTTTTGGATAGGGTGATTTGTTTTCTTTTCATTCAATACACTTAACCACAACACCCCCACCACAGCGATCAGGGAAGACCACACCACATTCTGGATGAGAAGGAGCTAACTCTAAGGGAGCAACAAAGACTGGACGCACACCAGAAGTACCGTGCCAACAGACGTGGGGTGGCTGAAACGAGAGAAGCTGACAAACAGCTACGAAACCAATGGAAGAAGAAGCAATTGGAGATGGCAGAGCAGTGGCAGGTAGGCTTGTGTGGCCATGGCAACCATAATGTATGAATGTGTCTTACATACATCATATCTGCATCTTCATTGATTCGAGTTCGTTCATTCGTGCCTATATTTGTATTTTTTTTATGCACTAGATTGAGTTGGAGGACTTAAGAAAAAGGATTAATGGCCCTCGTGAGGCCATTAGACAAAAGCATCTGGAAGAGGTGCAGTCTAAGACAGACAATGTTGACCAAATGATGCCCAAGAAAGTAGAAGAAGAACGACGTTCAACCTCAGGGAGGGAATCAAAGACTAAGAAGAAAATTGTAAAGAAGTGAACAGCTGATATATGTATCATTTATGTTATGTGCTCTGATATAAGTCATGGCAATGGTGCATTTAATCAGAAATAATGCCAGACTTAATTTGTTTTCAGTGCCATCGCGTTCTAAAATGCATATTCCTTTAAAAGAAAGACTTTTTTAGATCAATGACTCATAACTGGGACTAGTTAATTATAATTAACGGCCACAGGACAATCACCCTACACATAGGACGTCAGGAGATTACAGATTAAAATGTGGAAGAGCTTTGCATTTACACTTTTCTGTGACATGTGTAACTATTGTACTGTGTAGCCATATATTATTAATTAAAAGTGCATAGTTAATAGATATCTGTATTGATATTCCATCTCAAGACACCACCCGTTGCAAAAATGGTGGCATGGTGACAATTTAGCAAGGACCTTTGATAGAGCAGGTTGTGGATCTCCAATTGTTTTTTGTGTTGTGCAATTATAAAATGTTCCACAATATTGTTCTTGTGGGTTTCTATATATGACAAATATGCAACAGCAGAATAATTTAATGTATTTACAAACACAATAAATTGATATTAGTTATGTATTTTATCATGTTAGTGTAGGTAATAAAAAAATATAATTATATTTTTAAATCATGTTATTAAAAATAACTAACACCCAAGGAACAACAAAAGAAATAAAATGCTGTCAACCAGTGACGACCAATGAAGGTCCAGCTCTTGACAGCAGAGCTCTAGCACAGGACCTCACCAAAGTGAGGCTGAGTCTGCCATAAATGGAAGCAGTAGCCTTGGACTTGGTGCACCTCATGGGTATGGCCAGACAAGTGGCAAGACACGATAGTGTTTCCCTAGCCTCAGCACCCCAGCAGCCATAGGTCTCCACTGCTAGTGGGGTGCATTTCCAGCCCCACTCTGAGCACTTTGGGTCATTAGAATCATGCTTGCGACACTCTGCCACTAAAGCTGCAGACCCTGCCATCAAATTCAGCTGACTTGCCAAGGGACCAGTTGGGAACCAGAACATCTGCTGGTCTGGTGTTGCATTTGTCATGCCCAAAGCCACTGCCAACCTCGACTTGGGCAGATACATTAGCTCGCCTACAAAACTCTACAAACACATCATTTGCTGTGGCAGGAAACCACATCACCACCGTGCTTATAGGTAATGGCATGGTGGCCCAAAGGATCCAAGGCTAGGCTTGGACAGAAATTGAAGTTGAGGCCCTGAGCCAAGTCCATACCCAGCCACCACTTTAAGGCTACTTCCGAAGGGTCGTGTTATGAATATTTTTGTTATAGTATTAATCAACATACTCATGAGCAACTAAAAACCAAGCACAACCAACCATTTGTCATGTTGGTAAAAGTTAGAGTTGGATATGCTAGCGAGAAAATACAAATGCCAAGTTAAAATTAATTTATATGAACAGATAAATTGATTGTAGTGTAGCAATTCAGAAATACTGGCACTTGCAAGTCTTCAAGGGCTGTCAAATACAGTCAATACTGCATTGCCAAAATATTAATAGCAAAGCAACTTAAAGTACCAACAAGTAATGTTAGAAAGGTCAGAATGACGTGCAGGTCTTTGGCACTTTGCAAATAAAAAGTATTTTGAAGTTGCTGGTTTGAATGATATGTATTTAACATAATGTTGACAGTGTGTTTTGAATATATTGCATAATGCATCTTTTAGAACTGTATTCATTGTTTTACATTAAGAAATAAACAATTGGTAAAATGACATGAAACAACAGTAAAGATATGGATGCAAGCAAGTAGATGCAAGATATATATTTTTTGGATAGATGTTGTCCTATGCGTAGGGCCTGGGGCCTTGGAGATTAAAGGATTACTTTTTGACAGAGCACATTTATTGGCAGCCACTTTTGTCCCATCTCCTATGCAGCTCAATCATCATCACCTCAAGGCATGGCAGTCTTCCTATATACCACAAACTATCTCGCAGAAAATGTGTTCTTATTACCTGTTTCATCAGTGTTTTTGACTTTAGGATGGTTACACAAGTTTCAATATGCTTGAAATACACGTGCATTCTTGCAGCATGCAGCAGTGTCCAAATAATAAATGCGTAAAATGGGGACTACAATGAGCTCCAGCTGTTAACATCATCCATGCTATGTGGGTGTTTGACTTTTTAATCATTTAGTGCAAATGACCACTTTGGAGCCGAAGTTTACTGTACAGTGTAGGGAGATACATCATACTACATGTAGTACCACTGGCCCTGGATGCATCACGCATGCAGTACTAGGCCTACAGTAGTGTCGTGGTCCCGCTCCGTTTTCGAAGCCTGTGAGTTCATTTTCATTAGCATCCTGTTTCAGCATCTGGCAAGCCTGAACTATCCGATCCTAGGTAGTCCTGTTAAACACCAGACAAATGATTGAAAACCACGCCCACGGAGCAATCCTAATACTGTACGTAGGACCCATATACACAATATATACTATTAGATTTATAAAAAGAAAATTCCTAATAACGCGCGATGAACTCGTGCATACGAGTGCGTGTGCTGTTGGACACCACACCAATTCTTTTTCCTAAGCAGTGTTGGTTACTTTTCGACTCCAGTGCATGCAGAGTAGTTGGCGACATTGCCCATCTCATTTCCGAAAGATTTGGAATCAATGGAACCAGCGGGCTGCAGGTTACTAGTAATAAATTGAGACAGCAATTGGCGTGCGCCAAGCACGCTTACCACTCTGCACCCCTTGTAGCTCTATCTAGATGATTTCCTACTGCCTATGAACGAAGATGCAGCAATTGTCAGAGACAACGACCGCATCCAGTACGTACGTGCACAAATGTCGCACGCATATCTATATACGTATGCGTTTTCGATTTCACCTTATTATTAAGGGTCAAGGTGGTTGGCTACCAGCGAAGCACAATACCTGCGTTGACGTCGGTGGCAAGCCCGTCCGTCTCTACCGCTGTCGATGGTACCGAGGCGCACAAAGAGAAGCATAAAAAGCGTAAGAGAGAGAGTAAGGATTCGGGAACCGAACGCGGAGGTGCTCCTGACGAACACGGAAGATGCTCCCTTCACTCTGAAGCTAATGAAGGCCCTAGCACAGAAGCGCTGCCATCAGGCACCAAACGCAAGCGAAAGTCTCAATCCAGTAGAGGAAGCAGCACCTCAGAAGCAAAGGAGGCAAATGTGTGTGTTACCAATTGTGGTGACTTTAAAATAAATAAATTGTGTCAATCCTCCAGGGAGAGAAGGACGTGAAGGATGTGTCCTCAGCAGTCCCTCATCCTCCACCAAAGAAGAACAAGGAGTAGGTCCATTTAAAGATACGTGCACCTGCATTCCTTACACCTGCACTCCTTACACCTGCACAGGCTTCGCACCAGTGCTACAAAGACAACTGCCGGGTCTCTCCATGTAAGGTTCCATTCTGGCTCTTCTGAAAGTGATACGGAGGAGCAGCCAGCTGTCACAGCCAAGAAACATAAAGTTGGTAAGGTGGTATGTTGCACATGCATGTGTGAATGTGAGCACTTGTATGTCTTGTGTGGATGTGAGTGAGTATGTCATGTGTGGATGTGAGTGTGTGGATGTGAGTGAGTGTCGTGTGGATGTGAGTGAGTATGTCATGTGTGGATGTGAGTGAGTATCTCATGTGTGGATGTGAGTATCTCATGTGTGGATGTGAGTATGTCATGTGTGGATGTGAGTGTGTCATGTGTGGATGTGAGTATGTCATGCATGGATGTGAGTCTGTCATGTGTGGATGTGAGTATGTCATGTGTGGATGTGAGTGTCATGTGTGGATGTGTATCATGTGTGGATGTGAGTATGTCATGTGTGGGTGTGAGTATGTCATGTGTGGATGTGAGTATGTCATGTGTGGGTGTGAGTATGTCATGTGTGGATGTGAGTGAGTGTCATGTGTGGATGTGAGTGTGTGGATGTGAGTGAGTGTCATGTGTGGGTGTGAGTGAGTATGTCATGTGTGGATGTGAGTGTGTTATGCATCTCAATGATTCTTTTGAGTTTTGTCTTTTCTTGTACTCCAAGCTGGTGGTGCAAGGAAGGCTAGAGCTAAGGAACCTGAAGTAGGTACGTAGGCTTGGCATTCATGTTTGTGCTGGCATCCATGTTGTTTTTGATTTGCTTTCTTTAATAGACGGTCCAACTGAGGTCACCTCTAAGAAGTCCAAAGTTGGTATGTATTGGTGGGCTTTCTCTAGTCTGATGTAGAAGACCCTCACATGGACGGAGGGTCTGGAAGGTTTCCTATTCTCAAGCCGTACAGATTAGTTCCTGTTCCTTTTATTACATCGGGAGTACGAAAATTGCATTCCTCCCGGTGCAATAATTTTAATGAACAGAGAACTAATCCGTACGACTCGAGAATAGGCAACTTCCAGACCCTCCGTCCATGTGAGGGTCTGCTACGCCGGACTAGGCTTTCTCTCCTTGGTAAGACAAAGGCTGATATTTGAACGAAGATTATGTAATAATTAGCAAAGATTATGTAATAATGAACAATGATTATGTAATGATGTGTGGGTGTGTGAAACAAACCATACATGCGCCTTTCCATACGTTCAGTAACAAGATTTGACATGGAAGGTGACTCGGGGACACAGATAAAGGAGGCAGCAGTCTCAAAGGAAGCAAACGGTATACCATCCAATGTTACCTCTGCCCCACACCATCCAATGTTACCTGTGCCCCACACCATCCAATGTTACCTCTACCCCAGACCATCCAATGTTACCTCTACCCCAGACCATCCAATGTTACGTCTACACCCCACACCATCCAATGTTACCTCTACCCCACACCATCCAATGTTATCTCTACCCCACACCATCCAATGTTATCTCTACCCCAGACCATCCAATGTTACCTCTACACCTCACACCATCCAATGTTACCTCTACCCCACACCATCCAATGTTATCTCTACCCCAGACCATCCATTGTTACCTCTACCCCACATTCCTCGCTTGTAGATCTACCACAGAAATCAAAGCAGAAGAAGTCTCGACGTAAGAAGTTGACACCTGACACCATTGTAGGAGGCAGTGATGACATGTTTACTACAAAGACCAGCATATACACAGCTCCTGAAGTAGAGCCAGCGGCCAAGGAAACATGTCCTGCACCCCGTGCCATTCCTGTTCAGGGAGCTTTGGAACAGCATTCGTCGGGGCCAGTATCAGAGCCAGCAGCCACCACAAATGGTACTGCACTCGAGTGTATCTCGCAGCCTGTGAAGAGGAACTACGAGGCACTGCCTGACCTGCGCGGGCCCCCCAGGGTGGGAGACCACATCGCATTCAAGGTATTGTTAGCATTTCAGTGTCCACTGTAGTATTCAGTTTCGGTTTGACTTGGTGTGATGGGACAGCTGCTGGAACTGTCAGTCAATTGTACTCCAGAGGTGTCCTCCTATAAGGTAAGCCAAAACCTTACAGTTGTCCACCTGCCTTTGTGGACCATTGCAGGGCTAACAGCTATGATATAACAGGTTGACTGCATTTTAGGGTATTAATCTTTTTTTTTGGGGGGGGGGGGGGGGGAGGTATGCCCTTCCTAAACACATGCCTGGCTATGGTTGCATTTTATGCATATTGTACTTGGGCTAGCTAGCATATCATGTTGCCTGCAACTCAAGTGAATAGGATTAGGATTTAAAGTTTCAGTCTACTCGTATTCATATTCATTTGAATTGCAGGTATCATGTTGCCTAGTATAGGATGGCTTTGATTAGAGTGCATGTTTGCCTATGTTTATGACTAGGAAGGACGTGTTTTAAGTGTGAGCTCAGACACTGTTCAGATTGAACTGAGCAAAGAAAGCATCCAACAGCATGAAGAGAGTGAGTGCTTTGGTTGTTCCAATTCATGACATTATCCTGTTTTGTTGTCAAGTATCCGAAGAGTCTGCACTTGCCAAGTTTAGTCTCCCAGACAGTGACCAGTCTGAAGAAGATGAGGAAGTGAGTCTGCTCCCCTCAAGGGGCCACATGGATGATTTGCTTGCTTTGACATTTCACAGAAACCAACAAAACCAAAACTGCCCCGGGTGGAACCAGAGACTGTAGTTGAACTGCCACTGCATGCTCTTTTGCAGCCCAAGCTATTGTAGTGTTGCAGGACCACCCCACCCCCATTTCTATCCCTCCTCACCCCCATTTCCATCCCTCCTCACTCCCCTCATTTCGTTCTCTCATTTACAGGCACATCCAATTGTTTGGCGCATCATGTGTGTGTGATGTGTGTGCGTGTGTCTGTGTTGCATGTTGTTATCACTTTTTCCCTCCCTTCTTTTTGGCTTTAGACTCTGTGGCAACCTTTTCCTCTTCAGCCATTTTTGCTGCTTGCTGGTTGGCTAGCTCAGCCTGTTCCTTTTGCAGGTGTCGTAGTCTAATAGCCTCGCGGGGACCATTCAACTCTTTCCTTAGATCATCCATTTCGACCTAAGAATTTTGACACCCCAAAATAATATGTGAGATACAAGCAGCCACACAAGCCTACATTATGGTTGCCATGGCCACACAAGCCTACCTGCCACTGCTCTGCCATCTCCAATTGCTTCTTCTTCCATTGGTTTCGTAGCTGTTTGTCAGCTTCTCTCGTTTCAGCCACCCCACGTCTGTTGGCACGGTACTTCTGGTGTGCGTCCAGTCTTTGCTGCTCCCTTAGAGTTAGCTCCTTCGCATCCAGAATGTGGTGTGGTCTTCCCTGATCACTGTGGTGAGGGTGTTGTTTGTAAGGGGAGGAGGGGGCCAGAACATTTCTCACATGATGTAAGGTGAGAGGTCAAGCTCCTTCAATGGAGGATGAGCACTGAATGGTTGTGGCACAATAAGGACCTCACTGGTCACTGCAGTCACAGTACTTCGATCTAGAGGAAAAGATTTGTAGAAAAGAACCCATTGCCTATGACAACCCACCTTCCTCACCACCACCAGCTCGTAGTAGGCCTTGGGACTCGAGGAACTTCAGTCTTGATTCCATGCCCTTCTCACCCCATGTTGAGGCACATTGTCACATCATCACCTGTTGCCCGTGCTCCCCCCTCCCACCACACATCCTCACCTTCTTAGTCCTCCCTGGCTGTTCAGCCTCCCAGGCTTGCACCATTCCCTTCAGCTCATCCATTCTTTCGCTGTCTTTGCTCACTTCCAAGTGTTCCTTGTCCTGTTGGTGGCCCTACCTCACGTGAGGGGGACAGGAACATCCCTTGTGCACATGACCTACACTTGTTGCAGTGACTATCCTCAGTGTCCAGTGAGGCTTGGTGGTGTCAATCTACAGAGGAGTTTTGTATTAGTCAGCTAGACCCATGGGTGGCTGGGTTCTCACCTGTGAAGAAGTAGACCGAGCTGTGGGGAGGGGAGTCGTGGCCGCTTTCTTACCTACTGCCCCCTTGTCCCCTCCAGGACCCTTCTCCTTCTCCTTTATCTTGCTCTTTCTTCCTGAAGATGGTTTGTCTGTTCCCCATCCCCAGGCCAATTACTGACTACTCATGTCTGCATGCAGTGGGGTCACTCACTGTCTTCTAACTTCTCTGTGGACTTCTGTGTGGCTATAAAGTTCCAAGCACTGTCACTGATGGGCCATGTGTTGTTCAGCACTGTGGCTTCAAGGATGTACTTGTGGGACTGGGGACAGGTCTCTTTTTCTTACATACATCTGGTTGAATAGTATTTGAAAAAGCATACCTTTTCTTCATCACATGTGGAACCTAAGATATCGGCACACACGCACACATTTATGCAGGTTAAAAGCACCCTGGCACTAATGCATGCACATACCATCTTCACTAATGGTCTTCAGTCTGCTGGGATGAAGGCTACACACAGGAATGACACAGTGACCTCTTCCCTCCTTGCAGTAGAAGGACTGTTCACCGTCAAGGACCTGCATCACCATGAAATGTGCGGATGAGGTTGTGGACAGACCCCCCTCTCTCTCCTAGGCCCAATCCCTTTATGTTCTTACCTCAACTTTCAGGTCTGCATTAGGTTTTGAGGTACACACGTGGACAGTGATTGGACATGGCTTTGTTACCTTGAGACTAAACCTGTGTTGTAAAGTTATCAGTACATGTAAGGGTTTGTGCATGTGTGGTAGTGATTGAGGGTGGTAGATTCATGCAAGCATGTGTGTGGTGTGTGCAAGGCACCATACCTGAACATGTGGTGGTCTCTATCTGGGAGGTAATATTCCTTTATCTCCTGACTGTGATAGGTTGTGTTCATCACGTCTCCATTCCCTCCACTTCGCTGAGGTCCCAAAGGGCTGGAACTAACTAGCCTAAGCACCCAGCTCCCATCTTCAGATGGCTTCTCCTGGGTCCATGCCTCTCCCATGAAAGTGTAGCCATTCTGCAGGCAACACATACACTAGGTGGGGGGGAGGGGATGGGGGAGTGTGATGCCTCTCACTTTGTTCTTTGGGTAGAGGTGTGGCTGGATGCAATGGAAGACAGAAGGCACTCCAATCCCTGTGTCATTGTCAATGACCCTCAGCAGAGAGGTGTTCAGAGAGCACTGCAGATGGGGGACCAGAACCTGATCTTCGGGCATGTGGAAGACTTCTCTGTGGGAGGGCAGAAGGTGTGTATTAGCATGGTGAGGTGGACAGCTGTGCACCTGAAGAGGATGCACCATGAAGATGGCTGGACAGCGGGGAAGGTGCCCCTGTAGACCTGGTGGAAGGAACGGGACCTCTCATCTGATGCAAATGGCAAACTGTCCACCAGCTGTGGCAGTGTCTTGAGCAGATGGCTAGGGAGTAACAGGAGGATACGGGTGGTAAGACAGCTGGTGAGTGGACACCTGGCTGACCCAAAGGCAGCAGTTCCAACTTCCTCCAAGTGCTGTGTGAGCACCTTGGTGCTCTCCTTCAAGGTGCTCACTGCCTCTTCATTCTCCAGTCTGGGTAGACACCATAGTACCAGGTATAGGTCATACAGGTGAGGAACATTACTTTTCATTGTGATCAACCTCTGCATAAATAGAACAAACCACAGTATGTAACATATCCAAACCAATAGCGGGTATGTACCTGCAATCATGCTAGCGATGTAGTCCAACTCTGAAGAAAAAATATCATAGAAGAAAAAAAAAGTGTGATTATTAGTTCTGAAGGAGTTGAATTCCAGTCACCTGACTGGTCTGATGGTTCCAATGAGGGTACCAGGGACCCATATAGCTTGGTGAGATATGCCTTCCATGCAAACAGCATATCTGTAGACAGGCCAAGCCTCTCAGCCTGCAGCTGCAGCGTCTTCACGATGCTAGCCTGCAGGAGCTGGGGGGGACAGCCACATATGGTCAGACGTGTCTGCACATGTTCCCATCACCACCTGACCTTTGCCTGTCCTTGGGTCAATCCTCTGTGTACCTCCAGCAGTGACTGCATCTTCTCCTCTTTGATATTCTCCCCTCCACAGTCACTGCCACTGATCACAGCATCCATCAGTCGGGAACAGTGGGACTGGAAACGTTTGCTCTCCTGCAGTTGGGTGCCACAGACAGAACCAATTAGACCTCGGGGGGGTGAAGCTTTGCAGCTCAAAACACCTTAGACATGTGGCTGATGACACCTTCCTCTGTGCTTAGAGCAAAGGGTGTGTGTGAGAGGACCTCCAGGTGGTAGGCTACTGGTGCCTTCATGCGCAGCCTGAGACAGTGCCTCCTTGAAGAGAGCACTTACTGCTGTCACCATAGTTACTGCAGACCTCCCCTTTGTGTTAAGACCTACCCTGCTGGAAGTGACAGTGATGCTGTAGTAATGGCTGTGGTGGCCATTTTGAGCACTGGAGACATGGGGAGAACAGACTTCCAGGAGTAAGGCTCGACGCTCAGACTTCCTGCAACCACACACTCCTGTGTGTCTGGTCCCACTTGGGTGTGTGCCTCCTCCCCATCCAGGAGTACTCTGCAACAACCAGCTAGCATCAGTTGCTACCACACAATGGGACATGGCTGTGGGGCACCTTGGTCCCAGGGGAGGCCTGGAGACAGCAAACATGCTCTTTCCTCCCTCCACCCAGTTGCTCAAAGATGACAGCACAAACGTTAACTCAATTGTCTCACTGTTGTCGACAACTAGACAAGGGTTAAGTACTCCAAAGGTGACCTTTTGACCACAGAGACTGGGAAAGAGGTGCATACCAATGTTATGCCACACCCACTGGTTGGAATGATTCAATTGTGGTGGATGGGAATTATATGTGTTTCGGTCATTTTGTACCTGAAAGGAACATTTAAGTTTTTTCAAGAGCAAGCTGCAGGAGGGATGACTCTTTGGAAAAGTATTGTTATTATTATTATTATTATTATTTTATCTCAGTAAGCACAAAATCTTACTTGTCCCATGCGTCATAGTGCATTGGTAGGCAAACAAATAAGGAACTATTTTGTTGACAAAATGCCCAAACACATAATTCCCATCCGCCGCCATTGAATCATTCCAACCAGTGGGCGTGGCGTAACATTGGAATGCACCTTGTTCCCACCTCTGTGAAAACCAATCTATTATCTGACAGGGAAAGGTGTGGAAAGGATACACAGAATATCTGGAACCTCAGGGGAATCCACCTAACCAGAGAAATGGAGGGGAAGGGGTAGGAGAAGGAGGGATGTGTATCAATGGAGATCACTTCAAGTGGTAACATTATTATTCCTCACATGGACAGTATTGCTTACCTTTACACTGGTTGATGAGGCAGTCTTCTTGCCTGTAGCCGGAGCACTTGTAACTGCACTGCTAGTGTCAACTTTCAACTGAAGTAAATAATTAGTGAAACTGAAAACATTATTTTATTTAATATGTGGACTCAACATGTAAGTTGGTGGAAATTTGCCGATGTGCATAGTCAAAAGACCTCCTAAACATAACTACGGATCTGCAATTTGTGTGTGTGTGTGTGTGTGTGTGTGTATATGTGAACGTGTATGTGTTGTGTGTGCACATGTATTTTGCGCATTATGTGAATCTGAATGTGATTGCAGTTCAATCTACTATCATCTCACCGGTAGATTTGTTCAAACTCTTTGTACTCCATCCAGATCATGTTGCTACATAAGACAAATAGTAAACAGTTCAAAGTTTTCATGTTCCTCAAACCAACCTGTCTGCTGACTGCAGAGGCAAGATCACTCTCACAAACTGAGGTTCAACTGGGGGTGGGGATGGAGGAGGGGGAGGGTCACCAGCCCTGCATCGACGATGTCTTAGACCTAGATAAAAGGGGGCCTGAAGAGAGGGGGGAGGGGGTGGGTTGCAGGGGAATATGGAGGAAATGGTGAAAGAAATGGAATAAGAGGAGGGAGGTACAGGAAACTATAATGTTGAATGATTTCATGCTTTCTCACCTGAAGAGTAGGGGGAGGGGGTTCAGTTGGTGGGGGCACAAGAGGTTCATCGCGAACTTGGGTGATTAATACATGCTGAGCAGGTAACCCTTTAGCATCCTGGGGCTGGGCCTGAGCAGGTAACCCTTTAGCCTCCTGGGGCTGGGCCTGAGCAGGTAACCCTTTAGCCTCCTGGGGCTGGGCCTGAAGGAAGCCCAGTGCTAAATGTTCACCAAATGCAGTGGTGCCTACCATTTCATTAGCCTCTGGAGGCAGTGTGCTAGAAAAGATGTGTGGAGCTGTTGAGGAGGCCAGGAGGATGGTGTTGTTCTCATGGTCAGGTTGGTCACTGTCACCATCTTTGGCTGGCCTCTTCCACAGTGGGAGGAGACCACATAACAGTTCCCATGCTCCTCTAAATGGAGGGGAGAGGGGGAGAGGGGGAGAGGGGGGTTACGCAGAGCCCCAGGGTTGTACACCTGAGGAACCTTGTGGAGTGAATCTCTGGCACCCAGCCTGTCAGCATTGTGACCACATTGGATTGGCCAACTTCACTGAATCCACTTGCTCCTCCATAGCTGTGTGTGTATTCATATGTGTGTGTGTGTATGTGTGTGTGTGTGTGTGTGTGTGTGTGTGTGTGTGTGTGTGTGTGTGTGTGTGTGTGTGTGTGTGTGTGTGTGTGTGTGTGTGTGTGTGTGTGTGTGTGTGTGTGTGTGTGTGTGTGTGTGTGTGTGTGTGTGCGTGTGCGGGCGGGCCATAATGTGCATATGTTTTTGGATAAAATTAGCCCTCACTCCAATGATGCAATCTTCAAGATGCCCTTGGTCAGGATGGCAGGCCACAGTTCGTTTGCATTGCAGGTCCGAGGGAGGAGCATCCTATTGGCCTCATCAAAAGGCATGCAATCGTCCACAGTGACCTTACGCCAAGCACCCTGCTCACAACACACATAGCAGGGGAATGAGGGCATCGATGCGCAAGGGGTTTCCCCTACCATCCAGTACAACTTAACACAGTACTTCCCAGCGGAATTGTACTGAGGAACAGTCGAGCCCTTTGGAACAGGGTAGATGTGATCCCATGGGGCCCATCCCTTTGGGGTATGTGGCACTCCATCTTCTTTGACCTGAAAGAGGGAGGGGCAGGGCCAGGGGGGTGGGGATGAGAGTGAGCCTCAGGTCAATGGTCATCAAAGCTACTCACTGTGGTATGGTTGATGATGTGTCTGTTCCTCCATAGGATGGAGAGCTGTCCAATCAACCAGCAGACCAGCTAAAGTGGGCAATGAAGAGATGGTGGTGAGTTGAAGTTAGCTAAGTTGAGGCATGCATCTTCCATAGTTGGACAAACAGCTTATGAAACGCACCATAGCTGCTATACACCATAGCTGCCTGTACACCATAGCTGGCTGTACACCATAGCTGGCTGTACACCATAGCTGCCTGTACACCATAGCTGGCTGTACACCATAGCTGGCTGTACACCATAGCTGGCTGTACACCATAGCTGGCTGTACACCATAGCTGGCTGTACACCATAGCCTGCTGTACACCATAGCCTGCTGTACACCATAGCTGGCTGTACACCATAGCCTGCTGTACACCATAGCTGGCTGTACACCATAGCTGCTGTACACCATAGCTGGCTGTACACCATAGCTGGCTGTACACCATAGCTGGCTGTACACCATAGCTGGCTGTACACCATAGCTGCTGTACACCATAGCTGGCTGTACACCATAGCTGGCTGTACACCATAGCTGGCTGTACACCATAGCTGGCTGTACACCATAGCTGGCTGTACACCATAGCTGCTGTACACCATAGCTGGCTGTACACCATAGCTGCTGTACACCATAGCTGGCTGTACACCATAGCTGGCTCTACACCATAGCTGGCTGTACACCATAGCTGCTGTACACCATAGCTGGCTGTACACCATAGCTGGCTGTACACCATAGCTGCTGTACACCATAGCTGCTGTACACCATAGCTGCTGTACACCATAGCTGGCTGTACACCATAGCTGGCTGTACACCATAGCCTGCTGTACACCATAGCTGCTGTACACCATAGCTGGCTGTACACCATAGCTGCTGTACACCATAGCTGGCTGTACACCATAGCTGGCTGTACACCATAGCTGCTGTACACCATAGCTGGCTGTACACCATAGCTGGCTGTACACCATAGCTGCTGTACACCATAGCTGCTGTACACCATAGCTGGCTGTACACCATAGCTGGCTGTACACCATAGCTGCTGTACACCATAGCTGCTGTACACCATAGCTGGCTGTACACCATAGCTGCTGTACACCATAGCTGCTGTACACCATAGCTGCTGTACACCATAGCTGCTGTACACCATAGCTGCTGTACACCATAGCTGCTGTACACCATAGCTGCTGTACACCATAGCTGGCTATACACCATAGCTGCCTGTACACCATAGCTGGCTGTACACCATAGCTGGCTGTACACCATAGCTGGCTGTACACCATAGCTGCTGTACACCATAGCTGGCTGTACACCATAGCTGGCTGTACACCATAGCTGCCTGTACACCATAGCTGCTGTACACCATAGCTGGCTGTACACCATAGCTGCCTGTACACCATAGCTGGCTGTACACCATAGCTGGCTGTACACCATAGCTGGCTGTACACCATAGCTGGCTGTACACCATAGCTGGCTGTACACCATAGCTGCTGTACACCATAGCTGGCTGTACACCATAGCTGGCTGTACACCATAGCTGCTGTACACCATAGCTGGCTGTACACCATAGCTGCTGGCTGTACACCATAGCTGCTGTACACCATAGCTGCTGTACACCATAGCTGGCTGTACACCATAGCTGCTGGCTGTACACCATAGCTGGCTGTACACCATAGCTGCTGTACACCATAGCTGGCTGTACACCATAGCTGCTGGCTGTACACCATAGCTGGCTGTACACCATAGCTGCTGTACACAATAGCTGGCTGTACATCATAGCTGGCTGTACACCATAGCTGGCTGTACACCATAGCTGGCTGTACACCATAGCTGGCTGTACACCATAGCTGCTGTACACCATAGCTGGCTGTACACCATAGCTGCTGTACACCATAGCTGCTGTACACCATAGCTGCTGTACACCATAGCTGGCTGTACACCATAGCTGCTGTACACCATAGCTGCTGTACACCATAGCTGCTGTACACCATAGCTGCTGTACACCATAGCTGGCTGTACACCATAGCTGGCTGTACACCATAGCTGGCTGTACACCATAGCTGCTGTACACCATAGCTGGCTGTACACCATAGCTGCTGTACACCATAGCTGGCTGTACACCATAGCTGGCTGTACACCATAGCTGCTGGCTGTACACCATAGCTGCTGTACACCATAGCTGCTGTACACCATAGCTGGCTGTACACCATAGCTGCTGTACACCATAGCTGCTGTACACCATAGCTGGCTGTACACCATAGCTGCTGTACACCATAGCTGGCTGTACACCATAGCTGGCTGTACACCATAGCTGGCTGTACACCATAGCTGCTGTACACCATAGCTGGCTGTACACCATAGCTGCTGTACACCATAGCTGGCTGTACACCATAGCTGCTGTACACCATAGCTGGCTGTACACCATAGCTGCTGTACACCATAGCTGCTGTACACCATAGCTGCTGTACACCATAGCTGCTGTACACCATAGCTGCTGTACACCATAGCTGCTGTACACCATAGCTGCTGTACACCATAGCTGGCTGTACACCATAGCTGGCTGTACACCATAGCTGCTGTACACCATAGCTGGCTGTACACCATAGCTGGCTGTACACCATAGCTGGCTGTACACCATAGCTGGCTGTACACCATAGCTGGCTGTACACCATAGCTGCTGTACACCATAGCTGCTGTACACCATAGCTGGCTGTACACCATAGCTGGCTGTACACCATAGCTGGCTGTACACCATAGCTGCTGTACACCATAGCTGCTGTACACCATAGCTGGCTGTACACCATAGCTGGCTGTACACCATAGCTGGCTGTACACCATAGCTGGCTGTACACCATAGCTGGCTGTACACCATAGCTGGCTGTACACCATAGCTGCTGTACACCATAGCTGGCTGTACACCATAG
This sequence comes from Spongilla lacustris, assembly GCA_949361645.1. Lineage (NCBI taxonomy): Eukaryota > Metazoa > Porifera > Demospongiae > Spongillida > Spongillidae > Spongilla > Spongilla lacustris. Next base: position 7,882,352 of record OX442421.1, on the reverse strand, counting down.
CTGGCTGTACACCATAGCTGCTGTACACCATAGCTGGCTGTACACCATAGCTGGCTGTACACCATAGCTGCTGTACACCATAGCTGCTGTACACCATAGCTGGCTCTACACCATAGCTGCTGTACACCATAGCTGCTGTACACCATAGCTGGCTGTACACCATAGCTGGCTGTACATCATAGCTGGCTGTACACCATAGCTGCTGTACACCATAGCTGGCTGTACATCATAGCTGGCTGTACACCATAGCTGCTGTACACCATAGCTGGCTGTACACCATAGCTGCTGTACACCATAGCTGGCTGTACACCATAGCTGGCTGTACACCATAGCTGGCTGTACACCATAGCTGGCTGTACACCATAGCTGCTGTACACCATAGCTGCTGTACACCATAGCTGGCTGTACACCATAGCTGGCTGTACACCATAGCTGGCTGTACACCATAGCTGCTGTACACCATAGCTGCTGTACACCATAGCTGGCTGTACACCATAGCTGGCTGTACACCATAGCTGCTGTACACCATAGCTGGCTGTACACCATAGCCTGCTGTACACCATAGCTGGCTGTACACCATAGCTGCTGTACACCATAGCTGGCTGTACACCATAGCTGGCTGTACACCATAGCCTGCTGTACACCATAGCTGGCTGTACACCATAGCTGGCTGTACACCATAGCTGCTGTACACCATAGCTGGCTGTACATCATAGCTGGCTGTACACCATAGCTGCTGTACACCATAGCTGCTGTACACCATAGCTGCTGTACATCATAGCTGGCTGTACACCATAGCTGCTGTACACCATAGCTGCTGTACACCATAGCCTGCTGTACACCATAGCTGCTGTACACCATAGCTGGCTGTACACCATAGCTGCTGTACACCATAGCTGGCTGTACATCATAGCTGGCTGTACACCATAGCTGCTGTACACCATAGCTGCTGTACACCATAGCTGCTGTACACCATAGCTGGCTGTACACCATAGCTGCTGTACACCATAGCTGCTGTACACCATAGCTGGCTGTACACCATAGCTGCTGTACACCATAGCTGCTGTACACCATAGCTGGCTGTACACCATAGCTGCTGTACACCATAGCTGGCTGTACACCATAGCTGCTGTACACCATAGCTGCTGTACACCATAGCTGCTGTACACCATAGCTGGCTGTACACCATAGCTGGCTGTACACCATAGCTGCTGTACACCATAGCTGCTGTACACCATAGCTGCTGTACACCAAAGCTGGCTGTACACCATAGCTGGCTGTACACCATAGCCTGCTGTACACCATAGCTGCTGTACACCATAGCTGCTGTACACCATAGCCTGCTGTACACCATAGCTGGCTGTACACCATAGCTGCTGTACACCATAGCTGGCTGTACACCATAGCTGCTGTACACCATAGCTGCTGTACACCATAGCTGCTGTACACCATAGCTGCTGTACACCATAGCCTGCTGTACACCATAGCTGGCTGTACACCATAGCTGCTGTACACCATAGCTGGCTGTACACCATAGCTGGCTGTACACCATAGCTGCTGTACACCATAGCTGCTGTACACCATAGCTGCTGTACACCATAGCTGGCTGTACACCATAGCTGCTGTACACCATAGCTGCTGTACACCATAGCTGGCTGTACACCATAGCTGGCTATACACCATAGCTGCTGTACACCATAGCTGCTGTACACCATAGCTGGCTGTACACCATAGCTGGCTGTACACCATAGCTGCTGTACACCATAGCTGGCTGTACACCATAGCTGCTGTACACCATAGCCTGCTGTACACCATAGCTGGCTATACACCATAGCTGCTGTACACCATAGCTCCCAACTCTGTACGATACCTGGCTGTGCAGCAGATGTGAATTAGATGTGAGCAGATCCAGAGTTGTCATATCAGCATTCTCCACAATGACGGGAACCTGTTAACATCACAGGCAGTTATAAGGCAACACTACACATAGTTAAGCAAACATATTCTCATGATCAGATAGCACCACCAATAGTTAAGGTAACAGTAACACTGACCACAGATAGCACCAATAATAGTTAAGGTAACAAGGTAATGCTGACCACAGATACACAATCAATGTGATATTTCGTATTTCATCCCGAGCTGCTTGATATAGATGTGTTTCTAAATTCCTTGATAGATCTACATGTACCGGTATATGATATTTCGCTGTCTTCGGTGCATACAGTAAAAGCGCGGGATTAGCTTGTACGTATGTCGCAAAGATATAAACTGGAAGGTTGTATTAACGTATACCTCCTCATAGCAGTGCATGGCCACCGACCTGATTTCCGGTAATCACCTCTGTCGGCCTCTTCCACGATGTTGCGACCAACGACGGGGGTAGTTTCACTCCGTCCGGATCTTCGAAAAGACCCTGTGTGGCATTATATATTAATGATGTGGAACAGAGTTACGCAAGAGCTTTACCGCTGCTGCAGGCAGTGGAGTCTTCGGCTTGTCCTTTCCTTTGGCTGCGACATGCCCCTAAGCAGCAAAGATGTATGATCGATGCATTTTACGTTTCCGCCCACAATTCCCGCTCCATTCCCGCCATATTTTGGCTGGATCAAGCAAAAGTGCCTTTAATAAGTCGATCCCTTACTAGATTAGCTTCTGCCTCATTCCACTCTGGCCAAATGACAATCTTCTTGCTAACGGGTGATAATTGCAGGCAAAAATGCGACAAATAATCGTATTAAAACATAATGAAGCACTTGTAAGGGATCCCCAAACCTGACAGTATCCTGATTCTTGCTATTAACTTGAAGCGATGTTCTATTTTTTGCTTGACTTTCCATTTTAAAAATAACAACAACAAAAGCAAATTAAATTGATTTAAAGGTTAGTAACGCGACCATTTTTTAATTTTATTTACTTATGAGCATTACATAATTGGTGTTAAGTACCGATCATGTTCATTTAATACCAAGTCAGATGAACGGGCAGTGGAAACCCATATGTACTAATAACGGGCAGTGGAAACCCATATGTACTAATAACGAACACCTATTCAAGGCGGACCAAATCACAGTGTGTCACGAAAGCGTACATGTAGATGTATCACCGGGCGGCTCTTCATATTTGTGAAAGGCGCATACAAAAGCATTTTTGCGGTTTCCATGACAGCACGCACGTGGTAAAGCCATGGCGGTACGACTATCATCTCAAAGAGCAATATGGCGGAGTGTAGGTCACCTGTTCCACCAAAGGTTTCAAACAACGACCAGTATCAAAGGCGAGAGCTTTGAAGAGATTTTCAGAAGATCCAACTTCGTTGCCGCAGGAGACCCTCTCCAAGCTACTAGCGTTCGTGGAAAAGTGATGGCTATTGTCGACGACAATTTATACGTCGACATGGGCGGTAAATTTCACGCCGTTGTGACAGCACCAAAGCAGCGAAAGGTAGCGTACCAGGTTGGGTCCCAGGTAGTGGTGCACCTCAGGGACTTGGAGATGACTGCGCACTTTCTAGGCGACAGCAAAGACACGTCGCTACTTGAAGCAGAGGCAGAACTCGTGGGCCCAATACAAGGTACAAGTGAACCTCCACGTAACCGTGCGAAGTAGATTATATAGTTTGGTTGGTATATCAGTTCTGCACGTGCGCAATGTATCTGCATCTTTTGAATTAATGTGTCAGCTGACTACAATTCAACATTGGTATTTCAACACCACCCTTCCATTTCAATACATGTAGTACATGTAGGTACGGTATACACGTACATGTACAATGTAGATTAATAATTAATGACGTCAATTAAATTGCACATGCCAATCTGGCACGCCCTTATTAGAACAGAAAGCTTGGACAAAACTGAGTACATTGTGTTCATTTTGGACAATTCCTTTTAATGAAAATTCCACCTCCTTTACCAGCTTCATATTGATAAGTGGGAGAGGGGAGGAGGCTTTAAAGACTATGTTGAGAACGTCCTAAATGAGTTTTGTAACTTCCATCCACATCAACTGTACAGAATAAAAATTAACTAACGTATAGAAAATAAATTATTTCTCAAATGTAGCCCCACAAGGACAACGATATGCTGACACAGTGGAAGCTACTGTGCCTTGAGCACACTGCCTTCCTCCCACGCCTCTTTCCATATTCGTCCTGACTCTTCTAGCGAGCTGTCAAGGTTCAAAGCGTTCACTTCAGCATTGCAGTGCCTACTCATTTTACCTTATGATGTCTTTGAATGCATCAGAGAGTGACTTCTGTTCGTAATTCAAATTGTACTTCTTGCAAAACTCGATGACACGGGGCTGAGCAAGATGGAAGTTGTGTCTGGGCATTGTGGGGAACAGACTGAGGAGGAGGAAGGAGGTGTGAGCAAGACAAGGAAGAGCTATCAAGGGCCATTCTCACTGGTGCTCTATTTGGAAGTTGAGGTGGCCCAAGAACCAGTCCTTGAAAAAGGAATTTTCAACGTTGCGAGTTCCATTCAGCTATTATGTAATAATATATGAGGAGTAAGTTTCCAACATAACCTTTAGGGGATGGTACTTGCCTGCAGTGAAGCCCAGTCCCTCCGCTTGTCAAAGTCTACATCCTTGGGAAGATGGCTGATCTGTGTAGCCCACACAAACCAGTGACTCTCCAAGAACCTGCAACCATGAAACAGCCAAACGTTTAAACTCGTCGCGGCTATTTAATGAAAGGAGACCTGATGAAAAAGTAGAACCTAAAGTTGGCCCAAAAGCCGCCCAACAGAGGTGCAAACAGAACGTGGAAGCAGGCGTAGAATAAGAGCATCGTGATGAGGTCCTATCAAATCACAACAGTGACACATACATGGGAAGTCCATTTATAAAACACATTTGCACCTTGTATTTTTTCTTCCAAATGGTGTAAGCTAGCACCTCAATGTGGAAGTATACAGGAAGGAGCAGAGGTGGGCCGACTGCAGGTAGTAGAACACAACATTGCATCTTCAAGGCTGATTGGATACAAGCATATGCTACGTACTAAAAAAGAAGTATCTGTGCTGTAAGTGGTAGGGCATCTTTCCCCAGTGCTTTTCACCCCACTTGTGGGAGAAAATAATAAAAACGAAGTCTCCCACTTTATCCCTTGATCAGTTTACCTTTCTAGGAACTACTTTACCCAGCAGGAACACAAATGCAGCAGTGATGTCAGGATCTTTCAAGTACTGCATCACAGGAAGGGGGGTTATTGCATTATTCAGAGAATTGTAAAGCTCTAATTACTGCTCACCACATTAGGTTTTGCATGGTGTTGGAAGTGCCTGTAGTTCCACCAGAAGCTGGACACACCCTATCGATCACAGTCTCTGACAATGACAAATTGTTGTACTATGATATTTGGCTTCACCTTCATAAGACCGATGATCACGTCATGTGCCATGTGATTTAGAGGTGTGCTGTTGAACACTGTAAGGTGACCAAAATCATGTTGCAACCAACCAGCTTGGGCCTGCAGGAGACACACGGTGGCTACAAATTCATCAGTATAAAGCGAAGCAGGTCACCTGTGACGCTGTGACCAAGACAGCCGCAGTCAGCCAGGTGGCCCACGTGTTTCCTAAGTACCAGAGAACAAGGAAGCCGAGCCAGTGCATGGCGACGATGTGCAGAAAGTGGGCGATAAAGAACCACGGATTGGTCTTGAAGAGACCCTGCGGGGGCGGGGGGGAGGATGATCAAAACGATGCGCGCTGTTAATAAGTCATATAGCTATTAAATAGACGAGCGGGATGGGATACTGAACGTTCTTACTAACCTCTGCTTCAAACGTCTTCCTCATTTCAAGGAAGTCTTTGGAGATCTCCGGTAGCTGCAGGAGGAGGGGCTCCGTAACTTGTTCGGTTCTCTTTGTTTTTTCTTTATTATTATTATTATTATTATTATTATTATTATTATTACCTGCACTTGTTCGGGAGCGACGTGGCCGATGTGGAAAGGTACCATATGCCGTCGAACGTACGACTTATTATTGTGGAAGCTCTCGAAAGCCACCTGCGTAGCACATGAGCCCGCATAAAGATGATAAATAAATAAAAAGCGGTCAACTGCTAGAACGCCTACCGTTGCGTCTTCCCCTGCGTAGTGCAGGAGGACTTTTTCACCTCCCGGATGTCGCTTTAGCCAGGGAGTAACGTTATAGACCTCTCCATGGATAATGATCCAACAGTCATCGCGTTTTTTGTGGAGGCCGATTTCCTCTCTTGTGTAGGACGGCTTGGACTCGGGCGATTGGACCGGTGCGGCAAGCACATCCATATCGTTCCCCTCCCCTTGTTATAATAATGACCTTCGAGCGGGCCGGGAGGAGAGGTCAGAGTCACGAGCGCAGCGCCGCCGTACGCCCCCCGTACAATTTGTACTTGGTACGTACAGTACAGACAGACTATGTCAGACAGACAAAACGACACGCTTATATGTACACATAATTTAAAAAATAAAAATAACGCAAGTAGATCAGTCCGAAATCAGCTGCTGCCTCTCACTATGGACTTCTGCAGACACCACTACTGCACTTTGTTCCTCTGGTAATCGTGGAATACGGATCACTGTGAACAAAATCAATTAAAACTCTTAATTACTGCAACAGTACCTGGTGGTTGTGTACGTCTTTCAAGCTCAACTGTCATCGGATGGTCATTGGTCTGCAGTAACATATAACACAAATTAACCTTTATTAAATTAATTTTACTTGAACACAATAAACCAACCGCACACCTTATCAGCCTGGGTAGTGGCCCCATAGGTTATATTGGACTCCAAAGGATTATCTTCTTCCATCAAACTTCTCTCGGAGTCCACTTCATCTCTACGACCTATCAGACTGCAGCACAAATTTAAAACAAACTAAACAAATGCACTTGAATTAGTACCCCCCCTACCTGGGTGAAAAGGGACCACACACAACTATGCAGAAATTCTCACAGCAGTTTCTGCTAGTAACATATGGATTTAAAGCGCTCTCCTCACCCGGTCGGGACCTAAAGGAACCTTTCATCTATGGCAGGAGGTCAGTCCAGGGGGGAAAAGGGAACACAGTTACAATGGTCCCCCTTCCAACCAGCCCACACCATTAACCTCCTCATTAGTGGTCTCCATTCTTGCAATCAGCCACGTGTGCATCATAGCGAGTCCTGACACAGAGATAGCCCCTAGCCCGCTGATACAGAACTCAATAATAGTGGACATTAGTCAAGGGCATATCACCATACAATATTATGAAACACAGCTTTTTTTTAAAAAATCAGGTAAGTGAGGATATCTAGCAGGATAAGTCTTGATTGCATACAAAAAACCCTTCTGTTTTGAAGCTATGGAACAAAGGAAGTGCTTGGATATAAAGCATTAGAATAACACAATGTAATTGACCTGTGCAACACATTAGTACAGCACAGATACATGTCTCTAGAGAGACATAGGAATTCATGGCGATTGTGGCATGCAACAGTAATGGAGAATGAAGGCAAGTCATTACTACTGACCCTACATCTCATTAGCCCTCCACCTACCATTACAGTGCTCTCCACTCCTTGTACCATTAATGCTTCTCCATCCTCACACCATCTCCTTCCCATCCTCACACCATCTCCTTCCCATCCTCACACCACCTCCTTCCCATCCTCACACCATCTCCTTCCCATCCTCACACCATCTCCTTCCCATCCTCACACCATCTCCTTCCCATCCTCACACCATCTCCTTCCCATCCTCACACCATCTCCTTCCCATCCTCACACCACCTCCTTCCCATCCTCACACCATCTCCTTCCCATCCTCACACCACCTCCTTCCCATCCTCACACCATCTCCTTCCCATCCTCACACCATCTCCTTCCCATCCTCACACCATCTCCTTCCCATCCTCACACCACCTCCTTCCCATCCTCACACCATCTCCTTCCCATCCTCACACCACCTCCTTCCCATCCTCACACCATCTATCTCCCTGCCAGTCCACCCCTTCTCCCAAATAATTGCTCCCAAATGCACACACCTATGACAATGACAGCTATGTTGCATGCCATGACATAAACTGTTCCAAGCGTCATGGTAACAAGGAATAGGTAGAAGTATCTGTAGTTCCTCTTGGCAACACAGTTCCCAACCTGGGCACAATGGTGTGAACATCAATAATGCACATGGGTATATAAACACTATTGTGAAAGTGACATACTCAGCGAGGAAACCTGGCTGTGTGTAAGGTGAAAGGCTTTTATTTAATACTGCAAGGTGAATGCTTGTATATAATGCAGAGAGGTGAAGACTTCCGTCTACATGTAATGCTGAATTGAAATCTAACACTGGGAGATTATGGCTTTTATCAAATTATGAGGTGAATGCTTTAATCTCGAGGTGAATGCTTTAATCTCAAGGTGAAGCCTGCTACTTAACACTTGGCTTTTGTCTAGTGCTACATAGGAACAAGATGCTACTACCTAATGGTTTTATCAAAGAAGGCAACTAATGCAGAACATGCATGCTCACATGAAGAGAGTAATTGTTCACTTACCACAGGGCAATGGTGATCAAAGGTCTCTACACACACACAGGTATTAGTAAGGGGTGCAAGAACAGGAAAGAGAGAAAGCAGATGGTGACAGATGCAAAAGAAGGAGGAAGAGAGGGAGAGAGAAGAGAGGGAGAGAAAACGGAAATAATTAATTACTTACCCATGGACAATGGTGGTCAAATTGCTCTGAAATCAAGTAAAAAAAAAGTACACATCATTTTGAACAGAAGTGTGCGGAATTCTGAACAGATCCCACATACAACTGTATCTTCAGCGAAGCCTAAACTCACCAAGACAGTTGTTGCACAGGCCACAGTGTGAAGCTCTTGGGGGTCGCCATAGTTTGCATGTGACACAGTACTTCAGCTTGATCTGCACACCATTCACAGTGACAGTCCTGTAGCGTGCTGGGGTACCCAGGTAGCCTTTGGCTGTGTTGGAAGCATCTGCGCATAGAGAGAATCATAAATGGCTTCGTAAGACAGCAGAAGCCATATCACATCATTCCAAGAGGAATGAAACGGGAGGGAGATGGAGGGAGAGAGAGGGGGGGGGGGGGGGAATAGGGGCTGAAGAGAAGGATAGGAGGGGGGAGGATAGGTAATAGGGCAAGAGAAAATGTAAGGGAAAAGATACAGGGCAACAAAAAAAAATGACAGTGTGACAAGAGGGAAGAGAGCAAGGATAAGGCCATCCATTATATAACTGGCAAGAATTAAGATGGAGGCATCGCAGGGCATCACTGCCTAGTAATATAAGTAGTGTGGTAACATTATGCCTGCCTTCTGCTCCAAGAGACAGATTGTACGCCAACTCGTCAGAATGCGCCCTAGGAACAATTCCTGGGTCCGTACAGCCTGCTTTGAGTAAGTACGCCAATGCATAGAACGTGAATGCGATACCGATGACGGGGAAGATGACGCCAACGCCAACCGGGTGGATATTCTGGACAAGAAACCGAGAGCTGCAAGATAAAGGTTGAAAACTGACGACAGTTGGACTTGGTTACTTACTCGAAGGCCATGTACAATACGGCGATCACTAGAATTGCAATCACCACGAACACAAGGATGCCAAATTGCCTGGCAGATATCAACCTGCCGTCACAAAAAAACCTATTGTTGCCCGGAAAATCATTCCATCTTTTCTTTGCCATGACTAAAGTGTACTTCACCATCTACAAGATATTAAGTTTCTCTCCAGCTGGTATCACGTGACCTTCGATGAAATATAAACACAGTTGACCTGAGCTAATTAATTAGTGCGCACCTCATTTTGATGGAGGAAGACGACACACCAGGCACTGATGGCTCGTTGCAAATCAAAAGTTCCGAGTCGACGCTTACTAAAGTTGCATTCATGGCCGGACTAACTATGGTGTCCATGTTCAGTGGATTCAGCTTAAATTTACTCGTGCTGGGAAGAAGACATAAGGGTGAGATTAACGCGAACCCGATAAAGTTTGAAGACCCCGTGAGGCTGGCTTGTAGAGCATTGGCATGGGGTACGCTCTTTTCCTTTGTTGGAGTGGGAACAATCACAACTACTCTAGTATGTCTCTGGAAACTGTAAGGCTGTTTAATATTTTTCTTTCTTTTAAATTTTATCCGTCTGCTCTTTCTCCCAAGAACAGCGAATTACCGGTATGCAGGCAGTGAGAAACATAAATATTCATAGTGTGCAGTGCAGTCGTCCGAGTTGGAACGTTCCGCAGATGACTTTGGTCGACTCTGATGCTTACATAATAATGATAGTATACTTTGTATGTGATATGCACATTGTGGCTCAACACAACAAAAAAAAAGGGAAAAACAGTCACCTACAATGCCCCTCTAAGAGCTGCTACAATTTTTCTGATCTTGGTTGATGTAGACATATCGATATACTTGTCTCCTATCTCAACCACCATCCCACCAATGATTGAAGCATCAACCTATGTATACAACACAGAACAGTAACTCTAACAATACCATCCACATTTTTTTTTCTTCACAAGTTTACCTTCTGGTTCAGCTTCAGGACAGCATTCTTACCAGCAAACCCTTTCAAAACGTTTTCAAGTTCCTTCTTGTTCTTTTCATCTATGGACTGAAAAGAGTGACATATAAATAGATGCTCCAAAAACTGGCACACACCACACACCTTCGCTGTTGTTACTGTGCACAAGACCTCTCCTCGATGTGCACTCATTAGAGATTTGTACGCCTTTATCACTCCCAATGTCCGACGCAACCTGTTGTTTTCAACCAAGGCCCCTAGCACAATGGACACAAGCCAATGTAACATTAGTGACCGTAATTATATATAGAAAATTTTACCAAAAAAATTTACAGTTGTATCTGAGAAGTGTTGTTCTTTCAGAATGCTGCCAATTCCAGCTATCAAAAACGTTTTACTGCCTAAAGTAAATGTGTAAAAGCGCGGCATGGGTGTTACCTTGCTTCTGCTGTTTGTCTAAAGTAGGATTCGTTATAAAACTTGACAGCTGAGGATACTTGGCTGCTAGTTTCTGTAAAAAGCGTTAGGCCGTGCTAATGCCCCCTTGTACCCTAATGTTCATACAGACCTGAAAGTCGTCCAGCTCTTTTTCGACCTTGTCTAAGATCTTTTTTTTGGCAGCAACGGAGTACAGAGCGTGTGCATATCGTCCCTCGATACCAAAGAGCTGAATGGGTGGCTGCAGAAAAGGTTCAGTTGAATGGCGGGCATACCCTTTATGGCGCTAATAACCTTCACTAACTCTCCAGTCTTCGCTGCAGTGCTGGTCTGCCTAACTGCTTGCTGAAAATAACATTAACATGAACAGAATGAACTGCAATATGCACAGAACACCTGGAGGCTTTAGAGGCACTTACATACGTTAATCCCCATAATCGACGTACAGCAGCCATCTTGAGCGCTGTTTGTCGTAGTTTCTGCACGTGATGTCATTGTTGCAATAAAATTAATATGGGTTGGCAGTTGGAAGGGCCAGGAGGCTTAGGTTTCTGAGATTTGCAGCATCCTCTAAAACCTTAAATTGGACTGTCCTTACCGTGTGATCATATACTGAGTGGTCTCCAATCGTTATTATTTATAACGAATGATCTACCGGTTCAATTTCCGTCGTCGTGTTTTTTAAATACAATGTAGCTAAACGGCCATCGTGTGTTTGGATCGTTTAGAATAGTATTTCCACACATTATTATTATAAAATATCTACCATTGACTGATTGTACATGTACACTTGTTAATCGGCCATCCTCGCCAGATCTAGTCAATCCTAACTCAGTTGCTGTTGATTCTGCACCTGTATTATAATCACTTAATTAGATAACAATATCAAAACTGCACTGCACTGTAATAATAAATAGTTGGCGTTGGCAAAATTCGTTTCACGTGAGACTACATGTGTACATGTAATACATGTGTATTTGCGGTATATGTCATCGATGACTTCTAGTGAAAGTGCAGCGAGCGTGAAAGCAGCGTCTTGGGCTCTACAGCGGAGGAAGAACCTGGTTACCCTCGGAGCTTGGGAGGACTGCGCATTCCATGTGTCTCTCAGGAATAAAGACAAAGCGGAGGACCCTCTCGAGGTGCCACTGTTCAGTGACGCCTTTCCGTATCACTGCCTACCGCACTGGTCAGTATGTACTTACGTGTGTGTTTGTGTGTTTCTGTAATGCCTGATGTTGATGTGTGTACATGTATAATCTGAGGGGCAAGCGCAACATTAGGAGTAGTGTTTGACAAGGGAGCGCTGGTTATAATTTGTAGTGTCTGATGTTAGCATTCGAGCTCGTGGTTGATTTTTTTTTTTTTTTTTTAATGGTTGAAAATAAATTATGTCTACTTTCATCCTTCTTTCCTTTCTCATCTCTTGCTTGTTTTAAGTCCTTGCACATAACTTCTTATCGATTCTCTTGAGTACATGTTGTATACCTCCATACATACCACATGCAGTGTACATTGCAGTGTACATATGCCATATCCAGTGTAGGTGTGTTCAGATACTACACACAGTGTATGTGTTGTGTGTTCAGATAACATACCCAATGTACATGTGTGTGTTCAGATAACATACCCAATGTACATGTGTGTGTTCAGATACCATGCCCAATGTACATGTGTGTGTTCAGATACCATACCCAATGTACATGTGTGTGTTCAGATACCATGCCCAATGTATATGTGTGTGTTCAGATAACATACCCAATGTACATGTGTGTGTTCAGATACCATACCCAATGTATATGTGTGTGTTCAGATACTACACACAGTGTATGTGTTGTGTGTTCAGATACCATACCCAATGTATATGTGTGTGTTCAGATACCATACCCAATGTACATGTGTGTGTTCAGATACCATACCCAATGTACATGTGTGTGTTCAGATACCATACCCAATGTACATGTGTGTGTTCAGATACCATGCCCAATGTATATGTGTGTGTTCAGATAACATACCCAATGTACATGTGTGTGTTCAGATACCATACCCAATGTATATGTGTGTGTTCAGATACCATACCCGATGTATATGTGTGTGTTCAGATACCATACCCAATGTATATGTGTGTGTTCAGATACCATACCCAATGTACATGTGTGTGTTCAGATACCATACCCAATGTACATGTGTGTGTTCAGATACCATACCCAATGTATATGTGTGTGTTCAGATACCATACCCAATGTACATGTGTGTGTTCAGATAACATACCCAATGTACATGTGTGTGTTCAGATACCATACCCAATGTACATGTGTGTGTTCAGATAACATACCCAATGTACATGTGTGTGTTCAGATACCATACCCAATGTACATGTGTGTGTTCAGATACCATACCCAATGTACATGTGTGTGTTCAGATACCATGCCCAATGTATATGTGTGTGTTCAGATACCATACCCAATGTACATGTGTGTGTTCAGATACCATACCCAATGTACATGTGTGTGTTCAGATAACATACCCAATGTACATGTGTGTGTTCAGATACCATGCCCAATGTACATGTGTGTGTTCAGATACCATACCCAATGTACATGTGTGTGTTCAGATACCATGCCCAATGTATATGTGTGTGTTCAGATAACATACCCAATGTACATGTGTGTGTTCAGATACCATACCCAATGTATATGTGTGTGTTCAGATACTACACACAGTGTATGTGTTGTGTGTTCAGATACCATACCCAATGTATGTGTGTGTTCAGATACCATACCCAATGTACATGTGTGTGTTCAGATACCATACCCAATGTACATGTGTGTGTTCAGATACCATGCCCAATGTACATGTGTGTGTTCAGATACCATACCCAATGTACATGTGTGTGTTCAGATACCATGCCCAATGTATATGTGTGTGTTCAGATAACATACCCAATGTACATGTGTGTGTTCAGATACCATACCCAATGTATATGTGTGTGTTCAGATACCATACCCAATGTATATGTGTGTGTTCAGATACCATACCCAATGTACATGTGTGTGTTCAGATACCATACCCAATGTATGTGTGTGTTCAGATACCATACCCAATGTATATGTGTGTGTTCAGATACCATACCCAATGTACATGTGTGTGTTCAGATACCATACCCAATGTACATGTGTGTGTTCAGATACCATACCCAATGTATATGTGTGTGTTCAGATACCATACCCAATGTACATGTGTGTGTTCAGATAACATACCCAATGTACATGTGTGTGTTCAGATACCATACCCAATGTACATGTGTGTGTTCAGATACCATACCCAATGTATATGTGTGTGTTCAGATACCATACCCAATGTACATGTGTGTGTTCAGATACCATGCCCAATGTACATGTGTGTGTTCAGATACCATACCCAATGTACATGTGTGTGTTCAGATACCATACCCAATGTACATGTGTGTGTTCAGATACCATACCCAATGTATATGTGTGTGTTCAGATACCATACCCAATGTACATGTGTTAGTTCAGATACCATGCCCAATGTACATGTGTGTGTTCATATACCATACCCAATGTACATGTGTGTGTTCAGATACCATACCCAATGTACATGTGTGTGTTCAGATACCATACCCAATGTACATGTGTGTGTTCAGATAATGTACATTTGTGTGTTCATATACCACACTCAGTACGCATGTGTTTGCATGGGCTGGGATGCATTTACCAAATTACATCATACCGTTACTAATAATAAATGCATATTAAAGGCCTCCAGCTGTGAGGAGAACTAACTGTTTGCATGTTTGCAGTAATGGCTGTGTAGTGTGTATAAGCAATCCTCACTACCCAATGTCCACGATACATATCTCCACTACCCCTTACAACCAATGTCCATACATATCTCCACTGCCCCTTACAACCAATGTCTCCACTGCCCCTTACAACTGCACATATCTCCACTGCCCTTTCACAAGACTTTTCACCTCACAGTATAACTAATTCCTTGCTGTCTTTGAACTAATGACCAGGTCAAGTCTAGCTGCGTTCAAAGAATATCAGTATCAAGTTGTGTATAGTCACATAGATTATTGTCGTGTGTGTGTGTGTGTGTGTGTGTGTGTGTGTGTGTGTGTGTGTGTGTGTGTATGTGTGTGTGTGTGTGTGTGTATGTGTGTGTGTGTGTGTATGTGTGTGTGTGTGTGCGTGTGTGTATACATATGTACATGTGTATGTACATGTGTGTACATGTGTATGTACATGTGTATGTACATGTGTATGTACATGTGTGTACATGTGTATGTACATGTGTGTACATGTGTGTACATGTATAAATATGTATGTGGTATGTATACACAATGCATGTGCTGACATGCCCTCTTTGTGCAGTGGAGTATATGGAACAGATGAATACAGTATAGCCCTGCCATTAGCCATCATAACTCTACCAGGAGAAGAGATCACCAGTCGGGCACGGCTATTCTCTGCGATGCCACCAGAAGTTCAGGCTGCCCTTGACAAAATGGTAGGAACCAACACAGGCAGGGTTATAGGGGGGTGGGGGGGGGGGGGGGGGGGTGGACAGTGCATGTGTGGATGGGCATACAAAAAAGTCAAATGTGTTTTTGGGTACTCTGCTGTTTGTAGTGTATGAGTAAAAGTGAAATCAAATTTTGCAATCTCATTGGTGCTTCACTCTCTCAATTGCAATGTTATAGAAAGCGGTAAGCACATTTTGCCACACTTGGGGGGGGGGGGGGGGGGGGAGTAAAAATTGCTCCATTTTACTATCAAATGCATCCATTGTCTAATTGTTACGCGCACCCATGTATACAAAGCACAATGTCCACACATGCTCACTCATACACATGGTATCTTTTTAAAAAGTACATGTAGCTATTTCAGAGCACTAAATTCTCCCTCTCATACATGCAATCCCAATCCCAGGATATGCCATTGCCATTTTTTGTTAACCTGTCTAGTACACTCCTTCTCATCCACACTAACTGACCATTCAATAGTCCCATCTCAATTGCTGCTAGAGTCTCTGTGCTCGCAGTTGGCTGGGAACTTCATAATTCCTGGGCATTAGTTATGCTTTGTGATAGGTCTGTGGGTGAGCTTAGTGGACTCACTGAGCCTGTAGAATGTAACTATGAACTAAAAAGCATTAAAAATAAAATCAAATCGTGTGTGTATGTGGTGAATTTGAATTTGAAATTAATAGTGATGTATGGTTTGCACATGCTTTTCTACCACTTGTGCCTTGGAACACTCCGTAACACAAAGGCCATTTTATGTGGTCTGATGGTCATGGTCATTGTAGTCATTATCTGGCTGTTGTACAAATAATGATCTGAACGTTCAAGAATGTCCATGTATGCCAACTTTTATAGGATGACTGGATCTAACCCCATATACGGAAGGACTGGATCTAACCCCATATACAGAATGACTGGATTTAACCCCATACAGTATGACTGGATCTAACCCCATACATAGCATTACTGGATTTAACCCCATACAGTATGACTGGATCTAACCCCATACATAGCATTACTGAATGACTGGATTTAACCCCATATACAGCATGACTGGATTTAACCCCATACATAGCATTACTGGATTTAACCCCATATACAGCATGACTGGATCTAACCCCATATATCAATTCTTACAAGTGTGCCTGCCATTTATGTAAATCATGAGGGGGTGGGAATGTTTGGCAGGAGAGGCAACTGCATTGGATCATTCTTTACTCCTCATCCTATCTATCTTATGTGTGCAGTGATTGGGTGTGAAGGGGGGAGCTACCTAACTGAAGTTGGTAGACATTGAAGTGCCAGATGATAGAGATCTGGGTAGCCTATGGCAATAATAGCCTTAGGCATGGGGGGGGGGGGGGGGGGGGGGGGGGGGGGATATCCTGCATGTTTATAATAGCTGTGATGAATTTCTCATGCTCACACATACCCTCATGCTCACACATATACCATACCCTCATGCTCACACATACCCTCATGCTCACACATACCCTCATGCTCACACATACCCTCATGCTCACACATACCCTCATGCTCACATATACCCTCATGTTCACACATACCCTCATGCTCACACATACTCTCACCCTTACTGTACCCTCATGCCCTCATGCACCATACCTAATACCCTGGTTCTAGCCCATTACCCCACCCCTACAGTGCACACACGTTTTTGAATTCAAGTAGGAGAACCAGCTGTTAAACTCAATGCCCTGGTCTGTGCTGTGAAGAAAGAAAGACACACACACACACACACACACACACACACACACACACACACACACACACACACACACACACACACACACACACACACACACACACACACACACACACAAATGTGGACATACACATATATACATCATACATACAACACAGGCATATATACATACATGTACACTTCCTGAGCAAAAATCAGGTCACTTCTCCCTGATTAACCCTACACCATGATGTATAGTTTTAAGTCTTGTCCTTCTGTACTGGTGTGTGCACGAATTCTTGCTACTTCTTATTGTGCAACTTTTAAATGTTTGTCCCAAAGTTTGGGCAATCATTAGCAAGAATTCAATCAGTGCCTTTGTTATGGACAAGGCTCAAAACTCTACACCCATTTATATATGGGTATAAATAGATTTCAAACTTAATATTGGGGTTAAACCAAACATACTGTTTACACAGCAGGTGAGGCCACACGTGAGAATGGATTTGCTATGTGCTCTGGCCCTACCAAGTAGTGCTTGGGAAAATGTTGTCCCCTCTCCCATGGCTACTGAAGTTATTGCCCAGACCCAATTTCAGTATGATGATGGATTTAACCCTGCGCCAGTCACAACAGCTCATGCCATCTCCAGCCATTTGGTGTAGTGAAACTCCATCACAAGTCATGATGCTATCATGATTTTTGTAGGTGTATACTGCTATTCACTGCCACATGGCTATGTTCATTAGGAGGGACATGTAGTGTGAGGTTATGCTCACGTATTCATGGTGATTACTGTAGGAAACTGTTCCTCAACACACCATTTCAATATCTGCGCTCATATGTGGTACATACATACCTATACATGTTTGCACTAACATCCACACCTACACACACACACACACACACACACACACACACAGTTGTTGTGGTGGGAGAGGGAGTTGGTATCCTCCCCCTGCCTCTGACCCATTGCAGGTGGGTGTGCCTTGTCTGTCTGGTTTGACCTGTTAGTTCCATAGTATAACATAAAGTGTGTAGCATTCTAATAGACGTAGACCTTTTGCGCACAATTTCCCTGCATACACACCACATCACACCACATCACACCACACACACATGTACCACACTCACTACATGTACACCATGTGTACTGGTATGCATTGGCCACACATACCTATTGCTCATATGACCACACAACCACAAATGTCTGCACAAATGAGCACACACTCTCTCACATCTGCACAAATGAGCACACACTCTCTCACATCTGCACACACACACACACACACACACACACACACACACACACACACAGCCTAGACACGACCCTAATCTGGTGAGTGCTGCCATCTTAATCCATTCGCTTCCAAACTTTCTGGTGAGCTTAGAGCCTCACCAGAGGGAGCTGAACATCCTCTACCACATGTGGGCCCTACAAGGCAAGGCTAAAGATTGCGCACATAGTTAAAAATCAACAAAGGTCATCTGGGAATGGGTGGTCCCTGATGGGTAGCAGGGTTTCATGGTTGGGTGAGCAAGGTGATGGGGACTGATGTGCAGTGGTCCTGCCTCACTGTAATTGGTTTAACTGCTGCCTGCAACACCTACCAGGGTCTCCTCATATCTGTTGTGGTAAGCCACAGGGGCAGTGATGTCCATCTCTTTGTTACCCTCCTTTTCAAGGCTGGCCAGCCCCTTGTCAGGATGAGGCACACACCACTGTTGAGATGGGAGTCTTTGGCCCTGAAGGGGTGTGTGAGACTGCGCAGGAGATATGTGAGGAGTTGAATGGGATGCCTGTCGGGCAGCTTGGTCCAAGGATCTTGTACATGGTGAGGCTCAGCTCCACCCACACTTGCTGTGTAAACGTTTTGTGTGCACACATGTTTTGCATGTGTGTGTGTGTGTGTGTGTGTGTGTGTGTGTGTGTGTGTGTGTGTGTGTGTGTGTGTGTGTGTGTGTGTGTGTGTGTGCGTGCACATGCACAGACATATTTGTGTGTGTGTGTGTGTGTGTGTGTGTGTGTGCGTGCACATGCACAGACATATTTGTGTGTGTGTGTGTGTGTGTGTGTGTGTGTGTGTCTGTGTGTGTGCGCGCGCGCGTTGTATCAGTTCCTCCTCCTTGTCCATACCAGCGTGTGGTTGCGTATTAATTCAATTAAGGAGCGACGCTCCAAAACCTAAGCCATGTGTGTGGGGGCGGTGCATGTCTGGCTTGGGGTGTTGTTACTAAGGGATATATTGGAAAAAGTGGGTATACCAACATCTTTCACTAAGGAGGAGTGGGCGCGTTTAAAAGAACGCGCTTAGTTGGGGTGAACTGCTGAAGATTGACCTGGGAGTTGAACTATTTTGACACGTTACAGTACATAGGGGGAGGGCTCAGTCTGGGCGTGTTTATAGGTGGCAACCCACAGCATTGTTCTTATGGAGGCTGTGAAGGATGTTTTCCACATTGCGTTATGAATATTAAAAATTATCTGCTTGTTTAGTGGGTGGATGCACTGTGGAATCATTATTTTGTGGGAATAGTGTCAAAGCTTTCTCTTTTTCTTTCCCCTCTGTTCTTGTGGTTGCTTTTACCCCCCTCATCCCTACCTTTCTCCTTATATCTGTATCCTATGCAGCATGAATTGAGGCTTTCCCCTCACAACGCGCAGCTGAAACTGTTTGGGAATGTCTCACTGCATACTTTCTTTGCTGTTGCACAAAACAACGATGGCAGAGTCGCGGTGACTTATCATGCTGTCCCCAGCACACAGGTACATGTAGGGGGACCCTGCTTGCATGGGGCAGGGGGGCGTATGGTGATGATGCTTGCATGGGGCAGGGGAGCGTATGGTGATGATGCTTGCATGTTCTTTGTTCATCTACTGGTTGGGTCTTCTTGTCCTCCTATCGCCCCTCCTCCTACCCTGCCTTCCTGCCACTTACACTTACTCTCCTTTCATTCCTTCTCCCTCCCACACTCTCCACTTTTGCCCTCTTCTCTCCCACCAGTCTCACCCTCACATCTATCCCTCATCACTCCCTCTCTTCTTCCTGCCTCATCTCTCATCCCTCATCACACTATATATTCCCTCTCTCCTTCATCTCTTCTCTCCTCTTCCCTCCTCTCTCCATCCTCTCCTTCCCTCCTCTCCTTCCCTCCTCTCCTCTCCTCTCCTTCCCTCCTCTCCTCTCCTCTCCTCTCCTTCCCTCCTCTCCTTCCCTCCTCTCCTTCCCTCCTCTCCTTCCCTCCTCTCCTTCCCTCCTCTCCTTCCCTCCTCTCCTTCCCTCCTCTCTTCCCTCTCTCTCCCTCCCTGTGTCCTTTTCTCTATCTCTTACACCCTTAATCTACTTGTACTCAATGAATGTTCTACATTTATGTAGTTTTGCCATCCAGTCATAGCAGAGAAGTGTGGCACAGTTTATAGATGGGACATGAATTCTGTGCATTTGAAGCTTCTCTCTGCATTCAGATTGCTTTAAGTCCTGCTCTGTTGCCCAGTTTATTCAGTGTCACGCCTGATAAGACCTTCTGAATATCACTTGGTCTAATGAGTTTCCATAGCCAGAGCTTATCATTGGGAGAGGGTGTAATATCCTGTATGAGCCCTACTTTTTTTTGCATGTGTGTATATTGGTGAGTGTGGATGGGTGGCTTGAGGAAGGCATAAGCTTGGGCATCAACTAAAGTACATTCTCATCTCTCAATTTAGCATATAGACGTACACATACTTGTCTGTTTACGAGGTTATGTGTGTGTACATGTATGTGTATGTGTGTGTGCTTGCGTGCGTGTGATAGCCTGTAAACACCATAGAACTGGTGGTTGCTGAAAATCCCCAAGGGGAGGATCTGTCACTTGTCAATTCATAAAAATCATTACGGTTGTTGTCTATTCACAGTAGTCTCAGCTATCTCCTGACTGTGCTTGGAACACCTCGCGTGTGTCTGCTTGTAAATACTGTTTTGGGTGGGCGTGTTGCTGGGACACACCTCCCATCTTGTGTGTCCTTGTGCATATTCAAACTGTAGCTGCATTCCTGGCACCCATGGGATCCTCAAAGCCCTTCATAGTCCAGTCAGATCCTATGATAACTATTGGGGGCACATTCATACAATACGTATGAATACCCATTGATACCATCATATGTTGTGACAGGCCCAGGTTAGGCCTTCTTCTGGTAAGGGTGGTTTTGGTCCCTCTCTTTGCCACCTGGGGGAAGATTAGTTGTGTGTTCTGTCATTCCATGTGTGTATGTGTGTGTGTATGTGTGTGTTTTAGTGTGTTTGTTGTGTTTGCGTGTGTGTGTGTGTGTGTGTGTGTGTGTGTGTGTGTGTGTGTGTGTGTGTGTGTGTGTGTGTGTGTGTGTGTGTGTGTTTGCGTGTGTGTGTGAGGATGTAGAGTTAAAGAAGGGGTTGATCATTTTGGCTGACCACTGCCTAGAGAGAGATTGTGTCAATGGCGTGTATGCCCACATTTCTCCCTCCACTCCCCCTTTGATTTGTGGTGCCTTATCACACCTGCTGGAGAAACTGTGATGGTTGGAGGTGCTGGGGCGGTGTGGGGGCATTTGAATTCTATGCATATTGTAGTAGGGCAAGACAAACATTGACTTGTAAGTAGTTCTTTGGATATCTGATAAGGATGAGCTGTTGTATAAATTTAGTGTTTTTTGTTCTTTTTAGATGAATAGTTAGGATGTGTTAGTGTGTATTGCTATGTTTAAATCTAGGTTTTGAAAAGGGGGCATGTTTGCATTAGGGGAGGGGGGGGACATATGTACCCTGTGTGTCTTCTCTCTTGTTTGATCCTCTAAGGAGTGTGAGAAGATGCTGAAGTGTGCTTTGAGTGCCTCCCATACTGTCGGTGACCTCATCACACACATGGACTCTTGTGCCCAGCAACTGTCAGGGACAATTGCAAGGCTTGTTGGAGCACTTGACAAATAAAATGGCCATGTGCACATGTGTGGTTTTATTTGGTTGTAGTTTTTTTTCTTTTTCATTTCATTGTTGTATAAAAGATCATATGTATATAACATATCAAGTATGGAGGTGACAATGGAACACTTGACAATACACAACATACATGTAACAGTTCGTGCATGTACAACAAACTGCTGATGTCCAGGTTAAGTCACTTTTACAAGGTCGATGCGTGAAGGATAGGGGGGTCTCTAAAATCTTCGGGGAGAGATGTTTATTCAAGCTCATGTATAAAATGAAGGAGCACAAAACAAACTAACAGCCACAAACGCAGGAAAAGAAGTCGTACTCGTGTTGTCCATGACAAACCAGGACGAAAAAAAAATACATAATACATGTACTAAGAGTAGAAAAGTGATATAGTTTGCCCGTCATCCAGAAATATTTTGTGGTGGAGGAGACGATTCTTCTTTAGTAGGTGTGCCGCCCAGCGAAGTGCGTACACGCTTTTCTCTCTGTCTTCGGTTACAAAACCACACCCTCACAACCTCTTTCTCGAGACCTAACGAGTCCGCTATTTTGTTGATGTCTGACGAGGATGGCTTGGGCTGGTTGATAAAATGGCGCTCCAGGGTTTCTTTGGCGCCCACGCCAATCGAAGTCCTACGCTTTCTGCGCCTCTCCGGCGATGCTTCTTCTTCGTGGGGAGGGGCACCTTGCTTTTCCGCCTCTTCCAACCACTTTTCTAAGATGGGCTTTAATTTCTGTGCGTTCTTGTAGCTAAGTTGGAGGTTTTCGAATCGACATATCGTTGTCTGGCTAAAATCTGTACCGTGAACTTCTGCGAGCGCCTGTCCGACATTCGTCTGTGTGAAGCCCAGCTTCATCCGCCTACTTTTGAAGCTGGCGGCAAACGTTTCCAACTCTTTAACTTCATCAGAGTCTGGATCCGGCTGCTGAGGCTGAGGGATCGCCCTGTGTTGGTGGGGACTTTGAATTATCGGATGATACGTCTGTACTGGCGAGTTCATCGACATCTGTGGCGGTGCGAGAACGGAATGAATTAGCGCGGGCTGGTGAGTAGGAGAGCGAAGGTCGCCGTTAGAGACGCCGCCAATCACACCGGGGTGAATCCTTCCAAGTGGCGGAGCCTGTAGGTGGATCGGACCGGGCTGCGGTCGGATCACTTGCATGGGCAGCATCGGTATCTGACCCATAGCGTTGTGATGGTAGTGTATGGCGGGACTCAGTTGATGCGTCTCCGACTTCGGGCTCAACGGAATCCCGTTCGGGCTTTTCATGGGAATGGCGGTGGTGGGGCTTTGTAGCGGGCTTGTCATTTGTTGCGACATGCTGCTAATCGGAGGTTGCACATCCTGAGAGGGCCGTCTCACACCGGTATACATCTCCATCTTTCAGGCTGCCTTTCTTTTTTATTTAAACTTCCGCCGAATACTGACGATACCTGGAATTGCATCATGAAATAAAATGTGTCATACATAAGTTATGAGGAGAGGAGGGAGGAGGGACTAATTTATTTGATCCTACGTACCTAAGCACCGCTTCGTGGGCTCAGTCCCCTTCACACACACACACACAAAAAATCGAGGATTTATATTACATGGAGTGCTGAATTCTACTGTCACATATAGTTTTTATCCGACGAGCCTACTTCCGGTGTAAATTAGTAGTAGCCGTTTAGTGGGCGGGCTCGATTGTATCACATGATTAATAATACTTGCTAATATTCGAGGGAAAATGGTGGTGGGAGCTCTCTGTGTAGGAGTTTGGGTTTCTCTGCTAGCCTTTGCCAGTGCGCAGTCTTGCGGGAATGCAGGAAACAGCGCGGTACCATTTCCAGGCCTACCGAACCAGTATGCGATGGACGTGGAAGTGAATATTGAAGGTCTGAATTACACAGTCTTCTTGTTCGAGTTGTATGACGGAATTGGAAAAAGCGCCACAGTTGAACTTTTTGGAAGTACAAGCTCGACATCCATCGTTAATTACACCACTCAAACGGTGTATTTTGTCTTAGCCAACAACAGCTGCTTTTTCGGCACTCTAGTTCCGCCAGTTCTCTTGAGCGACATCATCCAACGGTCGTTCGAGCCCTACTATTTCAATGGCACAATTGCGGTTTCTTCCGTACTGGACATTTATAATCTGGCCAACTCGAGTGCCGTGTACATCGGCAAGGACGTCGTCAGAGGAATACCATCTGACCGATGGCAATCTTGCGTCACCTCCGGCACCTCGACATACCTTTTCGATTTCTACTACTCTGCAAATGGTTGGATCGCCCCGTTTAATAAAAATCAGGTCCCTCTGCAGCTCGTCATCACCCGTCTGGGCTCTCCGCAGAACGTCACCACACACCTATTCACATTCGTGGACTTCAACACGGGACCGAGCGCGGTCCCAAGTTCTGCATTCGCGGTACCGTTGGGACTTATATGCCAGAACCGGCCTGTCGGCAAGTTGCTGCCTAACATATCACAATATTTTAGCGTTGTTATTGAGATTATCAGCAGTAATTTTAACGCCGTGCGTGTATTTAAGGTAGGTCTGGGAGTTAGTTTGGTGTACATCTATCATATCATACAACTTCTCCTCCTCTCTTCCCCCCCCACCCCCTTTTTTATTTTAGAGTTACTACGATTACACTTCACAACTCTTTTTATCAGAGGGATTCTTTCAACAGAACAATCGCTCTAGTCTATTGGTTGAGGATTTTAATACCCTTACGCGCTACCTAGTTGACAAGACCACTGGTCAGTGTGTGGTCAATGGCATTGGGCCAAACAATGCCGGTTTAGTTGGTTATGGCGTAGACTCTGAGGCAGGCACCACTGTTCAAATGCGCACCCCACAACAGTTCTTCCTAGGTGTGGATGATGCTGCTGCATTTTCGTTTGTCTATGAAGGTGTCACATTGATCAGAGACGTGATGGCAGATGCTTGGATTACATCCAGACCCTTCGAAAGGTTTACCAACACTGTGAACTTCACAAACTCCACCTACGAAATATTCTTCACTTCACCACAGTGGAACGTGTTCTCCATTGACTCGATGAATGTCAACCCTGCCATTATGCGGCTGAAGTGGGCAGGCATCCTGAACACCCCTAGTGGGTCAAGTAACTTTTCCCAGTATGTCGATTTCATTGGCTTTGCTGATGTGCAGCCTGGTATTGACGTGTTTGACATGTCTGCACGCTGCCAGAGCCCATCTGACTATATACTCCTAACAATGATGGTGCCCGGGAGCATCAAGACTGCAGACACTGGTATGCTTACGGGTAGCATCAGGCAAAACTTTGTCAGCTTTGCCCAGCCACTGAACGTTCGGCCATTGCAGATCGGAAACGTAAAGGTAGGAACTGAATGTCAGTTGGTTGACCTACATATCTTAAGTTTTCATTTACTATTCACACAGTTGAAGCCCCTTGGATTTGTACATGTACCAAGCTTTTAGTAGAACAATGCTTCATACATTCCTCAGGACTTTTTAACCCTCTACTGTGTGCTTCAGTGATAGGCATCAACCTGTAGTAGTGTGAATAGATATATGCTTTGATCTGCATAATCCTTTTTGTTCTGTTTGCAGGTTGTTGGTGAAAATAATGGACAAATTGTGATTTCCCTTCGGGTCTCAAATTTGACGTCGTTCAACCCAAATGTCACACTTCCATCGGCAACTTCAATTGTTGCTGCACTTAATGCTGCAATGGTCGCCAACAATGGGCAGTTTCCATTCAATGTCACAGTTTCTGCCGGCAAAGTTGTGACACCAGTTATTCAACCTTTCCCAGTGCCTGCAGTCACAGTCACAGTCACTGCCACCACCACTGTTCTTACCACCTCTCCCACCGTGTGTCCAGCCTCAACCTCTTCCTCAGGCCTCTCATCTCAAGGGACAGTGGTGCTGGCAATCTGCATGCTGCTCATTGGAATCTTGATAGTGCTTGGTGTCCTGTTGGTGGTGTGCTGTGTTAGGAGGTGCAGCACCTCAGGACCATTTGCCTTGGAGAGCAGCAAGCCCGTTTCGTACAAGAAGCACGAGAACGAGTTGGCCTACTGAAATTAGGAAACAATTTGTGTGTGTGTGTGTGTGGGTATACACTTTAGTGGTCAGCTGAACATTGATTTTCTCGTATGCAGAGTTAAAAAAATGTATCAGGTATTGTACCTAGTGCTCAAAAAAATTTAGAGCTCAATTTGAGATGAGAGATCATGCATCCTTTGGGGGGGGCAATGAAGCCACCAATGTGTGCAACACACTTAAGAAGTTTTTGTGTGTGGGTGTGTAGTAAGTAACTTTTATAATGAAGGACATTACATAAAGTTGTGTTCGTCTCATTAAACTTACAAGTCACGAAAGTGCTTCTCATGTCATGCAGCTTGACCAAAATATCTGACTACATGTAACAGTATTTTTTATGTATGAGCTGTATCAATAAATCTAGTAACATAACCACAATGTTGGATGTTTGTTTTGATTACATGGTTGGTTGTGAACAAGCCTTTTAGGCCTATAGGTGCTACACTTCAATAATTTATGACATTGGATAGTACTATTATAATATCACAAAATAACTTGATTTGGTTTAATATCTCTACTCGCGTTTGGCGCACCGGGTGACAGGGTTCCCACGCTGTATAGGTATTAAATTCATGTCTTTTGTAAAGCTAAAGGCAAGGTATAGTCCCCTTTATTAATTGCGCTGTGCGATCACTACGTACGCACGCGATATTGCATGCAGTGATGCCGCGGCCAGCACGGACCGTCCGTGACCGTATTCATTTGACGGTTTTTGACGGCCGACCGTGACCGTGACCGGGAAGCTTACCGATCACGTGATTAAACCGTGAAAAATAATTGGCCGTCAAATTTATTTGTTGGCCGTCCGTGGCCGTCAGAACTTTTGACGGCCATTAAGCCTATTCACTAGCGTCACGTGCAGTGGATTTTTTCCCTGCGTGGCAAATGTCGTCTTTCCAAGAACCTATGAGGATAAGCCACCTAATAGCGCGGTGAAGTTTGCGGCAAACCCGACTGTCACCAACACGTGGCTATGGAACCATTTTATTATTTACGTTGTCCCCCTCGCCATGACATAGTCTCGTCCCCAGCCTGATGTATTCGTAATATGCGATGTAATCCATCCGCTGCTGCCGAATGTGGGTCTGGGGACGCGACTTGCCATGATTATGTGGATTCCACGTGCGAGCGAGTTTTCTCCCAGTTGAGACTCCATTGTGAAGATGGAGGATGGATCCAGCCAGGATTGAATCTGTTCTCTTTCTCAGCTGCAATAAAGCCTTTAGTTAATTGAATATGTTCTTTCACACTAGTTCTGCTATGGCTACACTGATGAACCATTTCTATTGATATGTGCATGCCAAACTTCTATAGCATAAATAATTTAATGACCGTCCGTGACCGTATTGACGGCTGACGGCCAGCCGTGTACGTGACCGTATTGAAATCATACGGTCCATCTTTGACCGTGAACGTGACCGTCTATATCCAAACGGCCAGCCGTGAACGTGACCGGATTGTTAAAAGCTGGCCGCGGCATCACTGATTGCATGTAGCACATGTATGTAAAACAATTGAGGAAAAAATAGCATGTAGAGTGTGAATGAGATATTAAATATACAACTGTAGGGTTTTTGAAAAATCCTTTGCCATGGGAACCCTATGACAGTACATTAAGGATGCCAGAAGTGGATGGCTTTTTTTTTGCCCTGGAGAAAGTATGCTAAAACTTGCTTCCCCAACCACTGAATGCCTCCACAACCATCGAGACACATATACCTGGCCATAATATCAAGCCTCACTCTGTACAGGCAACATCATGCTCCCAGCTCAGCAGCTCTCCACGGTCATAAACTGAGATCAATAGAGCTCTACTGTTGACTGTGAGAGAGACCAGTTAGGGACCAAAACATCAGGATCATGTGACCTGTCCTTTGTGGAGTTGATACCACAACCCCTTTCTATCTCAGGGGTGAGACAAGGCCTGTGGCAGAAATCTGGGTTAGGTGACTCTCATGGTACTAGATTGACCACAGTCCTCCATGGCCAAGCTGCATGAGAAGTATTGTCAGTGCAACAGGCTTATTAGCTTCATGGAAGTATATCTACCAGTGACATGAGTGGCACTCAGCTTGCATGTACCTTCTGCCTTTTTGGCTTATACCATTTTTGTGTAATGTATATCCATTATTAAGTAGACTTACACAATCATTATGCAAAACGTCTTCCATTAATCTTTGTAATAGTAAAAGGATACCAGTGTTTTTGGATGCAGGATGATACTCATTTTTGGAAGGGAGCGTTAGCTACACTAACTGCTATGGTTTGTATATGTGTTAGGGCACAGATATTAACCGCAGTGGAAATAATAATGATTGTAACTAAAAGTCTATCTTATAAATATTGTAACAAAACTTACTTCAGGATTAAAGCAAGTGTGCACTCACATGCAGTTATGAATTGTTGGGGCAATAACATTTCATACTCAAATCACCTTTAGAGCAATCTCATGTTTTAAGATAAGGGTCACCCCTAAAATCTTAAATTTAGTGAGATGCAACTAGGATGTCATCTTAAATTTAGCGAGATGCAACTAGGATGTCATCTTAAATTTAGTGAGATGCAACTAGGATGTCATCTACAATCCTTGAGCAACCTCCTGGCTCCATGATGTGGGTAGAAGAAACTGATGTTGATGATCAGGTGGCTGTATAAAAGGATCTAACAATTTTAGCGCAGGAGACAATCAGATTTTAGCACTGATCTGTCCACTTTAATAATAAAAGCTTCAATTTAAACGTACATAATGGGTATTATACACAAACACACATATCAAATAGTCTGTTATGCTACACCGATCATGGATCCAGTAGTCTTGCAGCATCCTTTGATAATTGTTCTGATGAAGAAAAAAAAAATGTATTGATAGTTGGCATGAAAACTTCTAATGAACTTACTCAGCAAATGGAAGGAAGGTAAAACCATACCTATAGATGATTTTTTTTGAGACCAAAACTTGGGTATTTCAATATTAAAATTTATTTCTGACTTACAATGCTATTGCCAAAAACTGGAAAATACAGAACAAAATGGCTACACCAGCTTGCTTCCACTACAAAAAGGACCAAAAAAAAAACAATTGGTACAATGCCACATGTACACATTGTTACTCACCAAGAATACGAGAAGGAATGCCATTACAACGCAGAAAAGGAGAACGACAATAGCCACTATTCTTATGATGGTGGATATTATTTTCCCTCGATCAAAGAGGCTCAATACTTGATTAATTGGCCCCACTATAAAGAATGTACTAACGCACAAATTTAGAATAATAAACTGCACACACACACACACCACACACACACACACACCACACACACACACACACACACCACACACACACACACACACACCACACACACACCTTGCCACTCCGCATATTGTCGCTATAGAGAATAGCACGGCGAACGCTGCTGAACTAACATAACCAATTCCGCATCCCTGTCAGACATTTTTAAAAACCAATGACAATGACTGGGAATATAATAATCCCAGCTCACCAAAATAGCAAACAGTGCGGCCAGCGCCACACATACAGAAAACCCAATAACGCGGTTTTTCCAGCCAAGCCTTTTCACATCAAGCTGAACAGAATTGCGGTATATTAAGCAAAAGACACTGCACACCTTACCGTAGAGAGAAACGTTTCTGTTTCTGACTGTTCACTTCCGGAGAAAGCCTTCTTCAGGGAATCCATTTTGTTATTCTATTTAAGTCCCGCCCCCCAAAAAGTTACGTTTAATAATTAAGTTAATAAAATGTGAGACAACTATAACATAGTCTATTTGTATGTTGTAAACGTACATGTAAATTCGTTTCACGTTAATTATATATGTTATATGCACTAAGAATTTGCGCAGCTATATAACACATCACAAAAACAAAGTCGTTTCACACACAATATCATATCATTGGAGTTTCAAGTTCAAGTCGTCTTCACTTTGCCTGGAACATAAGATCTATCAATGGCGGGCTCTTGTAGAAACATGTGAAGACAGCGTTCATTTTGCGCCAACGGATGACCAGCAATCCTAGATAAAACACACCAATAAATCACAGCACACCGCAGACAATAAAATGACAGACTTGTTAACAAACTCCTCTAATCCCTTTCTTCTATCTTCTATGAACTCATCGTCAAATATACCTGAGCAGGTGAAGACATTGCATTGTGTGCCTGCCATCGTAGTAAGGACACAACACGCTTACCTTCGTCTCCTCTGAATGGAAGCTGTCTCTTTATAGCCTTACCAGGCAATGGAGGAACCACAATCTATAGGGCAAATGAAACTGAAAATCTTGTTATAACCCCATCCCCCCTTTCTCCCAGTCATGATGATAATGCTAAGCACAAATGCAACGCTCTGGTGTAAGGATTCCACTGGGTGTTAATGGCTTGCGCGGTACCCTGACCATAGGGTATATAACCCCATGGTTATTCATAACTTCAATTTCCCCTTACACACACACACACACACTGATGCACATTTAAACACTTAACACGCCCTGCCCTACATCAACCAATCGCCTTCCTAAGCTATTTTATGTGAACACAGCGACCCCAAGAGCAATAATTCTGCACAGGGTCCCAGACCCTTACATCTGAACTGGACCAGATCAAACTACAAAACGATTTTTAAAACCTGCAAAATCCACAGGTTTATACATGGTAGTTTATGAGGAAATGGCACTAGTGAGTTTTTCACATTTTCAAATTTATATTTCCAAAAACTGAGATATCACAACACTGCTGTTCCATCAAATACATCAGGATTGATAAATATTTAAGTAAGCACTACCACACAGCTACTTACAAGCAGTGGTTAGTCATGTGCCCCTGTAGGTTAGTCATGTGCCCCTGTAGGTTAGTCATGTGCCCTTGTAGGTTAGTCATGTGCCCCTCTAGGTTAGTCATGTGCTAGTCTCGTGTCTGAGAAAATTCCCGTCAAGTTGTTCTGAAGGATAGTAAATTTTGCTCAACAATTTGGATGTCACAAAGCCAGAAGGATACATGTATGAAAGAGTTTTCAATGTGGCAATGCAGCAGACAGCACCACAGGAGAAGCTTAGGGACTTTAAGTGTACAAACCAATCACGTCCACGAAGGATTTAGCATCTTTTGACAGCATGGCGGCGTTGTCTTCGCTTTTACACAGTACTGTGTCCTGCTGATATGATGTCAAGGCCACTCTGCATCATGATGTCAAGACCACTCTGCATCATGATGTCAAGGCCACTCTGCATCATGATGTCAAGGCCACTCTGCATCATGATGTCAAGGCCACTCTGCATCATGATGTCAAGGCCACTCTGCATCATGATGTCAAGGCCACTCTGCATCATGATGTCAAGGCCACTCTGCATCATGATGTCAAGGCCACTCTGCATCATGATGTCAAGGCCACTCTGCATCATGATGTCAAGGCCACTCTGCATCATGATGTCAAGGCCACTCTGCATCATGATGTCAAGGCCACTCTGCATCATGATGTCAAGGCCACTCTGCATCATGATGTCAAGGCCACTCTGCATCATGATGTCAAGGCCACTCTGCATCATGATGTCAAGGCCACTCTGCATCATGATGTCAAGGCCACTCTGCATCATGATGTCAAGGCCACTCTGCATCATGATGTCAAGGCCACTCTGCATTATGATGTCAAGGCCACTCTGCATTATGATTGTGTGCCAAAATCAGACGCAAATAGAACAACTAGGACTAGAGCCACCCACTTTTATGTAGCGGTGGTGCAATCCACCTGCTGCTGTGAAAAATATCTGAGTTATGTTACATGTAGTAACTCATATAGAGTTTGACCCCAATTATGAATGTCATTAAGGAATCAGATAGTTTAGCTCTTTGTCACTATCAAATCAGAAGGCAAAGACTATCATTTTTCATGTTTTGTTCGAGTCGTCAGATCGTTTCATTTTAAGTTGTCAGGTTTTTTTTTCTTTCTTTTCCTGAACACAACTTTGGATAGGAATGGTTTAAAAACGCACCGATCATACCAACAGCATCGATAATACCAATAGCTTTACAATTTACCTGTCAACTGCCCCTTGATGTCAGTCAGATGTGCAGCTCTGCAGATTTGGCATAAGGCGCTGCTATACATAATATGTCATGAGGACTGTCAAATAAACGTTCCCGTCGCAATATTTCATCGTATAATTAGAAATGTAAGTGTAGGTTCTCCATATAGGATTTGGTATTATGAAGTCGATTGGAATCCTTAAAAATTTAAAATTGACTGTTAAGCATCCAGTTATGAATAAAAAGCAATGGAACAAGTAAATTAAAACATTCTCTAAGAGAAAGCTGGTGGTATAGAAGGCAATGGTGGTGTAAAAAGCAAGGAAACAAGGGCCTAATAATAAGGGAAAATGGAATAGTCCTATATTTAGCACATTTGTAGGATATTACATGTATGTTTGTGTGCTAAATATTGGATGATTACATTTTCCCTTATTATTAGACCCTTGTTTTTCACACCACCATTGCCTTCAAATCCTATATACCACCAACTTTCTCTTAGAGAGTGTTTTATTTACTTGTGTACTAAGTGTGATGAGACATATGATGTGTTTGTGAATATAGTTGCAATTGTATAAAGTTTATACAGTACAAGGCACATGACTAACCTACAGGGGGCACATGACTAACCTACAGGGGGCACATGACTAACCTACAGGGGGCACATGACTAACCTACAGGGGGCACATGACTAACCTACAGGGGGCCCATGACTAACCTACAGGGGGCACATGACTAACCTACAGGGGGCACATGACTAACCTACAGGGGGCACATGACTAACCTACAGGGGGCACATGACTAACTTACAGGGGCACATGACTAACCTACAGTGGCACATGACTAACCTACAGGGGCATATAAATACCTACATCATATCCTTGACAGTTGCTGGCATCACAATTAGTTATTTTGTTGTTATTTTGGGCAGTTTAAAATGAAGTATGTTACACAGAATAAAAAGCCACCCCCTTTCCATCTCAATCTTTCCACTGGCTATTGGGCACTGATGCAGCATTCCTGGCTAAACCTTGGATTACACCAGGCAGTGAATGAACACATCATTCTACCATCAGAAGGGTCTTCCCTTCACAGTGAAGAGCGCCAAGCTGTAATGATGATCATACCCCCAACGTTGTGTCCCCACAGCAATAAATGGTATGTTGAGCCACCAATACCCTGAGGTGACTGTTATAGTAGTGGTGGAATGGGCACACCCCAG
Organism: Spongilla lacustris; assembly: GCA_949361645.1. Lineage (NCBI taxonomy): Eukaryota > Metazoa > Porifera > Demospongiae > Spongillida > Spongillidae > Spongilla > Spongilla lacustris. Next base: position 7,848,843 of record OX442421.1, on the reverse strand, counting down.
AAATGAGAGAGGTTGTATTCAAAACAGTGTTGGGTCTATTTAGAATTTAAGACAAAACATTGGGGGGGTTTGCACACAGCTAGTAAAATGCCTCAATATGGAATGGAGATAAGAACAGCCCATGCTATGGAATGGGGCTATGAATGTATGTCAGACTTGGCCTTACATGTAGACCATGATTCTGGCTATAGTGTAGGTTAGTCATATACATAGGTAGTATGCCCCTGAAGTTTAGTCGTATGCCCCTGTATGTTAGTCATGTGCCCCTGTAGGTTAGTTATGTGCCCCTGTAATTTAGTCATATGACCATGTAGGTTAGTCATGTGCCCTTGTAGGTTAGTCATGTGCCCTTGTAGGCTAGTCATGTGCCCTTGTGGGTTAGTCATGTGACCATGTAGGTTAGTCATGTGCCCTTGTAAGTTAGTCAAGAGACATAACTATTTTGTTTTTGACAGACAAGAACAAAATGAAGTATTAACACCCTTGTCTGATGCTACTGAACAAGATAAAGACTTGATGAGGTCCAAGCAATGATGGAGGCAGTACACACCATGTGACAAATAAAATGGTAGGTTAAGGGATTTTCAGTTTGGAGGGGAGAGAGAAGGGAACAGCTACACACACACACACACACACACACACACACACACACACACACACACACACACACACACACACACACACAGCGAGCTGCTGTGAAGTTGTTGGTGTGACAAATGAATATGTAAACACAGGAAGAAAAAAAAAACAGGAGCCCATCACAAGGGACTACAACAGCAACCATGCTTACAATGGAGCAGCTAAACTGACTGGTAAGGGCACTTGACCAACGTAACCGCCTGACAAAAGTCTAGACGACACCAGCCACCCCGAGTAGCACAAAGGTGGGAGGGTAGTGCGTGCGGGTGCACGGGAAGGGACATACCTTGCTGTCCCTTTCTAGTTCTCTCTTCAGCCACTCGAATTCACTGTACCGTCTTCTTACCGAAGACTCCTTCAGCTTGAAGATGGGTATGTTCGTCTGTGTTGGCAGAAAGGAAGTAAAGCGTCGGCCGTCAAAACCCCTTTACTTGTGGCTCGCGCACACCTAAGCCACACCTAAGAATATCGCACGGCAGGGCTATGCTACGCAGCAGCCGTAACAGTAGCGGCGCAAAAGCTTACACCCTAAAACGCACCTTCATTCTAATGACATAATCCGTGTATCGCCCTCTTCCGATTCCATGGGTCTCCGGGGCAGACACCTCAATTTCGAGTAGATTGGCAGGTGCAGCATATGCATCGTCAAGTGTCTGGTGCTTGAAATCTAGTCGCTTTGTTGTTGGACCACCAGCTTGGGAGGGCGCTGCTTCAGGATCCGCCATCTTAGAACCATAACCGGAACATACACAACCACGCATGCGCTATTTTAAGAGAAATTTGCTGGGGGAGGGGTTCTGCACGTAACGCATGTACATGTACCATGAGCAAGAAAAAAAAGGAGAAAAAGGCAGGCAAGGCATCAGGAGACGACCAAGGCCTCCCACCGCCTCCGAATTTAGATGAGCACGCGTATGGATCCGAAGAAGCAGTACTAACGCTTAAGTAAGCTAAACAGATGCTTATGAACGTTTTCCAGCTGTCCACGCCCCCTATTTAAAAAAAAAAATGCATGTATAGAATTCAGGGCAAGGAAAATTTGATAACTCAATATGAGGAAGAAGCGGAAAGCTTCAAGGAGCGAAACTACAAACAAAGGGAACAGGTATTTAACTAAAGGTCGCCACAAGATTAAGTTACCCTTCATTCTCCAGAATTACCAATTGCGGCAAGAGAGGGCAACTCACTTGAAATCTCTGGTTCAAAAATCAAGAGAGTACATTGAGTCGCTCGACCGCACTGTGCCGGTGACTAAGGAGCAGGTGGAGCAGGCCCTTGTGGAAAAGTTCGCCCTGGCAAGGCTGGCTACTGAAGATATCGAAAGTAAGAAAGCTCGTTGTTGCTTGTTGTTGTTGTTGTTGTTGTTTTATTATTGTTGTTGTTATGCTATTGCATTGTTGTTTCTACGACGTTATTAAGTTTCAGTAACTTAAATGGGCCATGCTTATCAACACTGGTAGGGCTCAAGGCTGAAATATCAGACAAAGAAAACCAGCTGCAACTGTGCAGTTTAGAAGAGGGCAAATGGAGAAACTACAAGGTAATATAATGCTTTAACGACAACTAAAGTGATTCCAAATTTGTGCAGGACAACATTCAACATCAGCGAGCAGCCTACATTGCTGCCATGAAGGCCAGGGTGCAAAGCATGGATACCGAGATGCAGAAGCTTGAAGGTGAGAGGGGGGAGGGGGGATTTGTGGACCTGTGGGTGCTTTGTGAGGGTTCCTTCCTCCTCCTGATCTATCAGAGCAGGTGGCCAGTGACCTCCAGAGAGCCAAGCAGGAGGGCACAAAGAGAATGGGGGCACTCATTGAAAAGCAGAAAGATAAAATATCTGAGGTGACATTTCCATTGCATGTGACTTGGTTGTCAATTTACCAGTGGGTGTGGTTCCCCCTTCCCATGCTATAAAGCATTTACAAAACAGTATGGACAGTGAAGCACTTGGTGAGCTTCGAGACAACAGCTGGCTTCAGCGAGAGGTGAGGCATTTCTAAAAATGGGAGGGAGGAGAGGCTAAGATGGCATGGCTTAACTATCCCCACGTGGTAGGATGGCTTATGTATAAACTTCCCCTACATGAGAGCGTGCAGGAGAACTTTAGCATGACTTTTAGGTGACTTTCTCATCCTGGTAGTTGGCTGCAGTGCAAAAAAGGACAAACCAGTTGAGAGAGACTGTAGACATGTTGGAACAGAGGAACATAGGGCTCATAGAATCACTTCAAAGCGCACTTGTCAAGGACTTGGAAACAACACAGTATGACTTGGGCAGGAACCTACTAAAGTGGGGACTTTGTCTTCACCCACCCACCCTCCCTCCCTCCCTCCCTCCCTCCCTCCCTCCCTCCCTCCCTCCCTCCCTCCCTCCCTCCCTCCCTCCCTCCCTCCCTCCCTCCCTCCCTCCCTCCCTCCCTCCCTCCCTCCCTCCCTCCCTCCCTCCCTCCCTCTCTCTCTCTCTCTCTCTCTCTCTCTCTCTCTCTCTCTCTCTCTCTCTCTCTCTCTCTCTCTCTCTCTCTCTCTCTCTCTCTCTCTCTCTGCAGGAAGATCTACAGGGCTTCCAGGAGGAAGGGACAGTTCTACTCCAACATGGCCTCCCCTGATGAAGGCAGCTTGCCCTCGCTTGTAGACACAGAGGAAGCGGTATGACTGACAGTAGAGGGCGGGGCTGCTGCAAGTGGCACGAGGGGGGAGGAGTCAAAGGGTTGACGGAGGCCAGTTCAAAGGAGTATAGATGGGTTGTTTCTCTCCTGTGCAGCTCTCTAACGGTCAGGTTGGCCATGACGAGGTTGGAGTTCTTTCCATCTGTGGTTCTAGGGCTCCTGTATGTGAGCTCCCTGACATCCTCCACCTGCCCCCCATTGAGGAGCAGCGGAGTTCTTACGCATCGTTGCTTCATAGGGGCAGCTGGCCCGTCACCAGCAGCATGCTCCGATCCGTCACATGACACTTCATTTCTATTTATTTATGCATGTGTGTGTGTGTGTACACATGTACTGGTTTGTGTTCTCATATTTTGCAGTATTCCAACAGAGGATCGATACAGAATAGAAGAAAATGTGTTATTAGGGGGTTCACACAATACTGCATGTGTCCAACAAAATAGAATATCTAGGCAGACATGAGACATGGCATTTCAGCACATGCAAAATGACAAACTTGCCATGGCCAAGTGGTGCAAATCATATAACACACAGGGGACAAGATGTACCAACTGCAGGTATATAATGAATACACACGCAACTTACACAACACATACGCTCTCAAACAACTGCACCACAAAAGCACACACACACACACAATATGGCAGGTGTTAGCAGGGTAGGTCTTCTCCGAGGAAAAGGCGGTCAGTGTGCCGAGCAAGAAGACTGATCAGCGGCCTCAGAGACATCCACCACTGATCGTGAGGGATACGGTGAGGAAAGTCCGTCTTTGGGATGAGCTCGCTCAGGGGGATGGGATCGTACCCTTTCCCCCTCAGCCCCACCATGCACACAGACTCATGGGTGGTGGCCCTGATCTTCCCCTTGGGGGTCGTGGCCTTGGCCACCTCCTCCAGCAGGAACACTGCCGCCTGCGATGCAAACTTGATCCCCAGGATCCGGTCGAAGGGACTCGGCCTGTCCCCTTGCTGGAGGTGGCCGAGGATGTTGTCACGCACGATGAAGATCCCCTTCCCCTCCTCGTTCAGCACGCGGCACATGAAGGTGGAGGTGAAGTTCTCGCTGCAGCTCTCGTTCCTGATAATGATGCCTCTCTGCAGCCCGTCATTGAACTTCCTGATGAGGAACCCAACGTCACGCTGGAGGTCAGCGATGGTGAACTTTTCCTCAAATACGTAGGCAGAGTCGGCGCCCCCGGCCAGTGCTGACATGGTCGCCAGGTAGCCACAGTAGCCTCCCATTGTTTCCACGACAAAGACACGTTTGCGGCTGGCATGGGCAGAGAGCTTGAGTGTGTCGCAGGCCGACACGATAATGTTAATAGCCGTGTCACACCCAAGGCTGTACTCCGTGCCGGGGACATTGTTGCTGATGGTGGCTGGGATGCCTATCATGGGGACGCGGAAGGCAGTGTGGAAGTCGCGGGCCTTCTCCAGCTCAAGCAGGCTCTCGAAGGCCTCAAAGCCACCAATGATCACCAAACCATCAATCTTATACTCGCCAAACTTTGCAGCAATTTCAGGAAGGTTCTTTTTTGTGGGTTTTTGCCTATTCGTGCCAAGGTTGGATCCTCCAAGAGCACTCCACCCGTCCACCATCTCCCATGTCATCTCCTCTATGTCGGCCCTCAGTAACCCTTCGAACCCCTCGTGGATACCGAGCACAGTGTGACCTCGATACAGCATGAGTCGGACAAACGCCCGGATGGCGCTGTTGGTTCCGGCAGCTGGGGCACCGACATTCATGATGGCAAAGCGGTACTTTGGCCCGGCTTGGTCTTGGATATCGGCGTGGTATGACTTGAGCTCACCCATCAGCTTCCAGTTACGCTCAAACCGCTCCCCTCTCAGCTTCAGTGCCTCGTCAAACTTGCACTCCTGCATGGCCCTGTTGACTGCCCTGGACTGCTCCACGCACTCCATCAGCGGCATCTCGACGATCCTGTTCCCCTGCACGGCCATCAGGACTGGTTCCACCTCGCCGTCAGCCTTGAGCAGGTAGATGGCAGCTGCTGCCCCCATGCGAGTGGCAACAGCACGGTCGTAGGCAGAGGGTTTCCCCCCTCTTTGGACGTGGCCCAGCACAGTGATCCTCGTGTCGTGACCTAGCCGCTTCTCGAGGATCAACTTGACATCCTGGGAAGTGATTGGATGATTGTGGAGGTCGACAGCACCTTCCGAGATAACGATCAGGCTGTGCCTCCTCCCCATCTTCCTGCCCAGGTCGACCCGCTGACACATGGCCTCTTCCCACCCCTCGGGCGGAGGTTGTTCGGGCACGAGGACCCAGTCCGCGGCCCCGGCGATGCCCGCCATGAGGGCCAGGTACCCGCAGTGTCGCCCCATCACTTCCAGGATGAAGCTCCGCTGGTGGCTAGAGGCCGTGTTCGTCAGGCAGTCGATCGCCTCGAGGATGCGGTGGAGGGCGGTGTCCGCACCTATGGTCATGTCCGTCCCGCACATGTCGTTGTCGATGGAGCCAACCAGCCCGACCACGTTCAGGTAGCTGCTCTGGGCCGCCTGCTCTTCGGTGATGCGCTTCGCTTCCACCAACTCCTTGACGTACGACTGCCACTCCTCCTTGAAGATGTTCGCTCCCGTCAGGCTTCCGTCCCCTCCAATGATGGCGAGGTTATTGATGCCCGCCTTTATGAGGTTTTCCGCTCCCCGTAGGCGACCAGGCCTTTCCATGAACTCCTTGCAGCGAGCGGTACCGATACTCGTGCCCCCATCCTGAAGGATGTTGGACACGGCGAACCACTCCGCTTCCTTAATGTACTTATCTCCCCCTTCCACGAGGCCCTTGTAGCCTTCTTTTATCAGGTAGGTTTTCATTCCGTGCGCCATGGCTGTCCTGGCCACAGCCCTCAGAGCCGCGTTCATGCCCTGGGAGTCTCCCCCGCTCGTGAGGACGCCGAGTTTTCCGTTCGGGTCTGGCAGTCTGGCCAGTGCTCCTGAAAAAGACACTTGTTTTCCAAGACGTCTAAACTGTTCCATGCTTTAACGAAATTTCTCTGTCAGACCAGACGCGTACCGGTATTACGCTTCTTAATTATTAAAGGTATTAATATTGTTGTCACGGTAACTGAGGAATACGGATAAAAATGACTCAGACAGCTCCATTGTCAAAACCCAGGCCACCCCTCCACTTCACAAGGAGGGTGGATGTTTGGACAATGGCAAATGAAGGCTTTGCTATGATATAAACCACATGTTTGTGCATAAGTTTAGTACTTCGGAAGTTGGGGTTGCCAAACACAATGCGCTCGCAGATCAGCCATCATAGCTGTGCCCAAACCTGTCGCAGTACAGCCTCTGATCCCATTGCGTCTCTGGATAACAAGGCCACCATAAAAAAATGCCCACCAACCTTACAATCAAGTCTCAAGAGCATGTTGCAGTGTTAGTGTGGTCATGTCAAAAAGGTCGAGCCATGCATGTAGCGAAATTGAGCCGAAGCCAGGTTAAAGTGGCAACTAGCAAGTGCAAGAACTGTTAAACATACCGAGATTGACCAAAATACTTTCAAGTTCACAAATTACGTCACCGCTAGTACAGGATATGGTGCATGACGTAATTTGTGAACCCACGCATTATTACAGCAATGGGCGTTTTTTCTGATTGTCAGATAGCCCTTGAGCTTGATTCCACTCTAGGATTCAAGAAGAAGTCCGCTTTGAAAGGAAAAATTGTAGATAACGGGGGGACCATCTCTTTCATCGTAACCAAGAATGTAAGTTGTGACATGTATCAGAGGCATGAAACAGTTGAAAGCTGTGCATGCTCCGTTAATTTTACTGCATCTTTTACAGACCACTCATCTGGTAGTCAATAATGTGGAGAAGGCGCAGGACTCGTACAAAAGCCGCATGGCGCAGAAATGGGGCATTCCTGTCGTCGGCTTGGAGTTCGTAGATAAATGCCTGGAGAGCGACAAATTGTTGGAAGCCGACCCTTTCGTAGTGGCGGGAAAGACGGCCGCACAGCAGTTCAGTACCGGGAAGATCGTGGGTGAGTGCACAGGAGGCCGGCCTAGATGCTGGTGCTTGATTCGAGATTGTCGCATCAGCTTCCATGCAGGACAAGGCAAATAGCGACAAGAAGAAGAAGAGACCAAAGTCCACTGTCAATATGAACCAAGTCAAGTGAGCATGTTGACCCAACCCTTCCTCCTATATAGAGGGGAGGGGAGGGGAGGGGAGGGGAGGGGAGGGGAGGGGAGGGGAGGGGAGGGCCAAAATACCTCTAACCCCTTATGGATCATGGCTATGTGTAGTAACAATTTACATCTTTGTACATGCTCACACACACACACATACACAAACGTACACACACTTACACACATACACACACACACACATACTTACACACATACATACACACACACACACTTACACACACACACATACACACACTTACACACACACACATACACACACTTACACACACACTTACACACACATACACTTACACACCCACACATACACTTACACACCCACCCACAGGGCATGGCCATGGCCCCACACTGATCCAAAAGCTCCTGAATTTCCTGAGGACAGATACGAGATAGCCAGATACTCATATTTGAAGGTGGATTGGTCTGGGGCTGAGGTGGTCATTTTTCCCTCACTGCTTTAAGTCCTTTGGTTTCATTCTTCAGAAGTTTGACACCCACTCTCGTCTGACCTCTTTTGCTTGCCTGGAGATCCATGTTGCAGAGGCCCGGGAGGGGGGACAGGAGGGGGGACATAGCCTCTACCGCGTCTTCTCCCACGTTGGCACACTTCAGAAAAGTGAGGTAAGGTTATTGCATGAGAGAGTTCTGAAGGAGGAGGTGTGCATGAGGGGGAAGGAGGAGGTGTGCATGAGGGGGAGGAGGTGTGCATGAGGGTGAAGGAGGTGTGCTTGAGGGGGAAGGAGGTGTGCATGAGGGGGAAGGAGGTGTGCATGAGGGGGAGGAGGTGTGCATGAGGGGGAAGGAGGTGTGCTTGAGGGGGAAGGAGGTGTGCATGAGGGGGAAGGAGGTGTGCATGAGGGGGAGGAGGTGTGCATGAGGGGGAAGGAGGTGTGCATGAGGGGGAAGGAGGTGTGCATGAGGGGGAGGAGGTGTGCATGAGGGGGAAGGAGGTGTGCATGAGGGTGAAGGAGGTGTGCATGAGGGGGAAGGAGGTGTGCATGAGGGGGAAGGAGGTGTGCATGAGGGGGAGGAGGTGTGCATGAGGGGGAAGGAGGTGTGCTTGAGGGGGAAGGAGGTGTGCATGAGGGGGAAGGAGGTGTGCATGAGGGGGAGGAGGTGTGCATGAGGGGGAAGGAGGTGTGCATGAGGGGGAAGGAGGTGTGCATGAGGGGGAGGAGGTGTGCATGAGGGGGAAGGAGGTGTGCATGAGGGGGAGGAGGTGTGCATGAGGGGGAAGGAGGTGTGCATGAGGGGGAAGGAGGAGGTGTGCATGAGGGGGAAGGAGGAGGTGTGCATGAGGGTGAAGGAGGTGTGCTTGAGGGGGAAGGAGGTGTGCATGAGGGGGAAGGAGGTGTGCATGAGGGGGAAGGAGGTGTGCATGAGGGGGAAGGAGGTGTGCATGAGGGGGAAGGAGGAGGTGTGCATGAGGGGGAAGGAGGTGTGCATGAGGGGGAAGGAGGGGTGCATGAGGGGGAAGGAGGTGTGCATGAGGGGGAGGGAGGTGTGCATGAGGGGGAAGGAGGCTGGTTGTAGATTACCCAGTTGTAGCGGCAATGTCACCATCACATAGTAAATGGGTGTGTCCTTTTCTCTCCCTAGCTTGGGGGAGACGTTGGCAAGTGTGAGTGCCGCTACCTGACCTCTGTCCTCGATGTGGAGTATGCCTATGCCCAGCTCTATCGCCAGCACACATCTCATCCCCAGTCCCTCCTCAAAGTGCCCTTCATCTCCTCATTTGTAGGATCACCGCAACTAAGGAAGGTGCTTGATACTAATGTCTTATGAGTGTCTTCCACTTATGTCTTATGGGTGGTGTCTTCCACTTACGCCTCTTCCCACTTTGGTAGCTGATGGCTGAAGTTCGTAGCTCTGGCAGCTCAGGGGGTGTGGCCATCCCTCTGGAGGTGAACAACCTTGTGGACTATGTGTGGGAAGAAGCCACGGGGCAGCTGGAGGAAATACTAGCCGTTAGCTTAGATGCCCTCAAGACTGAGCAGGTGGATAAAGCTGAAGCATCCCTCCTCTCCATCAAGAGACTTCTGGACCAAGGGGGGCCCCCGGAGGGTATGCCTGTGTGTGTGTGTGGGGGTGGGGGGAGGCAGAGAGCGGACCATATAAGGCATTACTGCTTGTGTCTTGTGATGCTTATTGTGTCACATGATTGTGTGTATATGTGTATGTGCACATGTGTATGTGTGTGTATGTGTGTGTATGTGCACATGTGTATGTGTGTGTATGTGCACATGTGTATGTGTGTGTATGTGCACATGTGTATGTGTGTGTATGTGCACATGTGTGTGTGTGTATGTGTGTGTATGTGCACATGTGTATGTGTGTGTATGTGCACATGTGTGTGTGTATGTGTGTGTATGTGCACATGTGTATGTGTGTGTATGTGCACATGTGTATGTGTGTGTATGTGCACATGTGTATGTGTGTGTATGTGCACATGTGTATGTGTGTGTATGTGCACATGTATATGTGTGTGTATGTGCACATGTATATGTGTGTGTATGTGCACATGTGTATGTGTGTATGTGATTCGTGGTGGTGTGTCTTTAAATGGCCATCCTTATCTTCCCCAGCCGTGAAGGTACTCTCAGATGAATTTTACTCCTCTCTGCCCCACAAGTCATCACAGCGAGCTGTTGTTATCAACTCCAAGAGGCTTATTGCAGAGAAACAGGACCTGTGTCAGGTTAGCATGGGAGCTACATGTAGACTGGCATTCAAATGGATTTCCTATCCACAAAACAATGCCTCTACATCCTCACTACTGGGGGTGGGGGGAGAGTTATTACACCGTGGTCATAGCAGCTGATCAAACACCTAGGATATTATTTTTAACCCTCTCCATCCTTCCCACCCTCCACACCTTCCCACCCTTCCTACCTCCACACCCTTCCCACCTAAACACCCTCCACACCTTCCCACCCTTCACACCCTTCCCACCCTCCACACCTTCCCACCCTTCACACCCTTCCCACCCTTCCCATCTTTCCCACCCTTCACACCCTTCACACCCTCCACACCCTCCACACCTTCCACACCTTCCACACCCTCCACACCCTCCACACCCTTCCAAACCTTCCCACCTCCACACCCTTCACACCTTCCCACCCTCCACACCCTCCCCACCCTCCCAACCCATCCTACCACACCCTTCCCACCCTCCACACCCTCCCCACCCTCCCCCACACTCACCTTCAGCTTGTCAGGGACCTGGTGTGTGTTAGCGAGTCTACTAACTGGTCTGCCCGAAGCAGCACAGATGCCAAGTATCGAGCCCTGAGGTGTGAGATCAGATCACTGGACCCCCTTAGCACCGAGTACGAGAAAGTGTCCAATCACGTGCTGGAAACTCAAGACGAGTAAGCGTTACCCAGGCGACAGGTGGGTAAAGGACCTCCATGAGATTCCTCCCCCCCCCCCCCCCCCCTCACAGGTCTCTTGCTGGTCCCCTGACCATCACTGCCATATATGGTGCAAACAGAGCGGTTGAAGATACCAACTTCACTCGGACCATGGGCAATAAAAGGCTTCTCTTCCACTCCTCTCAAGTGAGGAACTTTGTTGGGATACTCTCGAGGTACACTACTCCATCACACCTCACCATAATGATTACCATTGCACCTACATCTCCTCCCTCCACCATCCTCCTGCACCATCCTCCCTCCTCCATCCTCCTTCCTTCCTCCTCCTTCCTCCCTCCTCCCTCCTCCTTCCTCCCTCCTCCCTCCTCCTTCCTCCCTCCTCCCTCCTCCTTCCTCCCTCCTCCCTCCTCCCTCCTCCCACCTCCCACCTCCCTCCTCCGTCCTCAGGGGTCTGTTGCTGCCGAAGATAGTCGTGGATGATTTTGGTGGTACTCGCAGCGATCCTGGAATGCTTGGTGGAGGGATATACTTTGCAGGGTCATCCAGGTGGGAGTGGTTTCGTGGTCTGGCTGCACCCATTCTCTGTGTACTGTTAATCATGGTGGCTCTCTTACCAGCCTGTCCTCCAAGTTCTCCAAGCCGGGCCGAAAGGGTACCAGGTTGATGCTAGTGAATGAGGTGGCCCTGGGAGAATGCAAGGTATGAGGCATCAAGATTTCACTGCTCTCTATCACTCCCCCTTCCCCTCCCCTCCCCTCCCCTCCCCCTCCCCCTCCCCCTCCAGGACTATTATCATGAGGCCAAGACTCTGGACAAGCCCCCTGAAGGATACAACAGTGTGAGGGGGGTCAAAAGCTCCGATGACCAGCCCACTTCATTCAAGGTACACTACAATAAGCTGCAGGTGTATGATCACATGACCTTGCCACACCCCCAGGGTGATGAGTATGTGGTGTACACTACCCACCAGCAGCGAATACAGTACATCGTCGAGTTCACCCTCCCCGGGGAGAGTCCCCTGGAGGGAGGCAAGAGGGAGGATGTGGGCGGGGTTGATTTACCGGGGGAGGAGCCAGTCAGTGAAGGTGAGGATGCTTAGGGATTAGGTCACCATCAAAGTCTTTTATTTAATGCCCACTGCAGTGACCCTCGCTGACGTCAAGGACATCGTCAACCCTCTCAGCAAGGTGGAGGCGGGGCTTCAGGCAGCTGGTGCAGATGTCCCTCTGGAGGCCGTCCACATCAGGGCCAAGCTGGTGGACCTTGCAGCCAAGGTGTGTGTCCCCCTCCCTCTTCCTCCCCACCTTCCTCCTCACCTTCCTCATCACTGCCTGCCCCACTCCCAGGTTATCGTGCTGCAAGCCTACAAGAACAGAAGTCCTGTTCCCATTGAAGCCAAGTACGTATTCCCTCTGGATGACATGGCCGCAGGTTAGGGGGAGGGGGGAGGTGCCATGCCCCACTATTACCTCATCCCCTTCCTCCTCCTCCTCCTCAGTCTGCGGCTTTGAGGCCTTCATCAACGGCAAGCACGTTGTTGGTGAGGTGAAGGAAAAGGAGCAGGCCCATAGGGAGTACAGGGAGGCCATCAGCCAGGGACATGGGGCCTACCTCATGGATGAGGAGACCCCTGTCAGTTAGCTAGCTGATTAGAACACACATGCACATACACACATGCCAAATACACCCATGCACACACATATGCAAATACACATATGCAAATACACACACACACACACACACACACACACACACACACACAACACACACACACACAACACACAATACACACACACACACACACACACACACACACACACACACACACACACACCTCCATCTAACCACATCCTTCTCACAGGATGTCTTCACTGTCAGTGTGGGGAACCTCCCACCTGGGGCCAGCGTCCTGATCAAGATCACGTACGTGGCAGAGCTGGTTGTGGAGGGGGAGCAGATTGTGTTCTCCCTGCCTGGGTCTGTGGCCCCATGGAAGAAGGTAGCCGCACTAGAGCAGACCACACAGAGTGATGTGACCAAGGTGAAGGTGCAGGAGCAGGGGTGAGTGGGGGCGTGGTTGGTGGGTGTGGTTTGAAGTGGGGGGCTTACCGTTTCCACTCTCTTGTATTTGCTGTTGCAGAGCTGTTTCAGTACAGGTTGCCATGGAGATGCCTTTCAAAATCAAAAGCATTGAATGCCCTACACACAAGATTAAAATAAAGGTTAGAGGTGGTTAGTTAGAGAGGTCATAGGTTAGAGTGGTTGTATGGGTAGAGAGGTCATTTGTGTTTGGTGGGGTAGTAAATGTACATGTAGGTCTTTTTGTAACCACACCCTCTATACACCAGAGGGTCTGGTAACAGGACTATCCACAAATTGTTATAATTGGGCTCCATATATTAAAATCAGTTATTGGATTATACGAAGGAACGCATTCCTCTTGATGTTGTGTAACTGATTTTAATTGCAACAACAACTGGGGGTGTTTGTGTGTTGTGTAAGAACAAATCCTTAGTGTTGACGTTTGTGTAGTGGCCAACCAATAATTATTATATAATTTTATTTGCATACACTATCAGCGGACAGCAACAACAGCCGTAGTGGAGCTATGTCCAGGTTCCATTCTCGGAGAAGGGTTCCAGCTGTTCGTAGGACTTGCTGAAATCCACGTGCCCAGAATGTGGGTGGAGGAAGATGAGAAGGAACATCATGTGAGGGAGGGAGGGGAAGGATGGGAGGGAGAGGGAGGAGGGAGGGGAAGGATGTGAGGGAGGGAGGGGAAGGATGGGAGGGAGAGGGAGGAGGGATGGAGGAGGGAGGATAAGGGAGGGGGAGGGGAAGGGAGGGAAAGGGAGAAAGGTAACTGAGTTATAATGTATCCATTTCTTAGGGTTAGGGATGTGATCTTTGACATCTCATGTGATCTTTGGTATCATCATGTGATCTTTGGTATCATCATGTGATCCTGATATCATCATGTGATCCTTGATATTGTCATGTGATCCTTGATATTGTCATGTGATCCTTGATATCATCATGTGATCCTTGATATCATCATGTGATCCTTGATATCATGTGATCCTTGATATCATCATGTGATCCTTGATATCATCATGTGATCCTTGATATCATGTGATCCTTGATATCATCATGTGATCCTTCTCCTTACAGGCCTGCATGCTCACCTTCTATCCAGAGTTTGAAGTAGACGCCATTTCAGAGAATGAGATCATCTTTATGTTGGACCTCTCCAATTCCATGAAGGTCAGGACACCTTTGTTGTATATGGTCGCCATGTCAACCATCACCTGGCTTTGGTAGGGGGACAGCCTGAGCAATGCCAAGAAGGTACTCCTCCTCCTCCTGCACCACCTCCCTCAGAAGTGCCTCTTCAACATTGTCACTTATGGAGCTAGTGAGGAGTACTGTTAATTACATGGTGTGAGATGTCTATGGTGTGGGATGTCTATTAATTTATAATTACCATATGGTGTGGGATGTCTCTCCATGTCACTTCATTGTCTGTTGCAGCGTTTGACACTCTCTTCCCTGCAAGTGTGGTCAAGAGTAAAGACTCCCTCGCCACTGCATTCAAGTTTGTTCAGGTGATCATCGGCATCCAATGCACCCACGTGATCACCACCCACATGATCACCACCCATTACACCCACATGATCACCACCCATTACACCCACATGATCACCACCCATTACACCCACATGATCACCACCCATTACACCCACATGATCACCACCTACACCCACATGATCATCAGCCAATGTTCACAGTTGCCTACCTATTCTAACTCCTCCCCCCCCCTTCCCCCCGCTTCTAGCAATGCTTAGCTGACATGGGCAGCACAGACCTCTGGAGACCTCTGCATTCCCTCCAGCTGCTATCAGACACCCACCCTTCAGTTGGCCTGGACACCTCCACCCTTCCCCCTCGTTCCATCTTTGTCATCACTGATGGTCACATGACAGAGGAAGAGCCGACCCTCACCGCCATCAGGCAGGGGGTCAAGAACTCTCGTGTTTTCACTCATGGAGTCAGGTTTGTTATTAAAATTTGTTAATTGGCTCCAAGAGACAAACTTTGGGCATCCATCTCATCTGTATGGCCACAGCCTTTACAATGACTTCACCCTCCCTCTCTCTCCCTCACGTTCTTTCCTTCCTCTCTTTTTTCCTCCTTTCCTCACCACCTCCCCTCCTCCCTCACCCTCCCCTCCTCCCTTACCCCTCCTTCCATCACCCTCCCCTCCCCTCCCCTCCTCTTTTACCCTCCCCTTACCCTCCCTCCCTCCTCCCTCACCCTCCCATCTCCTCTTCCCTCACCCTCTCCTCTCCTTTTCCCTCACCCTTCCCTCCTCACCCTCCCTCACCCTTCCCTCCTCCCTCACCCTTCCCTCCTCCCTCACCCTTCCCTCCTCCCTCACCCTCCCCTCCTCCCTTACCCCTCCTTCCATCACCCTCCCCTCCCCTCCCCTCCTCTTTTACCCTCCCCTTACCCTCCCTCCCTCCTCCCTCACCCTCCCATCTCCTCTTCCCTCACCCTCTCCTCTCCTTTTCCCTCACCCTTCCCTCCTCACCCTCCCTCACCCTTCCCTCCTCCCTCACCCTTCCCTCCTCCCTCACCCTTCCCTCCTCCCTCACCCTTCCCTCCTCCCTCACCCTTCCCTCCTCCCTCACCCTTCCCTCCTCCCTCACCCTCCCCTCCTCCCTTACCCCTCTTTCCATCACCCTCCCCTCCCCTCCCCTCCTCTTTTACCCTCCCCTTACCCTCCCTCCCTCCTCCCTCACCCTCTCCTCTCCTTTTCCCTCACCCTTCTCTCCTCACCCTCCCTCACCCTTCCCTCCTCCCTCACCCTTCCCTCCTCCCTCACCCTTCCCTCCTCCCTCACCCTTCCCTCCTCCCTCACCCTACCCTCCTCCCTCACCCTTCCCTCCTCCCTCACCCTTCCCTCCTCCCTCACCCTTCCCTCCTCCCTCACCCTTCCCTCCTCCCTCACCCTTCCCTCCTCCCTCACCCTTCCCTCCTCCCTCACCCTTCCCTCCTCCCTCACCCTTCCCTCCTCCCTCACCCTTCCCTCCTCCCTCACCCTTCCCTCCTCCCTCACCCTTCCCTCCTCCCTCACCCTTCCCTCCTCCCTCACCCTTCCCTCCTCCCTCCCCCTCCCTCCTCCCTCCCTCCCTCCCCCTTCCCTCCTCCCCCTCCCCTCCTCCCCTCCCCTCCTCCCTCCCCCTCCCCCTCCCTTCCTCCCTCCCCCTTCCTCCTCACCCTTCCCTCCTCCCTACCCCTTCCCTCCTCCCTACCCCTTCCTCCACCCTCACCTTCCCTCCTCCCTACCCCTCCCCTCCTCCCTCACCCTCCCCTCCACCCTCACCTCCCCTCCTCCCTCACCCACAGCTCCACTGCAAACCGTCACTTCCTGCGCTCCATGGCGAGGGTTGGGGCTGGCTTTGAGGAGTTCTTTGACGAGAAGACCAAGTCAAGGTGGGAGAAGAAAGCTAAGAGCCAGCTGGCCAAGGCCTTCCAGCCTGCCCTCACTTCTGTGTGTGTTGAGTGGCAGCAGTTTGACGAGAATGCACCAAGGCCTATCCAGGTATGCTCTCTGGTTAACTAACCACTGTGTTGATCATGGGTAGCTTTAACCACCATTGGTATGTCGGCAGGCCCCCCAGGAAATATTTTCCCTGTTCAACGGATCTCGTCAGGTGGTTTATGGGTTTGTTCCCAACTGCACAAGAGTAAGTGTGTGTGGTGTGGTGTGTGGTGTATCAGCTTGTATGGTTTGCACTCTAGGCTACTCTGAGGGCAAAGATAGGCAGCAAGGAGGTGGACACCATAGTCTCTACTTCCAACCTAGCCATGACAAAAGGACGGGTGCGTGGTGGGCATTTACTGGAGTTTTAAAAAAACATTTTGTTTGTATCTCTTTACCATATTTCTTTATCCTGTTACTTTTTTGTATTCTTTTCATCTGTCCATTCTCTCACTTGGTTACTTCCCTCTCCTCCCTCTCCCCACCCTCCCTTCTATCACTTCTCCCTCTCCCCACCCTCCCTTCTACCACTCCTCCCACCCCACCCTCCCCTCCCTCTCCCCACCCTCCCTTCTACTACTCCTTCCTTCATCAGACACTCCACCAGTTGACTGCTCGGGCCATCATCAGAGACTGGACGGAAGGTTCCCTTGACGTTGACAAGACCCAACATGAGGTGGGCATTATTTGGACTGTCTTAGAGGACATTATAATATTATCCTCGTTTAGATTGTCAAGAGAGAGCGCAAGAATTACATAATCAACACAAGCCGAGAGTACTCAATTGTCTCTCAGTTCACCAGCTTTGTTGCTATTGAGCACAGGGAGAAGGTCAGACAATCCACACCCTCACTACACCACACTCTCACTACACCACACTCTCACTACACCACACCCTCATAACGCCATACCTTTACACCACCCTCAAACACCACACCCTCACCACACCACACCACACCCTCACCACACCACACCACACCACACCACACCACACCACACCACACCACACCACACCACACCACACCACACCACACCACACCACACCACACCACACCACACCACACCCTCACTATACCATACATACCTTAACACCACACCCTCATTTGACCCACCTAAAATGTATAAAATGAGGTGAAATATTTTATTGCCTATTATATGTACGCAATTTAGCACAAGAACATTAAGGCATGGGGACTAGTGCATGGTTATGTTATTAAGTGCTTCTGGTCATTACTATTGGTTAACAACCAAACCATTCTCACCTCTTCCCTTGCAGAATGAGACATACGATGAAGGCAGGGGTCCCTCCATTGACCAGCTGGTGTCCCAAGAAGATGTAGACAGCCTTAAGTACATGGGATGGGAAGAGGAGCTGCAGGCAGTGGTGGAGGAGAAGGTTTGTGAGCGACGTCCGTAGTTCTATTTAGAACCCATCTCTTCTCCTGCAGGCTCAGAGTGTTGTGCCCACCACGGAAGAGACATATGATGAGTAAGAGTTTTATGTGTGTGTGTGTGCGGGGGGGGGGGGGGTGCACATAAGGGGGGCTGTTGGGTACGTGTACATAAGGGGGGCTGTTGGGTACGTGTACATAAGGGGGGCTGTTGGGTACGTGTTGGGGTGGGGCCGAATCAAAGTATAATCTTTGGATTGTACCAATGAGGCTAGAATGTGAGTATGGGAATGAAGGGGTTAATGAGAGTATGGGAATGAAGGGGTTAATATGTCATCTTTTCTTGTTTTTTAGAGTTAGATATTATGGAAGGGCAGATGAGCTGGAGGGAGAGCTGGAGGGAGATGTGGAGGGGGAGGGAGATGTGGAGGGAGAGGTGGGTGGAGTGCTTGGAGAGATTAAGTCTCGTCTGAATGAAACCGTGAGTGGTTCTACATTTTACGGCACAGTGATGATGTTGTTGGTGCTCTTTATTTAGAATCGTGATGAAGCGTCTAATGAATGTGTGGCAATTGTCATTGATACAGGCATGGCTCTAGTGAAGGTGGGTAGTATAACTCAGAAGGGAGGGATGTACTGTTGATGGGTGGGTGGGTGGGAATTGTGTGAAGGAGGAGAAGGAGGGAGGGAGGAGAGAAAATGGCCACACCCTGTTGGTGGCACCCCCTCATGTGTACACCCAGGTGCATGAGGTTGGAGAGGACAGCCCCATTGGAGATGGAGCATGATGGGGATAGGGAGAGTGGCTCAGGGTACACTTGTAGCTATGCTAGCAGTGAGGGCACATGAGTATATATGTCAGCTCAAATTGAGGCTCCTCGGAAGACAGAGACCACACCCACCCAAGCCTCCCCCCCCACCCCCCCCCCATGGGGAACATGAGGAGACAGACATGCATGACTATAAACCAGAGGAGGGTGAGGGCTCCAGTCCATCAGCTGGCACACTCCTGACATGACTACTTGTGGTGATACAAGAGCTTGTGCCTGTGTCCCACCCAAGGGTGGTGCCCACTCCCCCTCCCCCTCCCCCTCCCCCTCCCCCTCCCCCTCCCCCTCCCCCTCCCCCTCCCCCTCCCCCTCCCCCTCCCCCTCCCCCTCCCCCTCTCCTGTGCCTCAAAGGAGGGGGTTAACCGGCCAGCATGTCTTTGCCACACTCCAGTAAATGTCCGCCACGCACCCTCCCTGCTAGCGAGATCAGTGATGACAGCAAAGCTGGAACCATAGTGAAGGGGGGAGGGGCATTGGAAGAGGGGTCATAATCCTTATTTCCCTATAACAGGTGGCTAAATTATTGTTATCATCTGTGCCATGAAGTCTGGGGACTTGACTGTGTTTGTGTATGTGTATGTGTGTGCATGAGGGTGTGTATGTAATAACGGTCTGGGGATTGGAAAAATTACTGTTTGCCTCCCTATGTCCATATAAGGCTGGCATGGCAGGGGACGACGCCCCCAGAGCAGTGTTTCCATCTCTGGTAGGACGGCCACGTCATATGGTATGTTAACCCTCTGTGGTCTGAGGGTTGTGAAAGGTCATTGGGTTAGAGGTCGCAATACACAATCATGATATGGTGTACATGACATCATCTCCTTCCCTTGCTTTTCCTCTTTTCCACTTTTTACCACTTCCCTCCTCCTCCCTTCCCTCCTCCTCCTCCCTTCCCTCCTCCTCCTCCCTTCCCTCCTCCTCCTCCCTTCCCTCCTCCTCCTCCCTTCCCTCCTCCTCCTCCCTTCCCTCCTCCTCCTCCCTTCCCTCCTCCTCCTCCCTTCCCTCCTCCTCCTCCCTTCCCTCCTCCTCCTCCCTTCCCTCCTCCTCCTCCCTTCCCTCCTCCTCCTCCCTTCCCTCCTCCTCCTCCCTTCCCTCCTCCTCCTCCCTTCCCTCCTCCTCCTCCCTTCCCTCCTCCTCCTCCCTTCCCTCCTCCTCCTCCCTTCCCTCCTCCTCCTCCCTTCCCTCCTCCTCCTCCCTTCCCTCCTCCTCCTCCCTTCCCTCCTCCTCCTCCCTTCCCTCCTCCTCCTCCCTTCCCTCCTCCTCCTCCCTTCCCTCCTCCTCCTCCCTTCCCTCCTCCTCCTCCCTTCCCTCCTCCTCCTCCCTTCCCTCCTCCTCCTCCCTTCCCTCCTCCTCCTCCCTTCCCTCCTCCTCCTCCCTTCCCTCCTCCTCCTCCCTTCCCTCCTCCTCCTCCCTTCCCTCCTCCTCCTCCCTTCCCTCCTCCTCCTCCCTTCCCTCCTCCTCCTCCCTTCCCTCCTCCTCCTCCCTTCCCTCCTCCTCCTCCCTTCCCTCCTCCTCCTCCCTTCCCTCCTCCTCCTCCCTTCCCTCCTCCTCCTCCCTTCCCTCCTCCTCCTCCCTTCCCTCCTCCTCCTCCCTTCCCTCCTCCTCCCTTCCCTCCTCCTCCCTTCCCTCCTCCTCCTCCCTTCCCTCCTCCTCCCTTCCCTCCTCCCTCCCTCCCTCCCTCCCTCCCTCCCTCCCTCCCTCCCTCCCTCCCTCCCTCCCTCCCTCCCTCCCTCCCTCCCTCCCTCCCTCCCTCCCTCCCTCCCTCCCTCCCTCCCTCCCTCCCTCCCTCCCTCCCTCCCTCCCTCCCTCCCTCCCTCCCTCCCTCCCTCCCTCCCTCCCTCCCTCCCTCCCTCCCTCCCTCCCTCCCTCCCTCCCTCCCTCCCTCCCTCCCTCCCTCCCTCCCTCCCTCCCTCCCTCCCTCCCTCCCTCCCTCCCTCCCTCCCTCCCTCCCTCCCTCCCTCCCTCCCTCCCTCCCTCCCTCCCTCCCTCCCTCCCTCCCTCCCTCCCTCCCTCCCTCCCTCCCTCCCTCCCTCCCTCCCTCCCTCCCTCCCTCCCTCCCTCCCTCCCTCCCTCCCTCCCTCCCTCCCTCCCTCCCTCCCTCCCTCCCTCCCTCCCTCCCTCCCTCCCTCCCTCCCTCCCTCCCTCCCTCCCTCCCTCCCTCCCTCCCTCCCTCCCTCCCTCCCTCCCTCCCTCTGTATCTCTCTCCCTTCTCAGGGTGTGATGATTGGCATGGGGCAAAAGGACTCTTACATTGGGGATGAAGCCATGGCCAAGAGAGGCATCCTCACCATCAGGAGTCCATTTGACAGACCACCGAAAAGGACAGTGGTGATGGCAGCTTCTGCACCACGTGGTATGCCTGGTGTGACCTATGGGGGGGGGGGCATTAAATGGGGAGGTGAATGTGGAGATGGGTGATGAGTGGATGTGTACTGAAGATAGGTTGGCATGGTGACCTTTGCAATGTGGTTTACACTTCAGAAGCTTCAACAGTGGCACCTAAGCCACTACCAGAGCCACTTATGAGGGGTCCTCCGCCTCCACCAATGGCTCCTCCCTTTAGAAGAGGGGGCGGGGCTCCACCATTGCTTCTTGACCTTGGGTGCCCTGGTACGGCTTCTGTGCCTCTAAATGATGGTGATGATTGGAGTATGAGTTTGAGGTCAGCAGATGTGCTCTCATCCCTCCCGCCACCTCTTCTCACCCCTCCCTCCCACCTCCTCCCTCCCACCCCCTCCCACCTCTTCACCATATGCTCTTCACCATAACATGGTCCCTCAGTGCACCAGAACCTGAGGCTACCCTTGGTAAAATTACTTATCATTTGGTTGAGTCTAAGGATGAGTCTGAGGATAATTACGGGACTATGTCTGCACCAGTACCTAGGCCTGCAAGTAGAGGTTGGTCCCCTTAAGCATGGCAGAAGGTGTGGCATCATGTCTCTGTCCCCTGCTAGCTCGTGTAATGAGGCACAGCGTGGAGGGAGCAGCTGGAGGCGGGGGAGATGTTCCGAAGTCTGCTGTCATGAGAATGTCTTCAATACGCTCTACTAGGCCTGCTCCTCCTCCCCCTCAAGGACCCCCAGCTCCTCCCCCTCCCCCTCAGGGACCCCCAGCCCCTCCCCCTCCACAGGGACCCCCAGTTCTTGCCCTTCCCTCTCTGCCTGTACGTTGTGGTGCAGCGCCTTCCCAAAGAGGAGGACTCCTTTCTGAGATAAGAGGTTCTGCCCCACCTCCTCCGACTGTTGTTGCCACGTCAACTATGTCAGCTAGCACCACAGGCAAGGGTAGCAATGTGCCCCCACATCCACCTCCACCCCCACGGCCGGCACAGAAGATGATGGGTCAGTGTGCTTATAAGCTGAACACATAATAAGTATTGAATTGTTCTCACAGCCCCGCCCCCTCTAGCCAAAGAGGCATCCAGGGACTCCAGCCCTGCCATGTCTCCCTCTTCCCCTAGAGGACCTCTGGCTCCTCCCCCTCCCCCTGGAGGACTTCCTTTCAATTCTCCTCTATTGGCACAAGCTCCCCCTGCTGCCACCAGGAGTAGGGAGGAGAAAAAGGAGGCTGCTATGGACAAATTAAAAAAATTAAAGCCTGCTACACTAGGAGGGCCTGCTCCCCCTCCCCCTCCTCAGGGACCCCCAGCTCCTCCCCCTCCTCAGGGACCCCCAGCTCCTCCCCCTTCTCAGGGACCCCCAGTTCGTGCCCCTCTCCCTCAGTCTGTACGTGCTCAAGCAATGCCAGCTCCTCCGACTGTTGTTGCCATGTCGACTGTGTCAGCTAGCACCACAGGCAAGGGTAGCAATGTGCCCTCACATCCACCTCCACCCCCACAGCAAGCACAGAAGATGATGGGTCAGTGTGCTTATAAGCTGAACACATAATAAGTATTGAATTGTTCTCACAGCCCCACCCTCTCTAGCCAGAGAGGCATCCAGGGACTCCGCCCCTTCCAAGCCTTCTCTTCTCCAAGAGGTGGCATCCTTCAAAGGACAGTCACTGAAGTCGGTGGCCCTAGAGCTGAAGAAAGAGTCTGTGAGTCTGGGTGCTTGTGGGTGCTAGTGAGTGCTTGTGAGTGCTTGTGAGTGCTAGTGAGTGCTAGTGGGTGCTAGTGGGTGCTAGTGAGTGCTAGTGGGTGCTAGTGGGTGCTAGTGAGTGCTAGTGAGTGCTAGTGAGTGCTAGTGGGTGCTAGTGAGTGCTAGTGGGTGCTTGTGGGTGCTAGTGAGTGCTTGTGAAGTGCTAGTGAGTGCTAGTGGGTGCTTGTGGGTGCTAGTGAGTGCTTGTGAAGTGCTAGTGAGTGCTAGTGGGTGCTAGTGAGTGCTAGTGAGTGCTAGTGGGTGCTAGTGAGTGCTAGTGAGTGCTTGTGGGTGCTAGTGAGTGCTTGTGAAGTGCTAGTGAGTGCTAGTGGGTGCTAGTGAGTGCTTGGTAGTTACCAGGTACGCATGTTTTTGTGGTGGAAATACATGGTTAGAATTTCAGTAATCTATTCGTAATCTATAAATTTACTCATATTTACTTGAGATGCGTGCACATGCATTTTTGGCCTTACAGATTGTTTACATGCTAATCCTGTTGAGCGGTTGAGTTGTCTTGTTGTTCCAACATCATCCCTTTATGCTTGTCCCCACAGGCAGCTGATAGAGACAAGAAGGGAAAGCCCGACATGCTCAGCTCACTGAGTGCTGCCCTCTCCAGTAGACGAATGTGCAAAGGTAATGTACAAACTGCAAAGTCCCCACTGATGAGTTATTATGATGATTTATTATGATGGGTTATTGTAATGAGTTATTATGATGGGTTATTGTAATGAGTTATATTGTGTTGGATTATTGTAATGGTGATTTATTATGATGGGTTATTGTATTGAGTTATTATGATGATTTATTATTGGAGTTATTGTAATGAGTTATTATGATGAGTAAATTGTGATGTTTTATTTATTTATTTTTTGGTTACCAGCAGAACAATCAGAGTCTGAGTCAGAAGGAGGGGAAGCAGAGGAGGAAGATGAGAATATGGGGTTTAGTCTCTTTGATAGTGACATTAACACATTGGGAAAAAATGCAGTGCCTAAACCAGAACCAGAACCAGAACCAGAACCAGGTTCTGGATCCAATTATCCCTTGCTGGATCCCTCCAACCTCACCGAGCTCTTCAGCTGTCAGAAGGAGGCAAGCCATTGAGTGTGGTGTTAGGTTAATGATGTGGGTGTGGTGTTAGGTTAATGATGTGGGTGTGGTGAGAGGTTAATGATGTGGGTGTGGTGAGAGGTTAATGATGTGGGT
The DNA here is from genome assembly GCA_949361645.1 of Spongilla lacustris. Taxonomy (NCBI): domain Eukaryota; kingdom Metazoa; phylum Porifera; class Demospongiae; order Spongillida; family Spongillidae; genus Spongilla; species Spongilla lacustris. The sequence continues at coordinate 7,824,933 of OX442421.1, read as the reverse complement.
GTGGTGAGAGGTTAGTGATGTGGGTGTGGTGAGAGGTTAGTGATGTGGGTGTGGTGAGAGGTTAATGATGTGTGTGTGGTGAGAGGTTAGTGATGTGGGTGTGGTGAGAGGTTAATGATGTGGGTGTGGTGAGAGGTTAGTGATGTGGGTGTGGTGAGAGGTTAGTGATGTGGGTGTGGTGAGAGGTTAGTGATGTGGGTGTGGTGAGAGGTTAGTGATGTGGGTGTGGTGAGAGGTTAATGATGTGGGTGTGGTGAGAGGTTAATGATGTGGGTGTGGTGAGAGGTTAATGATGTGGGTGTGGTGAGAGGTTAATGATGTGGGTGTGGTAAGAGGTTAATGATGTGGGTGTGGTGTGGTGCAGGATGGCCAGTGGACCTTGGATGACATCTGCCTGATCAGCCTGAATTCTATGAAGATCCTAGCCATCCTGGAGGCTGCTGGTGCCAAGTCATTAGGTGGGTATGGGGAGGAGGGGAAGGAATGACCAAATGTAGCACTTAACATACCTTAATTAGAATAAGTTATTTTGGTAATTAGGTTTTTTAAATGCAGTTTGCTACATATGTGGGGGTGTAGAGTTTACATGTATGGTTTCCAGTGAACCCCTCTCCCTGATCATATCATGAATGTAAAAAAAAAAGCAACCAGCACAATAATAGTCATGAATATATTAACAGATGCACATGATACTGGTATATGAACACTGGCATTGCACAAGTATATTTGTGGCACGCAAATTGTGATTTGGATTTGGAATAGTTGGTAGCAGTATTTTATAAATTTTGCAATCTGATTGGTCATCTCTTAGCACCCTCATTAGGTACTCTAAGAGGTTCTCTATGGTAGAGTACCCACCCTATGGCACATAGAGTACCCTCCCTATGGCACATAGAGTACCCTCCCTGTATGGCACATAGAGTACCCTCCCTATGGCACATAGAGTACCCTCCCTATGGCACATAGAGTACCCTCCTTATGGCACATAGAGTACCCTCCCTATGGCACATAGAGTACCCTCCCTATGGCACATAGAGTACCCTCCTTATGGCACATAGAGTACCCTCCCTATGGCACATAGAGTACCCTCCCTATGGCACATAGAGTATCCTCCCTATGGCACATAGAGTACCCTCCCTATGGCACATAGAGTATCCTCCCTATGGCACATAGAGTACCCTCCCTATGGCACATAGAGTACCCTCCCTATGGCACATAGAGTACCCTCCTTATGGCACATAGAGTACCCTCCCTATGGCACATAGAGTACCCTCCCTATGGCACATAGAGTACCCTCCTTATGGCACATAGAGTACCCTCCCTATGGCACATAGAGTACCCTCCCTATGGCACATAGAGTATCCTCCCTATGGCACATAGAGTACCCTCCCTATGGCACATAGAGTATCCTCCCTATGGCACATAGAGTACCCTCCCTATGGCACATAGAGTACCCTCCCTATGGCACATAGAGTACCCTCCCTATGGCACATAGAGTACCCTCCCTATGGCACATAGAGTACCCTCCCTATGGCACATAGCTCCCTATGGCACATAGAGTACCCTCCCTATGGCACATAGAGTACCCTCCCTATGGCACATAGAGTACCCTCCCTATGGCACATAGAGTACCCTCCCTATGGCACATAGAGTACCCTCCCTATGGCACATAGAGTACCCTCCCTATGGCACAGAGTACCCTCCCTATGGCACATAGAGTACCCTCCCTATGGCACATAGAGTACCCTCCCTATGGCACATAGAGTACCCTCCCTATGGCCTTGTGTTATCTGAATGGTTCCCACTGTCCCACAGGCACCTCAGCTCACAAAGCTTTACTGAAGCTGTTGGCCACTGTCCTTGTGCTCAAGACACTAGCACTTAACTTCCCCAGCCAGTTCCCTGTTGTCTTCATGCCAAAGGTTACCATTACTGGCAAAGTGGATACCCAGTTTGAGAATGGTGTGAAGAAAGCAGTGGCCTTCGTGACCAACACTGAAAAGGTTCATCCTGGTCTTCCATCTCTTTTGGAGCTGGGCTATAATTGGAATGCAACATGTGAGCGTTTCCTGAAAGATTGCCAGCTCTAGGCCTATTGTAACTCCATGTCTGTTTCTAGCACTAGAATTTTAGACCATAGACAAGATATTATTATTTTTATTGCTTATAGAACAAGTTTAAGCCCAAGAGTGTATATTTTTTAATTTTTATTTCGCTTTTTGAAACAATGATCAAAAAGATGATACATTAAGGCAGTGTTGTGATAGGTGGAAGAGGTGGGGGGTCTGGTGGGAGAGGAGACTATATTTGACTGAAGGCAATTTTTTTTTTTTTGTTATTTAGCCATTATTGTTTGTTGCTATTGATAACTGATTTCAGTAGTGCAGATCAAAACTTGAACTTGTTTCATTTAATCATAATGCCGACAATGACAAGTGATCTTTGGGTGAGTTTGCAGTAGTGAGATCTATGGGCCTGGGGACAAGTGGCCATGGACTGTTTTTCATAGCTAGCTTTAATTAAAACAAACACCTTCCTGGGTTTTTTTAAAATAGTTTTTTAATAATAGCTAACCATTAGCCAGCTAACCATTGTTAGCCTGTACATATATCCCACACACATCCACATAAACTTGCAAACCACAACAAATGTGCACGAATGACATTTTTGGTACTTGTGACGTATTAAAAAAGGCATTGCTCCAATGAGGCTGTTAATGATGTTGCCATAGTGATATATATTCAAGCAAGATGCTCCTCCACACACACTGTACCATCAGAGTAAGCACTGGTAGCAGAAAGTGACCAGTTGGTGAGGTACCTGGAAATACATGTCCAGCAAGTGTGTGTGTGTGTTTGTGTGTGTGTGTTTGTGTGTGTGTGTGTGTGTGTGTGTGTGTGTGTGTGTGTGTGTGTGTGTTACTTGATAATTACACTTGCACTAGAAAACATGACATGGAGTAGAACACCAGCATACTGCACATGACTCATCAAGCTGCACACACACACACACACACACACACACACACACACACACACACACACACACACACACACACACAAAACACACACACACTTACTCCTCAAAGTCCAGCTCCTTGCTCCATGACAACAGCTCCTCCACCTCATCTTCTTCCTGCGCTGTGTCAGTCTTGTGCACCTCCACAACACCTGGTTTTGTTGTGCCTGCTCGGGCCTGCAAGGCCCCATCTCTGTACCTAGCAACATATGGGACAAGGGGAAGGTGGGAAAGAGAAGCAGAGGGAGGATGAGGGAGGGAGAGATGAGCGGGAGGAGGAAGAGACAAGGAGAGCTCACATCTTTTTCAGCCACTCAATTTTGCGTTGCTTTTTTCTCTTCTGAAGATCTTCCTGTCTTCGAAGCTGTGAAGATGCAAATAGCACCAAGGATATTTAATAATTAAATATCCTTGATGGCACATACACCAACACATACATCAAAGCATGTACCTTGGAGTGGTGGAACTCTTTCAGCTTTGATGTAGTCTCCATAGTGACAGCATCATTAGCACCATCAAATAGCTAATCAGAGAGATGACAGTACTTACACAGGCCAGCCCCTCATGTACCTACCTACCCTGAAAGACACAGGTCTCCAACCATTGTTTTCCCATCTCTGGTACCAGTTCTCCTTCCCTTTAAGGTGCAAGCTGCAGTAATGCAACACTTCCCATATTCCTCCCCTGTGGGACATTCACCTCCACTGTCCTCACCTACACCCTCCACTGTCCTCACCTCCACCCTCCACTGTCCTCACCTCCACCCTCCACTGTCCTCACCTCCACCCTCCACTGTCTTCATCTCCACCCTCCACTGTCCTCACCTCCACCCTCCACTGCCCTCACCTCCACCCTCCACTGCCCTCACCTCCACCCTCCACTGCCCTCACCTCCACCCTCCACTGCCCTCACCTCCACCCTCCACTGCCCTCACCTCCACCCTCCACTGTCCTGGGGTTCTTGCTGTTTGCATCACGGGCAACACGCCACCTGTAAGCCATAGAGGTGTAGTCGCGTGGGCTGTACGCACACATGTCCACTATGCCATGGTGGGTATAGATCTTGTAGTAGATGGTGGGAGGGAAGGTGTTCTGTGGAAAGGGGCGTGTGGGAGGAGAGGGGGAACCGTTTGATCTTTGCCACGCAATCTTGGCCTGGGGACCCAAGTGATGGCTGTACTACAATCATCAGTCTCGAGTCCCCAGACTAGTCTCATCTCTTACCCCTCCAAGTCTGAATCTAACAACGGATCCTGCAGCTCTGTCCAATAACCCTGCCTGCAGAAATCCTTTTAATACAAGAACTGGGACACTGATTGTTGTATTTAAGTCGTTTGCATTTGTTCAATGATTATAATAACAGCTGCCCTCACCTCCAGTGGATTTACTGTTCTCAGCAAGTGGGAGGGGTTTCCCTTTCCTCTGAACATGATCAGATCACGATAGAATCTGTACAACTTCACATCCTGTTTGAGAGACCATTGTATTGCTACAATATCATCCTGATGGCTAGAGGCCTACATTGCGCCTCCTCCAGGCTCTTTGAATAACAATAACTGCTTTTTGTACGCTCCAGATTGGCTGAGTTCGTTGTAATATATGTAACGAGAGATGCATTTGCATGCTAAGCTAACTAACCTTTTCTTCTTTCTGATGTGACCTATCTAATCCCTTCCACCATTGTTGGATGATCCTAGCGCAGTAGTCACGAAAACTGAGCACAATGTCCGGAGGCAAGCCTTGCTCCGCGCACCACCGCACATACTGCCTGTAATGAGCGTACACGTGCGGAAAGCGGGACCGCTTCTGTGAGGAGATTTTTAAGTTCAGGCGCCCAATCGCAAACCATACTCTACCTGGTGTGGTTTCTGTAAGGCTAAGCTGCCTAAAATTGCACTGAGCTTTCGCCTACCGGTATACAAAAAGAATAAGTCGGAAGTTAGTTGGTCTGTAGGTTAGACTTTACCTGGTTTTCCGCCCTCTCCAAATTCTCTGTATCTCAAGAGCAGCCGCTATTCTTCCGGCTTTGCCGCCTTGTGTAAGCGCAGTCTGGGGATGAGGAAATTAGGCTCCAGCGTTTTAATTCCCATGGCAACGAACCCTTCTTTTCGCTTTTCCAGACACAGCTAAAACGTAAGTTGGATTATCGTCCTCTACAAGTGAAAAGTGATCGATTCGTTTTATATTTTATATGGGAGAATATTAGTACCTGGAAAATCTGCGTCTCGCAATATCGTTCTTGCTACGCCAGTTGAAACCATGGTTAATTGTATAATTCAATGATTTACGGTATTTAAAATGCATCGCAGTTCAGCAAGATATTCAAAATTGAAGCAGAGTGAAACGGTCAGTTTTCGTAAAAGCGACGACGAATTCGACGATGAGCAATTTGAAGATACGACTCCCGCTAAATTTCCACTACGTTCGGTCCTAATTGCAGTGTTCTTGTTTACAGTCGGAGCGATTTTTCTTACTTTGGGAGGACTTGTGAAGACAGGATTTATAGGACACCGTGACCCTGACTCTGACACCGACAGTGCAATACCCCTGTTTGTCATCGGCAGCATTGCATTCCTCCCAGGATTTTACAGTATTAGACTGGCCTATTTGGCCTGGATGAGATATCCTGGCTACTCGTACGCAGACATCCCAACAGCTGGCGATTAAATAGAAATTGTAATATTGTGATGCTGAATTAAACTTTGTAACATGTATGGTGATTATTAAAAAATATATACGCATTAAAACTGAGCTGATAACGAAAATGGGTTAATAAGCACAGCTCCAAATAAAATAAAATAAAGGATAGGTGTTTGTCAGACTGAGGTGATGGTGTCCCTCACTGCGAGTGTATAGATTCTGTATAATCATAATCACCACCTAAAGTGCTATGTGAAATTGAGATGTCTGTTGTTTCAAGCTGAAAGTAAATAAAAGCAGTACATAAAGTTACGTATGATACGAAAACAAGTTACCTTTCCACCTGTCAACCACTCTGACCCTTCTGTGGATTCTGACAGGTTGATGACATCACCATCACTATTTTTTAAAAGAACAATTAGTAAGTACCAGTTCTAAATCTCCACTATATTCACCTCTGGAAGTCATCTTCGTACAAACCATCCACCTTGGACTTGTTCTTTCTAAGCTCCTCCCCTCCAGCCAGTCCTTTAAGAGCAGCCGCAGGATCTGTTTTACCGTCGTCAAGGTGCCTATTAAGAAATAACCAGTGTGTGAAGTGTACTAGCAAGGTGAGGAAGAATGGGGACAAGGGTTTTGTTGTAAGAATTGCGTACTAGCTAGTGTGTGCACAAAGTGCATTAATTTATACTATATCTACACTGTGGTGTAATATCTACACTGTGGTGTAATACCTTCACTGTGGTGTAATACCTACACTGTGGTGTAATACCTACACTGTGGTGTAATACCTACACTGTGGTGTAATATCTACACTGTGGTGTAATACCTACACTGTGGTGTAATATCTACACTGTGGTGTAATATCTACACTGTGGTGTAATACCTACACTGTGGTGTAATATCTACACTGTGGTATACTAGCTATGCTGTGTGGTGCCCTAGGAGCCATCTATTTGTCACTTACTTTGGCCCTTTTGTATGTGGCTTGGAGGAATCCTCAAAGAATCGATCCAGATCAGAACTGTCAGGGCTGCCATGTTCCTGGTCTGAATGCGGTGGTGGTCTATCCAACAGCGTAGAATCTCTAGTGACACTTAGTAGATCTTCTTTCGACTTCTTGGTCCCAGACTGCTTTACCGAACCACCACTATCTTCTCTGTTCAGCTTCCCAGTGGAAGCCTCTTGGATTATCCCTCTTCGACCGCCTCCTCCCACCGCTGATCCAGCATCAGTCCTTAACAACTCTGTGCTTGCAACGGCTGGTGTTGCAAATGTCACTGGTGTGCTAGGACTGTCTGGTATTTTCAACCTGGATGGTTGTTGCTGACATGCTGCTCTCTCCAGAATTTGTGTCAACAAGGGAGTGTCATTACGTCCCGCATCGAGTCCAATTGAACTAGCAAGCCCATCTCTTCCAGGATAAGAAGTCAGCTATGAATAGTAAGGGTACCCACGTTACACTCAAGGGAACGCAATGGCACCAAAGAGCATACGATGTTAGTTTCAGGATCAAAAACAGCACACGTGAAATCCAATTCGAAGTGCTCTAAAAACTCGCGGACAATTCCAGCTGCCAATTGCCCTGATGCACGAGAATATAAGTATAAGGTGATACATCTAGTTGATGGTCGTGCCGATCAAAAGAGCTGACCTTCTTTTGTCTGGAGGTAGTCCCTCAACCTTCTGTTAACAAAGGCGTGTGGTGTCTGTATCGGAGCACACAGCTACCAACATAGACGAGCTAATTATCACTAACCTCCTTTGATTCCTGTTCTTCAAGGGCTACAAAAACGCTTGCTCGCAGCTGGGCCTGCAAACCAACATAAGCCGCTTTTTACACGAAGTATTTAGGGTACACAAAAAGCGTTATCGAAGTTGCACAGTGCAAGGTGTACTGGCCTCTCTGAAAGTCCAGAACGACACTTTAAAACTCACCCGGATTTTTCCAAGCACTCCTTTGTTTTCTAATATCTGCGTAACTAGATCTCTCAACTCCACATCCTCTTCACCCGCCATTTTTCCTATAAAACTTATACATATTAAACTTAATAATTAATCTCACAGCCACCATGTGTATGCGGTGTGAAACATAAACCCCCCCTTTTTTTATTTCACTTCAAATACTGATGGCTCAGCTTCCGCTTTTCTATAAGAACGGGAAGGCCGTGGGACCTGGCGGAAGCGCTGCGAGACGATGGAAAGACGTTTACCTCCTTGTGGTCATCCTCGTAGCCTTCATGGTCATACTCTCAGGGATTGTTTGGTTCGTTCCCATTCCGGAAGAAGGCGTCAGCTACGAGGACACGGCAGCCCGCTTTGAGGGTCCCGCAGACACCTCAGGGAGCCAGACCGAATCGCCCATGATTGATCCGAACGAGGCGCAGCATCCACCGCAGCAACAGGAACTGGAGCCTCACCTCGACCCTCCTGCGAACGTGCACCTCGGCGACCAGAAGACAGCTGGAGGCGCCACGCCCGCCGATCACACGACCGTTGATCCCGCGGGGGGCAATCAGGAGGGGTCGACGGTTGTGACCGTTGAGAAAGCCGCTACTGACGATCAGCAAGGGAAGGAGAACAAAGCCAGAAGGCTGAAGGTTGTCGAGGTCAGAACGCGTAGTGTGTCTGGGGACGTGCTATGTGTTTTGAACAGAGGTGTGTTTGTGTGTATTTATGTATCATTGAAGCACATAGATATATATGTGTGTGTGTGTGTGTGTGTGTGTGTGTGTGTGTGTGTGTGTGTGTGTGTGTGTGTGTGTGTGTGTGTGTGTGTGTGTGTGGCTATGTTATGAATGTGGTCTGTATGGGTGCGTACATGTACATGCCGTGTCTACACTGGTTATGGGTGAATTGCAACTGTGATCGTCCCTTTTTTTTTTAATATTCAGATGATCAAACTTGCCTGGGGCGGATATGTGAAGTACGCATGGGGGGAAAATGAGCTGTCCCCATTGGCCAAGCGTGGTCACTCGGCCTCCGTATTTGGCTCCACCCCCATGGGCGCTACCATTGTGGACAGCCTCGACACACTCTTCATTGCGGGCCTGACGGAAGAGTTCAATCGAGCCACTGAGTGGGTGCGGTCATCCCTGGACATCAGCAAGGTGAGATGGAGTATGTAGGAAGGGGAGGAGGAAGAGAGGGTAGGGGTGTGAGGGGAGGGGAGAGGCATTGAGGAAGGGAGGAAGAGAGGAGCACACAGGAAGAGTGGGTGGAGATGGAACAAGGTCTTTGATGTAAGGATTGTCTTCATCTTGCTTGCCCCTGCATTTCCCAGGTCTATTCTGATGTCTCTGTCTTTGAGTACAATATTCGCTTTGTGGGAGGACTGCTGAGTGCGTATGCTTTAAGCAAGAACGAAGTAAGATTGGTGCCCTTCATGTCAGACCCCTCTCATGTCATGTGACTTCAGACCTTCCCATGTCATGTGACTTCATACCCCTCCCATGTCATGTGACTTCAGACCCCTCCCATGTCATGTGACTTCAGACCCCTCCCATGTCATGTGGCTTCAGCCCCTCCCATGTCATGTGGCTTCATACCCTTCCCATGTCATGTGACTTCATACCCCTCCCATGTCATGTGACTTCATACCCCTCCCATGTCATGTGACTTCAGACCCTCCCATGTCATTTGACTTCATACCCTCCCATGTCATGTGTGTCATGTGACTTCATACCCTCCCATGTTATGTGTGTCATGTGACTTCATACCCTCCCGTGTCATGTGGCTTCATACCTTGATGTCGTGTGACATTCGTACATGTTTTGTTGCTCCAGCTCTTTTTGAAGAAGGCAGAAGAGGTGGCAGACAGACTGCTTCCGGCGTTTGGAACATCATCGGGCATACCATATGCTATCGTCAACCCTGCATCGTATGTCTGTGGAGGGAAGGAGGGTTGGGCTGTAGTTTAGGGGGAGGAGCAGTGGCAAGGGGAGGGGCAGGGCGTTAGTTTACAGCTTCTATATATGGTCATGTTGCACTCGGCATTCATTGTCTGTGTGGAATACCCTCCCACCTCCTTCCACACCCACTTTCAAGTTAATTATAATTAGTAGTTTGGCACAGGCAATACATAACCCTAGGTCCCTCCCCCTTCCAGAGGTGCAGCAAAGAATTGGGGCTGGGCTTCAGGGGGCAGTTCTATCCTAGCTGAATTTGGATCACTTCATCTTGAATTCCAGTATCTCACCTATGCCACCAAAAAACCAATCTATTTGGAGAAGGTTATTAATTTTTTTCCCCCTGCAGATGTTGCTTAACTCTTGCTCTCTTCTTCAGGTTAATAAAATTAGGAAGCACTTGCAGAGCCTTGATAAGTCAGATGGATTGTATCCAAATTTCCTCAATCCACACAGTGGAACATGGGGATCTGGTAAGTGACAAATTGAGAAATCTGCATACGTGGGTGGGGTGTAGGGCAGTTTAATACTGGACTGTAGTGTGAGATGGTTTGGTGATGAGGTGGTTGTGTACACAGGATCAGGTGTGGGTGTGGTAGTCTGCAGCAGTCTCAGGCAGTGTGGTTGGTTCTGTGAGATATGGAAGGACCTATGGGTCTGTAGATTATAACTTGGTGTATGGGGAGGGGGGGGCAGTGACCTTAATGGCAGTGAGGTGTGGTTATGTGTATACTAGAGTCACAGCTGATGCCTTTGAATACACTGCAGCTCATATATCAGTTGGGGCTCTTGGGGACAGCTTCTATGAATACCTCCTCAAGTCGTGGCTTGGGACCTCAAAGGCTGACACAGTAGCAAGAGACATGTACTATGCTGCAGCAGATGTGAGTGGTGGGCAGGACACTGCTTCTGACATGGGGGGGGGGGAGGGAATTAAGGGTTAAAGAAATCACACATCTTCCACAGGGTATCTTGAATAAGCTGGTCAGGAAATCATCCAATGGTCTCACAATGCTCGTGGACCTCAAGAATGGTATGCAGGAAGGGAAGATGCAGCACTTGGTATGTCTTCTTTTAAAAGGCTGTGGATGTTTTTGTCACATGCTCTGATTATTACCATTATTTTGAAGGCCTGCTTCGCTGGTGGCATGCTGGCCTTGGGTGGTGCACATGCCACCAATGGCAAGGGGGCAGAGTACATGGAGGCAGGGAAAGAGGTCACTCGTACCTGCCACGAGTCTTACCATGGCACTGGTAAGCCGCTAAAAGTCTCAGGTGGTGACAGTTTTATGTACCCTGTGTTGTGTGTATGTGTAGCTTCAAAGCTGGGTGCTGAGGCTTTTGAGTTTGATGGTAGCCAGCCTGTGACCAGGACAAATGAAAGGATGTACCTGCTCAGACCTGAGACAGTGGAGAGTTTCTTTGTCATGTGGAGGCTGACCCACAACGAGATGTACAGAGACTGGGGGTGGGAGGTGGTGCAGGTGAGTATTTTATGGAGGTGGGGGAGGGGAGATGGTAATATTGTAAATCACTATGGAGTGGGTTTTCAACTGGATAAGATAATAAACTCATCACCAAACTCTTTAATAAACACTGTGACCTCATCACCAGGCTCTATAATAACCAGTATGACCTCATCACCAGGCTCTTTAATTATTATGACCTCATCACCAGCTCTTTAATAACCAGTGACATAATCACCAGCTCTTTAATAACCAGTATGGCCTCATCACCAGCTCTTTAATAACCTGTATGACCTCGTCACCAGGCTAATTAATAACCTGTTTTGTGATCTCATCACCAGGCTCTTGAGGAGCAATGCAAAACAGATGCTGGCTACTCGGGGATACGTGATGTGTACAGTAACCGTGGTGACAAGGATGATGTGCAGCAAAGCTTCTTCCTGGCAGAGACGCTCAAGTACCTTCTGCTGCTCTTCAGTGATGACAGCGTCATTCCTCTAGACTCATGGGTCTTCAACACTGAAGCCCACCCCATGCCAGTACTACCGGAAATCCCCCAAACACAATGACATCATGGTTATTTTACTCCATATTTGACAACCCCACTATATTTGGAAGATGACTGGTAACCCAAAAGTCTGTACAGGTGGTGGCATTATATTGCATCAGGCTGTTGGTGCAAGACCATGTTGACTTGAAGTGTGAACCCTAGCTAATTGTAATATAAGGAATGTGATAGGCGTGGCACTTAGCCCGCGTTCAGCTCTAGTAGGGCCTCAGGGTGCAGGCCAAGTTCCTCATCACCCACTTGCTCTGGCCCACTTCATTGCTGGATATGTTCAGTGTGAATAGTGGACTGGAGTGGCTTCTGTTTGATACGTACACAGGGCACTGGTATAGGTACGGCCCTTTTGCCTCTGTTTGCTGGCTGACAGGCAGCTCTGGCTTGGCAGTGATGATAAGGTGGAGGAGAGGGAGAGGGGTAGGAATGGGGGGCTTTGGTGGGACGTCACGGAGCTCCAGGGTGGCGGTTTTTTCGAAGCCTATTCCCCAGAGGTACACCCCATGAACAAAGAGCTCTCCCTCAGCTGGGGGATCACGTATCTACACAGAGGGAAAGAGGTAATGGAACAGGTTGGGACTGGGGATGAGTAAGATATATGGCATACAAGGAATGATATCTACTGGGACTGGGGACGAGGTAAATACATACATGGTCTTTGTCCCTTGCAGTGAGGTCAGCAACAAACATGATCTGTTCAGCAGGTCCACACAGAGAGCAGCAGGACTTGATAACACTCTGCAACACATAATTGTTGCGGATTATCTCACCCTGAGAGCATTTCTTTTCTCTCCTACCTGCTCAACTACATTGAGAAAAGCTTGTGGGTTGAAAAATCCACCAAGCCAGTAGGTGGGTGTCTTTGCAAGCCCTCCCGTGAGGACACGGTCGATGTGTGTAAACCGTTGAATCAAATCCCGGACCCAGTCCTTGAGTGTCCAGTCTCCAGGTGGAGCTGAGGGGCCAACCTGTTCCAACCAGTACTTTGGGACACTCAGGGTTAGTATGGACAGAGCCAAGTCAACCAGGTGTGGGTGTTCCGAAAGGACATCTCCAAAGCAGTTAGGGGAGATAACATTCTGTAGGTCCTGTGTATGAAGAAATGTCTGATGAGACTGTGTGTGTGTGTGGGAGGAGGTGGGGGCAGCAATGGGAGGAGGTGGGGGCAGCAATGGGAGGCGGTGGGGGCAGCAATGGGAGGCGGTGGGGGCAGCAATGGGAGGAGGTGAGGGCAGCAATGGGAGGAGGTGGGGGCAGCAATGGGAGGAGGTGGGGGCAGCAATGGGAGGAGGTGGGGGGCAGCAATGGGAGGAGGTGGGGGCAGCAATGGGAGGAGGTGGGGGCAGCAATGGGAGGAGGTGGGGGGCAGCAATGGGAGGAGGTGGGGGCAGCAATGGGAGGAGGTGGGGGCAGCAATGGGAGGAGGCTTACTTGAAGACTGGTGTGTATTGCTTGCAAGCACTGAGTCATCTTGTCAGACTCCTCATGAATGAAGAGAGCAAAGGGAGACTCCAGACCATGTTTTTTCAAGCGTTCCAACACAACATTCTGTTGTGTGTATGTGTGTATGTGTGTGTATGTGTGTATGTGTGTATGTGTGTATGTGTGTATTTGTGTGTATGTGTGTATTTGTGTATTTGTGTGTATGTGTGTATTTGTGTGTATGTGTGTATTTGTGTGTATGTGTGTATTTGTGTGTATGTGTGTATTTGTGTGTATGTGTGTATTTGTGTGTATGTGTGTATTTGTGTATTTGTGTGTATGTGTGTATTTGTGTGTATGTGTGTATTTGTGTGTATGTGTGTATTTGTGTGTATGTGTGTATTTGTGTGTATGTGTGTATGTGTGTATTTGTGTGTATGTGTGTATTTGTGTGTATGTGTGTATTTGTGTGTATGTGTGTATTTGTGTGTATGTGTGTATTTGTGTGTATGTGTGTATTTGTGTGTATGTGTGTATTTGTGTGTATGTGTGTATTTGTGTGTATGTGTGTATTTGTGTGTATGTGTGTATTTGTGTATTTGTGTGTATGTGTGTATTTGTGTGTATGTGTGTATTTGTGTGTATGTGTGTATTTGTGTGTATGTGTGTATTTGTGTGTATGTGTGTATTTGTGTGTATGTGTGTATTTGTGTGTATGTGTGTATTTGTGTGTATGTGTGTATTTGTGTGTATGTGTGTATTTGTGTATTTGTGTGTATGTGTGTATTTGTGTGTATGTGTGTATTTGTGTGTATGTGTGTATTTGTGTGTATGTGTGTATTTGTGTGTATGTGTGTATTTGTGTGTATGTGTGTATTTGTGTGTATGTGTGTATTTGTGTGTATGTGTGTATTTGTGTGTATGTGTGTATTTGTGTGTATGTGTGTATTTGTGTGTATATGTGTATTTGTGTGTATGTGTGTATTTGTGTGTATGTGTGTATTTGTGTGTATGTGTGTATTTGTGTGTATGTGTGTATTTGTGTGTATGTGTGTATTTGTGTGTATGTGTGTATTTGTGTATTTGTGTGTATGTGTGTATTTGTGTGTATGTGTGTATTTGTGTGTATGTGTGTATTTGTGTGTATGTGTGTATTTGTGTGTATGTGTGTATTTGTGTGTGTGTATTTGTGTGTATGTGTGTATTTGTGTGTATGTGTGTATTTGTGTGTATGTGTGTATTTGTGTATTTGTGTGTATGTGTGTATTTGTGTGTATGTGTGTATTTGTGTGTATGTGTGTATTTGTGTGTATGTGTGTATTTGTGTGTATGTGTGTATTTGTGTGTATGTGTGTATTTGTGTGTATGTGTGTATGTGTGTATGTGTGTATTTGTGTGTATGTGTATTTGTGTGTATGTGTGTATTTGTGTGTGTATGTGTGTATTTGTGTGTGTATGTGTGTATTTGTGTGTGTATGTGTGTGTTATGTGTGTGTGTGTTGTGTGTGATGCTTTAGTGGCATTATTCGTGCACAGATGTGTCACCTTCTTCCAGCCAGTTGGGATGACCTCCATCAGCTTATCAACAGACCGCAGTAGGGGCAGCTCCCTGAGGAGCGAGGAGTCATTCCCAAGGGAGTGCAGGACAGCCTTGGGCACAGCAGACAGGTTGAGCTCCATGATCTGTGCTGCGGCCGGCAGGGGTGCCGCCATCTTGTCAAGCAGCAGGTTGTGCGGCTGCGACAGCCTGCTGAGATGGGCACCCATAACGGAGGTGGAGGTGGAGGTGGAGCTGATGGTGAGCCTCCTGTACGACTGGATGACAGAGGGACTGCGCAGGGTGGGTGTGGCTGTGGGCTGGGCCATGTGCTGGTCCAACACGCTGCACAACTTTGACATGTGTGAGAGGAGGTAGTCCATCCACCCCAGCTTGATCTGTCGTGGCGTTACAAAGGAAGAAGGGGGAGAGATAGGCATTAATAGGAACAATAAACGGTAATGGCATTGCTGATAAATGACAGGTGAACAAGAGAAGGAATGGGTGGGTGTAGCATCTTACGATTGGAGTGTAGTGGAAGCCAAATAGATCAGCCGTGAGCACCAGGGGGGGCGTTGCCCCCTCTATGGCCTGGAGCAAGGGGAGGAGTCTAGAGTTGGGGGTGAAGAACAGCGCAGGTATGTAGTAGTGGCCGTGTTCCCTTCGGGGCCCCCCAGGGTGGATCCAGTAGTCCACCAGGGAGGACAGCAGAAGGATGTCCACACCACTAGTGATGGCTGCTCCATAGAACACCTTAAGTTAGCGCAAGGCAGATATATACATGTACACATAATGAACATCCCTCACACACGTGGACACACCAGCCTTCTAACCTCGGATATCATAAACCGAATACCTGTCCATGACACGGGCCTGACACCACTTAGCCCTGTTAACCCTGGGGCAGCCTGCTCTGAAGCCCTGAACTCTTGGGCAACGTAGCTCAATGCATCCTAAGCAGGTAAGGAGGTACACATTGGAAGGAGATATATGTACCCCACAATGATAACAGGATGTACATATGCACTGCATAGGCATAGATGAGAGGAGAGCGTTGGTCTTTATAATGTACATACCACAAGGTCCGTCTGAGTCCAGACATAATCTTTAGTCCAGGCATGGGGGTACACGTCCCTCCTGAGCCGCAGCAGGGTGTGAAGCATGCAGATGTTGTGCAGGAGGGGCAGGTACTCTGGCCTCGAGCTAATGTTGAAGGCCACGGTCGCAGCCGTGGATATGTTATGTAGCATGGTGGCCCTCAGTGACTGCAGAGCAATTAGCACAGGGATGAACCCAACATTCCGTTTGGCAGAGGGAGTACCCCACTTACCTTGGGGGAGTCGGTGGACACTTTGGTGACCCTGTGGAGGAGTGCTGTGGGGAGGGTGTGGTCAGCATGGCTGGAGAGCCACAATCTCCAGTCCCCTCCTCTGTCTGGGTGGTGCTCCATCATGGTCACCAGCTGGGCCAGGAGAGGTGGGGAGGTGTGGATGTTGTGCAGGAGGAGCCAACACCCTTGGCTTTGGGCCTGCTCCATGCACTTCTCCATGGAGGTAAGCTCTTCTGCCCCAGTGCCATGAAAGGTGAACGTCACCAGTGTCCTCTGGGCATATAGTGTGGAGGAGCAAGTGACCAAGTACATGTACAGCACACACTCCCCCACATCCCCCACACTCCCCCCACACTCCCCCACACATCCCTCACACACCCCCACACATCCCCCACACACTCCCCCACACATCCCCCACACATCCCCCACACACTCCCCCACACACTCCCCCACACATCCCAACACACCCCACATACTCCCCCAGACATCCCCACACACAGCACTTCAAGCAGAACCATTTATACACTATAGGCTGCACATGGCATGGTACACTAACATGTTATGTTGCACACACACACACACACACACACACACACACACACACACACACACACACACACACACACACACACACCACATATGCCCTACCCTACCTGTGATCTTGAAGCCATTTGCTTCAACCTTGTCAAAAGAAGGTTTGGGTCTTCCCTATACACCAGCAGGCACACATGACCTGGCCTGAAGCCTTTGGTGAGCCGCCCAAAGTCTACAGGAGTGTCATAGGCCAATCTTTTGGGGAGAGGAGGGGAGGGAAAGAGGTTGAGAAACATAGGCGAGCAGAGGGGATAGAAGAACATAGGGAGGGGAGCAGAGGGGATAGAGGAACATAGGGGAGGCGAGCAGAGGGGAAGGGGATAGAGGAACATAGGGGAGGCGAGCAGAGGGGATAGAGGAACATAGGGAAGGAACACAGCATGCAGTAAAGGCTACACTATAGATGTTTTTTTCTCTCTTACTTATTAGCTTTGGGGTCCAACACAGAAGAGATAAATGCCATGATGCACTGGGTAGCTCTCTCCGGCCTCATAGCCTTCAAGATCAGCAGCTGCTGTAGAGGAAACAGCCTACACCAAGCAGGAGCTTAATACACACAAGTACCCTCACGTAGGAGATGACATACTTGTATCCAATGCCTTCTGATATGGTGATGGTCTCAGGTGCTACACTTTCCCCCACCGACCTCCAGAATGCCTCCTTGCTGTCCTTACTGATTCGTTCCAAGATCTCTTGGATCCAATCGAAGTTGGATGCCATCATCTGGGAATGTTATGTAACCATTGTCAGTGGAAGGGGAGAGGAGGTGGGTGGTGATGAGGAGGAGGTGGGTGGTAATGAGGAGGAGGTGGGTGGTAATGAGAGAGGAGGTGGGTGGTGATGAGAGAGGAGGTGGGAGGTGATGAGAGAGGAGGTGGGTGGTGATGAGAGGAGGTGGGTGGTGATGAGAGGGGAGGTGGTGATGAGAGAGGAGGTGGGAGGAGGTGGGTGGTGATGAGAGAGGAGGTGGGAGGAGGTGGGTGGTGATGAGAGACTCACCAGCAACATCTGCCACTGTGCATCAGTCATCCAGTCAAAAGGCTTTCTCCCAAAGCTAATGAAAGACCCTCCCCCTGCTCCACCTCCACCCTCCTGGGCCACTCCCTTCACAGCAAACTGACGACCAGGTGTTGGTGACACAAGAAACTCCCTTTCCTCCTTTGTGGCTTGGCCTCTGCTGGCTTCAATCTGCAATAAGATTAGAGGCTACTGATTCAGAACTGTGCCACTTCTACAAGTACAGGTAGGCCTACAATGTTATTCTTACATGTCATTTATAGACCCTTTTCCATTGTGGGCGTATAAACAAATAAACGTCATAAAATGTGGGCATATAAACAAAATCAACGTTACGTCAGCGTCACATGCACGTCCAAAACAAAACAAAAATTGTTGTGCAATTGGGAAGTTAGTAGTGAGCACATGGAAGAAGCTATTTCGATAGAAATGTTAATCTGGCCATTTTGTTTCACAGTGCCACATGGGTTAGGAAAAACATCTTCATCCACTTGCAGCTTCTGAAAATATCCTCTTTGCGCCAAAAGATCCAAACCATTAAGATATATATGTATATGTACGATATCAAATGCATGGTTTTGGGTGTGCACGTGACATTTATATGTTTATACGCCCCATGTCTTATGACGTTTTCTATTTATACACCCACATATTATGACGTTTATTTGTTTATACACCCACAATGGAAAAGGTCCATACAAACCACGTCAATTTTGGGTAATGTAAACACTGCATTTTTTAAAACCATGCACCAACACCCGCCTCCACCATATGACCTCTGTCACGTGGTCACCCAAGCATACCACCTAAGCCTAGTGGTCACCCTAATGACCATCATCAAGCAAGCTGCTCACTTGTGCATACCTCAAGTGCCAAAAGGAGGGAGAAAACAAATCTGTCTTTCTCCAGGTAGCCCCTCAGGAAGTGTGTATGAATGCTGTGTATCATCTTCTGGACTGTCTCTTCACCTTGGACTCGACTGCAGGGAACACTATGAACCACAGCGTGTGTGCACCCCCCCCCCCTCCCCTCCCCTCCCAACACTTACGTTCCAGCCTGCTCCACAAAGGTGAGGAAGACATACAGGACATAGCTGAAGGAGGTCCAGTACACAGAACGCAGTGCACCCATGGCTAGGACCACCTCTACGATGACACTGGCCTGGTTGGCCATGGTGTGGAGGTTTGTGAAGTGGTGATCGTTTGTCTGGCCAGCAACTAGTGCTTGAGACATACTGAAAGTGAAAAATAAATCCTGGTATCATACAAAATGGTTATTCATTCATTCATAAGGCAGTATTACGAGTACGTACATGTACATATACTAACTGTGATATGGTGCATGTGAATGTACTGCACACATATGCATATGTCTGCACATGGTGGTAGGTGTACACAGTACACTGCTAAATATAACTGAAAGTGAAATGTGCTAGCAGAGGACCTTTCTTGGGCATCTTCGCGGGCCTTGTTGAGCTGCAGCAGGCTCTTAGCAGTCCTCTGGTCCTCCCAGTCCTTCCCTGCCAGAAGCCTCAACATGTCTTCCTCCACACTGACCAGCTTGAGGGCTTGGGTGTGCACCACCTGAGTGGAAGAGAAGGGATCTATCACAGGGGTAGGGGAGGGTGTGGAGCATCTAGGGTACATGGCTGATACAGGGGAGGGTGTACGTGGACCATCTAGGGCACCTCTCTCCCTCTCTCCCTCCCTCTCCATTCCTGCTTCTTGCCTTCTTCAGTTGTTGCCTCTCCTCAAAGGTCTTGGCGTTGTGTAGCTTCAAAGCCTGATCGAGCAAGAGTCCCTCCAGCCCTTCTCTTTCTGGTCTGAATACTATCAGGTTGGTGAGTGATGCAACCTCTGCAGGAACAGCAGTGACTGCATCAGCTGTTGTCAGAAACAGCCTGAAAAGAGAGGAATCCACAACAATATAAAGTACACTCTCTATTCTCCCCCTCCCATCCCCTCCTCCCTCCCACCCTCCCTCCCTCCCTCCCTCCCTCCCACCCTCCCTCCCTCCCTCCCTCCCTCCCTCCCTCCCTCCCTCCCTCCTCCCTCCCTCCCATCTTACTGGAATTGGGGACTACATTCGATTTTCTTCTCTCCAACCTGCACAAAGGAATGCTTACTATAGCTCACAGTAAGATGCCCCCACTGCACTCACAGTGATCTTCAGTGGTCCCTGGGCACCATGTAGCTGCTCCCTGTAGTGAAGGACATCCATCCATAGCTTGTGTGTGGGCAGGTCAGCAGTCTCCACCTCAGACACCACCAGCGAGGTACCTTCAGTCATGCACTTCCACAGACAATCCAAGATGTCTGGGCCCTGTTAATAAAAATAATTACATGTACATGCACACACATACACACATACATGTACATGTATACACGCATACACACATATACATGCACATGCATACATTTATACACACATACATGTACATGTATACACACATACACACGCATACACACACACACACACACACACACACACACACACACACACACACACACACACACACACACAGTGGCACTAAATTTGGCCACAAACTGAAATGCTCATAATTTAGAAGACAAATCTATGTACACCCCATGAACAGATACATTACATCATCAAGGGACTGGCAAATTGCCACCATAGACATAACATGTTACATAATATTTGTATGTATAGCTGACTGCACATAAACATCCCTATACACATCACATGACTGCACATACACATCCCTATACACATCACATGACTGCACATACACATCCCCATATACATCACATGACTGCACATACACATCCCCATACACATCACATGACTGCACCACCATATATATTACATACTCATACACATGGCATAACCATACACATCACCTGACTCTATGTATCACATGACCATACACATCATCACATGCCCGCATACCCACCTTGTACTTTGCAAAAACAGTTGCACCTTCACGAGCCCTCAACCACTGCACAGCTAGACCCAGCTTGTCAACAATCAGTGGCCAAGCTGGCACATAGGGGTGTATAGCGAGGCTAGCACTGATCTGGGTGGACAGGTCCTGGGGAAGGCTTTCAGCACTATTCAGGTGGTGGACCAACGTCTGTCAAAACAAAGCAACATGTAGCTAAACAAAATGAATATGTGTGTGCATAGTGTGTCTACATTGGTGTGCATGGATGTGTGTGGTGTGTGCATCTGTGTATCTACATTGGTGTGTATGGATGTGTGTGGTGTGTATGGATGTATATCTACATTTGTGTGTGTATGTGTCTCAGAATGTAGGATGCAGATTTCAATGGTTAGATCTACACGTACACCTAATTAGACAATTACACTTTGTATTACCTTAACAAGGTTATAAACAATCTTCAGTTAGTGGGACTCATGCTTGTGTGTGTGTGTGTGTGTGTGTGTGTGTGTGTGATGCATTCTAAAGGTTACATACATGATAAAGAAAAAAACTGTTATATAATAGTGTGCGCAATATTTTTCATTTCAATGACAGATACTTTAATCTAAACAATAAATCAGAACACGTTGGTTTGTCAGTAGTTAAAAAAAAAACTTAAGATTCATGACCCTGAACCACCAATTTAATGAACTTAGTTAGTTTGCATTTCATTCATATTAGATGTCTATTGAAATTTTGCATTTTATTACTAGTTATTGTGGCAATGATCTTATTATCAGCGTTAGTACTCTGGTCTGCATTGGGAGGGTTGCGGGGGCAGTACCTCTCCAAGGATGAAGTTAGGCAGCTGAGAGAGCGAAAGGAGGCTAATCTGTTCAGAATGGCCATCGACTATCAGGGATGAGCACACTGACTTCAGAGAGGCAAACACCTTGTGCCTAGTTGGCAGGAAGGGGAGGAGGGCAAGCCCACATGACCTACGAGCACACGCGCATAACATATAACTACACAGCTTACCTTGCATTGGTGGACAAAGGCCCGCAGTAAACACTGACAGCAGAAGCAAGGACACAGTCCACTAAGAGAGACTGTGATGGAAGGGAGTTCAGTTTCTTCTGCCACGCTTCCTGGCATGGCTTCAAGCTGAAACCATTAAGAGGAGAAACAAAATGAAAACAGAAGCAAAAACCTCTGCTTTACCTCTCCAGCAGATGGTTTGATGAACGGAGCTTGTCGGCTATGGTCTGGTAGGACTGGCTTAAGGTGTGCCTGTCTACCACCACCTTGTCAAAACCTTTCTTCATCTCCTGGAGCTGTTGCTGCAGCTGAAGCACCTCCTCCTCTGACACCTCCACCTCCTCCACCACCTCCCCCAGGTTGGGCGGGGATGACTTCCGCTCTGGAAGCTGAGAGCTCGCCAACATGGATGCTTCGAGATTTGAAAGTTCTTGTTTTAACCTAACGTACAAGAAACACAATATCACACACAACCACACATAAATACACACACACACACACACACACACACACACACCACACACACACACACCACACACACACACACACCACACACACACACACACACACACACACACACACACACACACACACATATACCATATCATACCATACCATACATACATACTGTACATTGTATATACAGGGGTTCCTCAATCAAGGAAAATTGTACCACAAGCAGTTAATTAACTGGTAATTGTAAAAAGTTCTAACAATGAAATTTTAATATAATGGTTAATTAATATTGATAAAAGTCTCAAGACCTATTCATTATAAATGTTAATAAATGGGTGGTTAGTCAAAAGCTGCAAATTGGATTTAATTATGTGCTTCTGTTTAGAAGTTGTTCAAAATTGAAATCTTGATTTTTTGATTTTCGCAATGTACTTGATTTAGGGGCCATTGTATCTTGATTTAGTGGTTTGAATTTATTAATAAATTTGGCAAGAAAATATTGGAGCTTTTTGGATGCCTAAAATGATACCTTTTTGATTAGGTGGTATTAATTTGTTTTTGTTTTAATTTCTTTGATTTTATTTTTAAATTAAAATTTCGTTTGTTTACAGCCCGAATTATTAAGCATTTAGCAACAGTTATTAGTTAATTAATAGTTTGTGGTCAATTTATAAACAATTTTCCTTGATCCCTGTACATGCACACATGAAGCAAGGGTTGGTTGGTGCTAACCTTTGGATCTTCTCTGTAACAACCTTAAATGGTTTGAAGGACTTTGTATATATCACTATGGCAACAGCAAAGGAGCACAGCACAGACACACACTCAGCCGCATGCTTCGCCATGCGCTCAGTGATTAGTTCAGGATGGGCACCACCAGTCTGGCTGTTAGCGCCTGATGATGGGGTCTCCTCAGCAACCTTGGACGTGGCCAGTCTGGACTCTATCAGGTTGACTGCATCAGGCGACAAGCCCTCCTCCCATTTGAGGCTGTTGATGAGGTCCAGGAAGTTCTGGGAGTCTCCTATTGCCAGCTGGATGGACAGCCATTGCTTGCTCTCCATCTTGGCATTCTGTGCAGATGGAGTACCACCACTTGTCCACCTTATGGAGGAGGGTGTCTGACCTAGAGGGAGGGAGGGAAGGAGAGAGGAAGGAGGGAAGGAGGAAGAGAGGGAGGAGGGAGGAGGGAGGAGGGAGGAGGGAGGAGGGAGGAGGGAGGAGGGAGGAGGGAGGAAGGAGAGAGGGAGGAGGAAGAGAGGGAGAGAGGGAGAAGGAAGAGGGGAGGAGGGAGGAGGGAAACAATGAGGCAGGAAGAGAGAATGAAGAAGGGAATAGTATTATGCCTAACTTCAGGCTATACCTATAGATGAAGCAACCGATTTGGCCTGGGATGTAAACGGTTCTATCCCGGCACCATGCTGGTGGAGGAGTGTTATGATGAGGTCCATAATGATCCCCACCAGTGCGGGGGGGCTGTTCAGCGACTTGATTTGGTCAATGGTGTTGCGATCAATCTTGTTCTGCCACTGGATGGCCTGGGGAGGAGAATGCACAAAGTGACACCCATGCCTTTTTTTAAAAAATGAAGCCACACCCCTTAACCCCTTGCCTGCTGCTTGGTCTCCATCACCGCCTTCTTTGCTACTTGCTCCTCCTCCTCTGCCCTGAGGAGGGACTCCTTCACCCTCTGGATGAGTACCTCCAGTCTAGTGGTCCTGGGTCCCTTGCCGTCCCCAAAGAGGGCCAATAGCTCCTCCCCTTTGTCCTCCCCATCGGCCACCTGTCTGTCATGCTCTTTGACCATCTGCATGGCGCTGAGTACTGCCGAGCAGTGACCCAAGAGGGCCTTGCTCTGCTCCACCTGGCAGGCCTGGGGAGGAGGGGAAGAGTGTGACCATCATCCACTAAGGTGCAAAGTGGCACTGACCTCCCAAACCATTTACATTTCCATACATACACACATTCACATGCATGTCTTTAGCTAATTGTATTCACAACACATCAAATCCTACATATGGAGTACTCCCTAATAACACACATGTACACTGACACCCAATGATGACCAGTAAAACAAGCTGACCTTTGCTGTGAGTTCACTGAGGAGTGTAGCCGAGAGCTTGCTGGAGGCCTCTAACTTCTGTGAGAGCTCTCCCAGCTTTGCCTTCATCTCCTCTACCCCTTGCTGGATAGAATGGAGGGTCTGCAAGGCCTTGCTGAAGCAGAAGGGAACACCACATCACATGTCCAGTACTAGCCACACGACTCACTAACCAATGACATGCTAGTCACAATGTGTGTAGCCCACAAGCATTGAGTACTACCAGTGTTATACAAACACCCACACATATTACAAATGCGTGCACACATACATACATAAACACACATAATATATATGGACTCAGCATATTCAATCCATACACATCACATAACCTACACCTACATGTATGCACACACACACACACACACACACACACGCCCACAAATTCACACACACCCAACCTCAAGGCATTTTTGGTAGCCTGTATCTCTGCCTTCCTTCTTTTGAAGAACTCACAAAAACATTCGATAAACCTTAGGAAAGTCCTTGGGCCAACATAGGGCACAGCCAGCCTGTTCACCACACCATCCACCTCCTTGGCAAGCTGGGCCACCTTCTCTATGAGACATTCAGTACCAGAGGGCATGGCATCAGGGATGGCCGAGGTGTAGGTAATGAACGGGGCACCAGATCCAGAAGGTGTGGTCTGGATTTCGGGATCCAGACCAGTAGGATGGATTCCGGTCCTGACCAGCTGCCCCGTTTCTTGCATCATAAGACGATGCAGGGAAACAACACACTCCACAAGATGTACCCTGTGTGGGAATAAATACATGTAAGGTTGCTCTTTCTTCTGTGTGTATACTTTACTCAATGGCCAATGCACCTCCTCAAGCTAGCTATTCCCCTTCCTACAGTCATTCACCTCACCATTCTTCCAACAGCCACTTTTCTGGACCACACCCCTAGTCACCACGCTCACAACATGCAACAGTTAATTCTCCCAGTGATTACACATACCTAGTGTCCTCAGAAACTAATGCAGATAGTTCACTGCTGCTAAAGAACTCTTTTGCTGAGTTATGCAAGAACTGGTTTGTCCAGTCACACATTCTGATGAGATGTGTGAACCGCAGCATCCCAGGAAAGTCACTGAAAGTGTGGTGAGAGTGCAGCGGTGTAGTGGGTGTGCAGTGAGTGTGTAGTGGGTGTGAAGTGAGTGTGCAGTGGGTGTGAAGTGAGTGTGTAGTGAATGTGTAGTGGGTGTGTAGTGAGTGTGTAGTGGGTATTCATGAAGTGAGTGTGTAGTGGTTGTGAAGTGAGTGTGTAGTGGGTGTGAAGTGAGTGTGTGTGGGTGTGAAGTGAGTGTGTAGTGGGTGTGAAGTGAGTGTGTAGTGGGTGTGAAGTGAGTGTGTAGTGGGTGTGAAGTGAGTGTGTAGTGGGTGTGAAGTGAGTGTGTAGTGGGTGTGAAGTGAGTGTGTAGTGGGTGTGAAGTGAGTGTGTAGTGGGTGTGAAGTGAGTGTGTAGTGGGTGTGAAGTGAGTGTGTAGTGGGTGTGAAGTGAGTGTGTAGTGGGTGTGAAGTGAGTGTGTAGTGGGTGTGAAGTGAGTGTGTAGTGGGTGTGAAGTGAGTGTGTAGTGGGTGTGAAGTGAGTGTGTAGTGGGTGTGAAGTGAGTGTGTAGTGGGTGTGTAGTGAGTGTGTAGTGGGTGTGAAGTGAGTGTGTAGTGGGTGTGTAGTGGGTGTGAAGTGAGTGTGTAGTGGGTGTGAAGTGAGTGTGTAGTGAATGTGTAGTGGGTGTGTAGTGGGTGTGTAGTGAGTGTGTAGTGGGTATTCATGAAGTGAGTGTGTAGTGGGTATGAAGTGAGTGTGTAATGGGGGTGTAGTGGGTGTGTAGTGGGATATAGTGAGTGTGTCTTAGTTGCTACTCTCCTAACAGAATTAAAGTGTTGCCATGACTACTTACTGTGCCTGGTGTTCAAACAGAGCAGAGTCAGGAGTCAGGCAGAGGATGACCTTGAGGTTGCTGTTGATGCGAGCAGTGAAATAGTGCAGGGGATCCACCTCCTCGCTGGGGAAGTCCCTCTTGATGGAGGGAACCAGGGCCTAACAACAGAGGGTCAACAAAGCTAGGATGATATGCAGACCAAGGGGGGAGGGGCTGGCGAGTACTACACCTCCAATAGTCCATCCATTTCATCATTGGAGAACAGCATGGGGAGTTCCCCACAGGCCAATAGGCTGTTCAGCGTGTCCATCATCCAGCCATTAGACAGATCTCTCTCCTGGTGACAGGGTGTAGTGAGAGGGGATAGTGTGTAATGGCTCTGTGCAACGGCCAACCCTTGTGGGAGGGGAGGGTGTGGTTACCTCTAGGATGACCCCAATCTTCTTGCCCTCAAGTCCAGCTTGTCTGAAAAGGCTTCTCAAACTGTCCTTGAAGGCACACTCCTTGCTCCTGTCCAGGGTGTGAAGGGTGTGGCCAACCAGGTAAAGTGAGAACTTCGCCATGGAGACAAGTGGCTGACCCAGTGACCCAACTAGAATACAATTTCCCCTGAACGATCAAAGAGGAACAAAGAATAAAAAGACAAATAGTTTGAATATTTTGGTACCCTACACAAAATAAAAAAGGAACCCACCGAGGGAAGCTGATTGCCCGATGCAACTTGGCAATGTGCTTGATGACCTCAGTAGACAACACCAGTGGGAGTGGCCCATGTTCCTCGCTATAGCGGGCCAGGTGGTGGCCTAGGAAGGGAAGGAGGTCGGTCCACTGCGACACAGGGTGAAGTGTGACCTGATCATGAGGATCCAGGAGAGAATCATTCTAACACCACAACTTCCAAACATTAGGGGGAAATTACAACATTGGGAACATTAGGGGGAAATTATAACATTAGGGAGGAAATTAAAACATTGGGGGGAAATTACTACATTAGGGGGAAATTATAACATTGGGGGAAAATTACATTAGGGGGAAATTAGGAGGAGGGAAACATTAAGATAATATTAGAAGGCCATCACAATATTGTTGGCCAGAGGCATCACACTGTTAGGAGGCATTAGGAAACACCACAATTCGACAGTAATTTAAAAACATGTAGATTCTGACAAAAGATTTTCCAGTGTGACTTTTGGCACACATAGTAGTCCTGTCTCTTTAAACTCACATTTGCTATTGAGGTGTGCAAATTTGGGGAGCCATCTTGAGCTTTTTGTACCATTTTTGGAATGGTGCTCAATGCCAGTGGTGCTACCGAAACCCCACCAGAAGACAGGAACACCTGACCAAGAGATTCAGCCATTGGTGGTCCCGATGCAAACACACATACACTGTACTTGAACATACATGTAACATATACGTATGCACACACATGGACACCATGTACATACATGCATACCCACACATATACTCATACATGCATACCCACACATACACTCATACATGCATACCCACACATACACTCATACATGCATACCCACACATACACTCATACATGCATACCCACACATACAACACTCATACATGCATACCCACACATACACTCATACATGTACATGCATACCTGCTTTGACACAGAATCAATAAAGCCCTGAAGCCACTGTGAGTCAGCATCCCGGCAAATCCCATCCATAAAGGACCTTTTCATTTCATGACTCCAAAGAAAGCCCATCTCTTCCATGCTAGATACAGCAGGCCATTGCACCAAACCCTGTTCACACAAAAGTGTGTTTGTAAAATCATATACATCCTGATTATACACACAGTGTATGATTTAATACATGCATATTTGTGCATGTGTGTGGGCATATGTATGCTGTGTACATACATATGTGTGCATGTGTGTGTATGTGTATGTATGTGTATGCGTGTGTGTGTGCATGTGTGTGTATGTGTGTGTGTATGTGTGTGTGTATGTGTGTGTGTGTGTATGTGTGTGTGTGTGTGTGTGTGTGTGTGTGTGTGTGTGTGTGTGTGTGTGTATGTACCTATATGTATGCATGCAGGGGACCATGAACCCATCACCAGCCAGTAGGTCCCCCTTACCTGGTACACAGATGCAAGCTGACCCAGGGAGAAGAGATAATGGCACCTCCCTGACATGGTGGAGGCCTTCAAAGCCTCCCGCACAGCGCCATAGACCTCCAGGGAGGCAGAGAGGAGGTCCTTGGGCAGGCTGGGTGGGAAGGAGGTAGGCAGCTGGCTGACCACACCCTAGACGGCAAAGGAGGGAGGAGGAGAAGTCATCCAGATTAAAAACAGACAGGGCACGGAGAAAAAAAAAACCTTTGCACGTCCATGATGGGAAAATTACCTAGAACCAATTGATTCCCGTACAAATGTATGGGGTAAATTATGGTTTCTGTTCCCCACACTATGGGTTTGTGGAACAAAAACCAGTGTGGGAATCAATCTAATCCCGTAAAGTAAAACTTTTCCTGTGAATAGTGTGTGTGTGTGTGTGTGTGTGTGTGTGTGTGTGTGTATGTGTGTGTGTGTGTGTGTGTGGACTATTAGTGTGCACTTACCTCTGTCCATGTGGTCACCAGAGTGGTGAGGCATTGGCCTTTCAAAGCTGGAACATTGATGACAACAAAGTGTCGCTGCAGTCTGGGGTCCAGCCCTCTGCAAGGTGCCTGGTCATTAGCCACAGTGGCAAACACCACTAGGTCCTCAATGGCACACCACTCATTCGGTTTGGCCAGGTTGAACATTCCTCTGTTGTCCATTAGCTGCCTCAAGTACTGTGGAGGGAAAACAAAACGAGGTCGAGTACACGTAGCTGAGACGAAATGGGCTCTAAATGGAGTGCTGCATGTGCTCACCTCATGGAACCCACACTTTTCTTTGTCATAGCCCCTCAGAGGCAGGTGAAGGTCATCTATGAAAAGGTTCATTAACTTTCCATGTTTGGGTCCATATATATAACCTTTTGGAGGTAGGGGGGGAGAAAGGTGGCGACACTATAATAAGCAGCTTGTCAATGCACACACACCTTGTCTGTGATGAAAGTTGACCTGCATGAACTGGTGAAGAGTGGAGGATGAGCTGTGCCCATTCAGGACAATGCGTTTGACCATCTCTGTCTTGCCAAAGTTCAGTGCTACATTGCAGAGTATAGTGTGCAGGCATAAAAACACAGTTTTGAGCACAACCAAAATAAGCACGCAGCGTGTGCACACACAAACACACACACACACACATACACACACATGTATACCCTATGTCGGGAGAGGTGCACACCTTACATACAAACAGTCACGTGCGTGTAAGTGTGGCAAGTTATGTAACACATGTACCTCTGCTGTCAAGGTAGTTGCTGCACAATGTGGTTTTCCCTGCAGCATGGGGTCCACTGAAGATAACACTCCTCTTGGCCATAAGGGCAAGCTCAACAAGAACCTCACAACGAACCTAGAAAAGAAGGAACATACATGCCACTTGTGCATGTAAGTGGTGTGCAACCACTTAAGATGGTTATATAACTCTTAGTTAATTGGTATTAAAATACAAAAATGGTAGGGATTAGTGAAATTTCAAATAAGAAATTCATGAATTAACTACAACAATATAAATGAAAAACTTGAATGTCAAGGTTTTATAAATCTGTGTACATTTATTTATGTGACATTAAGATCTAAAATTGTTTATTTGCACAATCAATTAGTACATAATTAGTCATTGTGTGCAAATGAAGTGCTGTTTCTTAATATTCCTGCCAGGGCAGTGCATAGCCAATTATCATGGCCATTTTATTTCACTTCAGTACAAATTTATTTATGTTATAATACTTAGTGCGAGCTACATGTATCAGAAGAGCCATTTTAGTAAGGTCTGAACCACCACAAGTTGAATGTATAGGTGTAACAGTACATATAATATAATATGATGCATAACAACTAACCAGCCAACCATTGGCTACTGAGTAATTCCTAAGAATCCCACAAATTGTAACAAAAATTAATTATACTGTGCACATAAATGTAACATAGCACTCACTGTATCAGCAGTGTCTACAAAGACATTTCCAATTAGGTCGATATGGGTGTTGTGACCCTCTACCATCCTGTAGAGGGAGGAATCAAATTGATTGAAAACATAGGGTAAGGGCAGGGGGAGGAGGAAGAAGGGATTAGTGTACCTATTCTGCCACACATCCCATTCTCCGGACTCATCAACATAATAGTCAAACACAGAGCACTTTGGATCATCATCAGGGATACTGCAATTCAAGAGATAACATCATCATGACACCCACAACACCCACACCAACACCCACACCAACACCCACACCAACATCCACACCAACATCCACACCAACACCCACACCAACACCCACAACACCCACACCAACATCCACACCCACACCAACATCCACACCAACACCTCCTCTCTACCTGTTGGTCAATGACTTCAGCAGTGCACTAAACTTAAGCTGGTCCTTCTCGTTGGATAGGATGCCTCCATAGCTCCAGATCACACTGAACAAGAAGAGACGCTCAACATGGGTCTCGCTGAACACCTCTGCCGTCTCTGTGTAAGTCTGGGGAGGAGAAGCAGTGGTGAGGTGAAGGGTTGGTTATGTTCCCCTGTTCCCAGTAGTACCTTAATAAGAGAGTTCAGATATGAAAGGCATGTTTCAAAGAGTCCTACTTCACTGGGTACTGGGCGCTGACTGTATGTGTGTGCATGTGTGTGTGCATGTGTGTGTGCATGTGTGTGTTGCGTGTGTGTATGTGTATATGTGTGCATGCATGTGTGTATGTGTGTATGTGTGCATGCATGTGTGTATGTGTGCATGTATGTGTGTATGCATGTGTGTATGTATGTGTGCATGTGTGTATGTATGTATGCATGTGTTTATGTGTGTGCATGAGTGTTGTGCACATGTGTATGTGTGTGCACATGTGTATGTGTGTGTGTGTTTATGCACGTGTGATGTGCTGAGCAAAAAGCCTATATTGCACTTCACCTGCTCTTGTTCAAAACAAAGTCGCTAACGGGGTCCATGATGGTGTTTAGGAACTTCTCCAGACACTGGCACAGAACAAGGAGGCATGCAAAAGGTAAAAACCCGACAAATGGTCACTGCATGCTTTACCTGGACCTCCTGTTCTGATCTCTTGGCAAGCCAAGCAGAGGCAACAGGCTTCCAACCAAGTACTGCCGCATCAAAGCAGACAATGCCCTTTTAGATTTAGATAGAAGAGGAGTGGTAATGTAGTGGTGAGGGGAGGGAGAGGGGAGTGGCATGTGATAGAAGGTGAGGGAGAGGGGAGTGGCATGTGATAGAGGGGAGAGAGAGGGGAGTGGCATGCAGCTTACACAATTGGCAATGGAAGCAGGGGTCTCCTCCGTCAAGGTTCCAGTTTCAAAAAGTAGCTTCATGGAGGCATGATCGATGAAAAGCTGTTCTCCATTTGCAAGCATGATGCCCTTATAGGTGTGAGCAATTGAGTGGTAAAGTGGTCTGTCCATGTTAATGTGTGTGTGTGTGTGTGTGTGTGTGTGTGTGTGTGTGTGTGTGTGTGTGTGTGTTAACCTTGGCTGCACCAAGTAGCCCAGTAATGCAATTTAACCACGATGGGAGAAGTGGGCCATCCATGCATACCCAGGTAAATGTCTGAGTTGTCTGAAACAATACATCAGAAAGTCACAAACACCCTTACATCTCACTCCACACACAATGTACCTTCTGGGCCCTCTTGATGATATTTGTGAGCATCCCTTCCCTCCACTCTCCGGATTGGCTTACACAGCCGCAGAAAACACCAGGGTCTTCAAAGGCCCCTGGGTACACCTTAGTCAGTCTGATATCCCAGGCTCCCGAGGACCTGGTATTGAACGCTGCGGCTACGGTCCTTACAGCAGCAGACTTTCCCACAGCAGGTTGCCCAGCAATGACCACAGCTGAAATTCAAAAAATATTGTTAGACCCAGTGTGTGTATATAGGAAGGAAGGGGCTAAGAAATGAGAATGTCATTAACAGGACAAACATGCATTCTAATGCTAGTAAAATTATGTGCCTAATGAAAACTTCAAAGAAAAAAAAAACCCTCCTATATTCAGTCCCTTTGATGCTAGAATTATATGCATATATGTATCATGCAGAATGTGCACGTAATGTGCAAATGTGTGTACCTTTATGTGTGGGTGTGCATATATTAATTATAAGCATATAGGTTAATCATTATATGAACAAAATCATGCTCAATCTTGTAAGAGGGTATCAGAACAGATTGACAGATGCAACTAAAGCCACACCCCAGTCTAGACTACATTAAATTAGATAATTAGCTTCAGGTGTTCAGCCACTTACCATGCCTATACTGGGCCACTGTGTACAGCTGCTCAACCTTGGCCATCCAGCACTCGCTCGCAACCAGTCCAGCCTTGCTAGCCTCCTCTCTCAAGAGATCAGGTATGGACATCTCACAGCCAACAAAATCCTTGCATAGAACAGGTACCCAAATAAGACACACCCAACATGCATCTCTGCTTGATTCCCTCCCTTACCATGCCTGTGGGCCCACTGCAGTTATGTTGGGGGGACAGTAACAATCCTGCATCATCAGCTGTCGACTGGAGTTGAAGGCTACCTGCCTCTGTGCTGCTACTGCCCACAAACACCTCCCTCACCATGGAAACAAAGATCGGCAACTCCCTCTCTGACAGCCTAGGACCAAGCAGGCTGAGGATGCACTGGGCAACCATGGCATGGTCCCTCAGGACAGGTGGAGGGAGGGGCTGCCCAATGACAGGGGTGAGGTTGTTGGCTACACTGCGGCCTTTGTTGTCATGGCGAGGGGACTTCCCCATGGCTGGGACATAATTATGCAACAGATAATAAATACACCGAGTGTAAATTCTAAATGGAGCCCACCTGTTTGATTTTGATTGACTGGATTCTCACTAGAGAAAACCCCACCAATCTCGGGTGTATGTCTCACTTTATTTCCACCCTCTCCACCACCACCTCCTCCTCCTCTGACCTTTGTGTTCAACAGCTTCTTGCTAGCCACTTGAAGTATATGGAAAAGAGTTCTTGCACTGAAGGAGGCAGCAGTGTTGTTCAGAGACCTGAAAGTAACAGTGATATGTAAGGATCTGGTGAAGATATCGCTTCAAAGCCAAGAGGCTCAATACTCCCAAATTTGGTAGGGCCGGGGTGGGATAAGAGGTTATGGCAAAGTTGAATAACGTACAACTGTTCTTTGACCATGTTGTGCAGTGTCACAAGCTTGTTAGCTAAGATCCTAGCTGACTTGAACCCCATGGCTGTGCAGTGGGCACTGAACACCATCTCAACGTCCGGAACTGTCACTGTGAATGTCCTGAACTCCGCACTGATGGCCGGTGGGAGAAGCCAACCAGATGTAGGATTGTACGCAAGAAAAATCGATAGCTTTGGATGTACTGATATCTGAAGAAGATACACATAGAATGAAGGCCATACTCCTGGTGTGTGTACATTATCACTACCACCTCTCTTCCATTGAGGAGAAGGCAGGTCCCAGACCGTTCCCTTAGTGCACCAGTGATCGTGCACACCATCTGGGAAAAGACAGCCAGTGTGATGGCTGAGAGGGTCTGGAGCTTAGCAAAGCAGGCCCAAGATCCATCCTGGGCCAACCCCTCCAACATGTTTGAAATAGCCTTCTTGTCAGTGAGAGAGGAACACTGAACAACCACCACATGTCGACCACAGAGCAAGCCAATGCCCTGAATTTTTTTGGAGATAGGAGGAATGGAAGTGAAAGAAGAGCAGATGGAAGGTGGGAGAAAATGGAGAAAAGAACAGCAGGTGAGTGAGGGAAGCCAGGGCAGGTGGGGAGGGGAGCAGGTGAGTGAGGGAAGCCAGGGCAGGTGGGGAGGGGAGCAGGTGAGTGAGGGAAGCCAGGGCAGGTGGGGAGGGGAGCAGGTGAGTGAGGGAAGCCAGGGAAGGTGGGGAGGGGAGCAGGTGAGGGAAGCCAGGGCGGGTGGGGAGGGGAGCAGGTGAGGGAAAGCAGGGGTTATGTGTGAACTTTGCACCTTCACAAGTTCAACTTTTCCAGAGCTCTCAGGGCCAACAAAGGAGCTCCCAAGTTGTGCTTTCATTGTCTTAAGGAGAGGACAAACAGATCATCACAACCTGGAAACACCAGACACGCACAATGTTACCCCAGAGATGTACAGTATTACCCCAGACATGTACAATGTTACCCCAGAGATGTACATTATTACCCCAGACATGTACACTGTTACCCCAGAGATGTACATTATTACCCCCAGAGATGTACATTATTACCCCCAGACATGAGTTATCCCAGACATGTACCCAGGACATGATGCTACAAGACTGTCTAGAGATGTTGGTTCTACACTTTATCTGACACTCCCAGCATGATGACAATGCTTAACCTGTGTAAATGAGATGATGCCGATGTCTGATCTCGGGGTGAAGATTGGAGGTGGTTGTGCACCAAGGAAATCACACTGGTACGTCAATTCACAGTCCAGGCACCGAAGCACCAGTTGGAATCCGTCAGTGGTCATTGGGGCATAGAAGCGCAGGAAACGTTGCCACTCAAAGTCAGCCAAGTCCCTCAGCTTTCGACTGCACATATCATCCAGGATATCACGCAACCAAAGAGAGAGCTAAAAAGTGGAGCATATATTGATGGACCTATGGACCCTAACGTTGCAATATACAATTTGGGCTTACCAAGGCCAGGGCCTCAAGCTTCATCCGTAACAGAGAAGAGAACGGACCACTAGACTGTTTCCAGTAGTTCTTTGTCAGAAAAGTGACCAGCTTCCCAACAACTGCGCTTTGAAACTTAGCTCGTGTGTTGGGGATCGCTCTGCGATCATACCGACACTGGGCCAATGCCTGGAACAATCAAAAAGGAAGAAACCCACATTTTGTTGCGAGTGCCAAGCTAGAAGAGTTCACAAAGTATGTATATACCTGCTCACAGTCCCTGGTCCAGTACATGTAGAGTGCTGTGCAGGCCACCTGTGTGATGCTGTTGAGAGCGACATCCTCCAAAGAAAATGCTGTTGGCGAGAGGTTCACAGAAGAAGAGAGAAGGAAGCGAATGGTGGACCTTTGACGGTCCAACAGCTCCACAACCCAGACCTCCACAGCCTTGTTCAATGCAACCTGTCAATAAAAGATCAGTGGTCGCCATGACCATCTGCCCCACACATCTCTTTGGGTTTTCTTACAGGTGTCTCCAACTGGAGCAACTCCCCCTCTACAGAGTGCAGCCCTGTTATTACAGGGTTATCCCCACTGATGTTTGTGGCAAATGAGTGCACAGGGCCAAACAGCAGCCTCAGGTGGGGCTGCAGCGACTGTAGTGAGGTGGTCTGGCTAAGAATGCTCAGCAAGACACTGTCTGGAACAAAGTAAAAGCGTGGAAAAGCCTGGGGGGAAAAAAAAGACCAAAAAAAAAAGCACACAATTAAACAGGTCAAAGTGTATATATGGCTTTATCAAATACAAGTGTGTTTACCTTTCGTTTAGAATGGAGATAGGTAGAGAGGGACTTCTTACATTCCTCAAGTTCATGTGCAACCTGAGCTAGCACTGTAGCCTTAGGAATATCATCTCCCAAACAGCACTGTATGGACAGACATATTCTATCATTTAAAAAGACAACAACTAGTACATGCACAGCCCACAGTCACCCCCCCCCCCCCACCCCCCCCCCCCCCCCCACCCCACTTGCAAAGCAGCATTACATTGTGTACTAGTACATGTACAGGTAGGGAACTCCTTTTACATAAAATCCACCTCACTTGGATCACATTTTTAGTTTCAATGGATGCCTTCATCAGGCTCTTCCAGATCTTGTCAGCCGAGGCGAACCTTACTGCCTCCTCACCAAATTCATGCCCAAGTCCTCGACTGTCAAAGACTGCTTCAAGGTTATGCCACAACTCTTGCACACATAGCCACTATAATTTTAAATTGAAGGGGAAAAAAAGTCAATGTCAAAAAGCCACCATTGTGCCCCACAGCCATGTACATTGTCATCCTGACAGTTGTCACATCCATCTTTACCCAACACTGCAGGGTTTCCACCAGCGCCACGCTGTAATTGTGGTTGACCATGTTGATATATTCATTGTTGATAGTGGTGGTGTTAACATAACAGTGTACCTAAGCCTACCTAAGCCTAATTAGGGGGTGTAATCCACAATTGAAAAGAGGGAGTCGCCTCGTGCATCACTCATGGTATTAATAATCTATTCAATTTATAAATTGTGCATACATGTAGGTGTACATGTATGTGTGCAGGACCAAAATGCACTGTTTTGTTCCCATGGTACACAAGGGTGATAATAGTTGTATGTGTTAATTTATCTTATTGTACTACCAATCCCTCCATTTTATGCATTAGGTATATCCCTCACCAAACTGGTGGTATTTTCATAATCACATTGTAAGCTTGCATTATTAGAGAGTAGTAAGTCTTCAAATACATGCATCAATCAGTGTAGTTATGCAACTACACTTATTCTACGTTTGTTCATGCTACCCCAAATGCTAGTAGCCTTTTCAAAGTCAAGGCATTTGCGTGGCGCTGGCAGAAACCCTGAACAGTTTGCCTCCCCCACCCTCCCCCATCTCACACCTGAAGTAGCACCTCTCCTATGCTGGCCAGTTTTGCAGCCCATTGGGCTGTGTCCTCCCTCAGAGGCTGGATGTGGGGTGACATTAACATCATGGCCAGCTGGGTCTGGGCGTGGTCCAACTCCTCCAGCAGGGAGTGGGTGTACCCACCAGCCAGCAGGATGGGCCCATAGTCTTTGTAGGACTCAAATTGGAGAACCTGTGAGCAAATAAAGACAACATACCCCCCCCCCCCCCCCCTCCCATGCTCAAGACACTGAACAATGGATGCCATAGCGCACACGCACCTGTTCACTCCACTCCTCCTCAATGCCATAGAACTGGGTTTCCAGTTCTAGCTCACACTTGGCATTTTTAATAATCTGCTCAATAGCTACACTGTGTCTAGATATACAAAGGAGGGTGTGACGTGGGTAGGGGGAAGGTAGAAACGTGCACGAGAGAGTATGCATCATAGCTGCATATATTATTATTATTTTTTAGAGTACTCACTGCAACAGATTTCCATCCAAAAGGTGAGACATCTTAAAGATTGTACCTTCCAGCTGGAAGGTGCAATTAGCCACAGACATCACTTGTATCCAATGCCTGCTTCGTATTTCCTGCATGAAGGCACAACACAATATAATGTACAAACAGTAAAACATCACACATGTATGTACACAGTGCATGTAACAAAGTTGTGTCCACAAATTTACATGTACAAACAAGCATGTGTGTACACACGTATGTGCCCCCCCCCAATACTATACCTTTGAATGAAGATTCTTCAGTAATGGCAGCACCTCTCTGTACTGCTGGAGCTCAGACCTCAGCTTCTTGGATGCATCCCACTCCTGCTGCTCTTGAGGTAGGCTTTGGAAGGCAACCCAGAACCCATTCACCTATGGGCCAACCATGAACGGACAGGTATGTGCTACATATGTGCATATACAGTACACATGTGTATGTGTGTATGTACATGTGTGTGTGCACATGTGTGTATACACATGTGTATGTGTGTATGTACATGTATGTGTGTACATGTATGACCAACCTCAGTAAAAGCAGCATCTAGATCTACTTCTGCCCACAGCTCCTGACGGAATCTAACGAAATAATGTTGTAATATTTTCAGACAATTTCGTTCTCTGACCTTAGGTCAAAGTCTATGTACTGTTGGTAATTCTTATACAGTGAACTCAGAAAGGAAAGATCCTGCAAAAGGAAGGCACTGCTGACCCATTGTACAAAGCGTGTCGTGACCCTTCCCCAACCTGCTTTGTGCGCTCCAATTCTATGAAGACTGTAGGTGGCATGCTCAGCAGCTTCTGAACTGAGCATATCAGCTCCTGCTTTGCCCTCATCTCTGCACACTGGTCCAGAAATGAGCCTACAACGCAGCAAGGCATCACCACACAAGAAGATAGACCCTCCCACCTCTCCCCACCCACAACCCCACTCGTACCCAATCTGCCTACGGCCTCCATTGGCGTCAGTCCGGAGACCAGTGGCCCCTCTGTGTCAAAGCTATTCCTGAACTGAATGGTCTCCATGGTGAAGGCTTGGACATGCTTGTCCAGTTCCCTCTCGTACACAAGCCTCTGCTCGGAGAGCAGGAGCAGGCGACAGCGAGCGTCTTCTGCCAGCTTGGACAGCTGCTTCCAACCGGCCCTGAGCCCATCCACCTGCTGCACCTCAGCACGAGGTAGGTGTGGCAGGTACACCCTAAGGGGAGTGGAGGGGAGGGGGAAGAGGATGAGAGGTGAGGGGTGGAAAGAAGAGTGGAGGAAGATGAGAGGTGGTCAATGCACCTGATGCATAATACGTGTGCACATCTTACAAAAGTGCAACACAAAAGTAAACATACTTCAGTGACTGGCACTATATAATACGCACAAAAGTAAACATACTTCAGTGACTGGCACTATATAATACGCACAAAAGTAAACATACTTCAGTGACTGGCACTATATAATACGCACAAAAGTAAACATACTTCAGTGACTGGCACTATATA
The DNA here is from genome assembly GCA_949361645.1 of Spongilla lacustris. Classification (NCBI taxonomy): domain Eukaryota; kingdom Metazoa; phylum Porifera; class Demospongiae; order Spongillida; family Spongillidae; genus Spongilla; species Spongilla lacustris. The sequence goes on along the minus strand of OX442421.1, from coordinate 7,786,395 downwards.
ATACGCACAAAAGTAAACATACTTCAGTGACTGGCACTATATAATACGCACAAAAGTAAACATACTTCAGTGACTGGCACTATATAATACGCACAAAAGTAAACATACTTCAGTGACTGGCACTATATAATACGCACAAAAGTAAACATACTTCAGTGACTGGTATAGTTTCTCCACTGGTAGATATAGTCCATCAACCACATTCTGCATATCGTCAATCTGGCCTAGTAACGTCAGGGTCAACTGCAGCTGCTGTAGACCACCAACTGGTGCTGACAGTTGCTGGCACATAGATTCCCTCTGCTCCACAACTGCTGTTAAAGAAGCCTGGGGACAAGAGGAGGGGGATGGACACTGGGGTGACGGTTGGAGGCCATTCAAACCTTGGCTTGCTTATGGATGAATGCGGCAAACTCCATCTTCCATGCGACTGCCAAGGCTTTCAAGGTGCTCTTCATTGGTATAGTGGAGAGTTGAAGTGGGCCCACCGACAGCACTGCAGGAATCTCCTGGATCTGGCATGGTGTTGGGTTATTGGCAAAATGACACCTTGTATCATTATACTCATATCTCTACCTCACCATGTACATGTACCTCACCATACCTTCAGCATCATACTCACCATAACCTCACTATACCCATACCTCACCATAACCTCACTATACCCATACCTCACCATAACTTCATCATCATACTCACCATAACCTCACTATACCCATACCTCACCATAACTTCAGCATATCCTCGCCATACCTTCATCATAGCCTCACCATACTTCACCATTACCCTCCCCATACCCTCCCCATACCCTCCCCATACCCTCCCCATACCCTCCCCATACCCTCCCCATACCCTCCCCATTACCTCCCCATACCCTCACCATTACCTCCCCATACCCTCACCATTACCTCCCCATACCCTCACCATTACCTCCCCATACCCTCACCCTTATCTCCCCATACCCTCACCATACCATAGCCTCCCCATATCTTTGTATATATCTAATAATTCACTACACCTTTTCCTGACAACCACTATTCTTTTTCCCCTCATCACACTTCCCTCCCCCTTGTTACACCACCACCTTTTCACTCCATGAGTGATCAGGGCATCTCCATTGGGCTACACTGGCATACCTTGTTTTCAATGTCCAAGTACCTCTCCATTTGTTCATAACAGCTGTCCTGGGAGGCACCCTCTAAAACATGCTCACAGGTTGAGTGCAGGTCTTGCTCCCATAAGAAATCATACAGCCTCAGAGAATTTAAGCACTCATCCAGCCTCGCTTCCAGGACTATAGGATAGAAAAATGAAGCAGTTTTGTCAGTGATGGTGGTGGAGGGGGGCTAGCAAAGGGTAGAAGGGGTGCTAGCAAAGGCTGCTGCTACATTTTCCATTTGCTAACCTTCAATAGTTTTCTGAATATCCTCCTGCATACCTACAATGGCTCCACTTGCTTCGAAGACATCATACAAAGTCTTGCCAGTACCTGGGCCCACCCACCACCTCACATCATGGAGGATGCTGAGGATGGTCGATGACAGCTCTGCAGCGTGAACATGAATGACAGCCAGGTCAGGATCAATGTGGATGTAAGGGATGGAGAACTTCACATCAACCAAGAGCTGCATTGGAAGCACTGGATATGCATGCATACAGATGAGACCCATTGCCCATTGCCGGCGGCAATATAATCACCTTGGGGATTCTTTCCATGTTGATCATCCTGCTTGAGCACCTGCTTGGATGGGCCATGCCCCTCTGTCGTACTCTGCATGTAGCCCAGCCCACCAAGGAGCTGGTCATGTGATTTTATGACCACATCGCTTAGCGCATCGAACACCCTCTTGCAGAAGTGGCCAAGCACCGCCTCCCCCTGGGGGCTTGGCTCGGCTGCAGGGTCAGGCAGCTCAGATTGCACACCATTGTGTCCCACGTGACTTGTCCTGTCACAGGGTGACTGACAGGTTAGGGAGATGACCTCCATCACCCCTGACCTAACACTGTCCACCTCCTGACACAGCAGTGCAGCAGTAGCTAGTACAGCTTGCTTCATTGCATCAGTGAACTTGTGAGGAACCTTATGGAGCAGAGAGAGAAAGTGAGAGAGAGAGAGAGAAAGAGAGAGAGAGAGAGAGAGAGAGAGAGAGAGAGAGAGAGAGAGAGAGAGAGAGAGAGAGAGAGAGAGAGAGAGAGAGAGAGAGAGAGAGAGAGAGAGGGAGAGGGAGAGAGAGAGAGCACATCAGTGCATTAGTAAGGTAAGAAAAGGGTAAATAGAGGAAAGGGTAAAGGGAAGTGAAGGGATGGAAGGGGGAGGGAATGGAAGAGAGGAGGGGTGGGAGATGGGTGGTAGGAGCCAAACAGAAGAATATTACAATACCCAAGGGTGAGCAGAGGCCAAGAAAGAATCAAAGAGTGAGGTGTCCGCAATCCTCTGCAAGGTTCTGTTCACGCTGGTCTCAAGTATGTGGTGGGTGCGGTCTACAAGGGTCCTGAGGGAGGCTATGGTGGTCTGTACTTGGTACTGGAAGACATCGATATTCAGAGTGGTCCAGGTCAGCGTGCTCCAGCCTGGCATCAAGCACCTGCACAAGTGGAAGTGGTTATAGTAGTGTGCGGTACATGTGAGCTTACTGGTAATAGCACTGGTACAACATCCACCATACCCTACCATCATAGCTACACCATACCCTACCATCATAGCTACACCATACCCTACCATCATAGCTACACCATACCCTACCATCATAGCTACACCATACCCTACCATCATAGCTACACCATACCCTACCATCATAGCTACACCATACCCTACCATCATAGCTACACCATACCCTACCATCATAGCTACACCATACCCTACCATCATAGCTACACCATACCCTACCATCATAGCTACACCATACCCTACCATCATAGCTACACCATACCCTACCATCATAGCTACACCATACCCTACCATCATAGCTACACCATACCCTACCATCATAGCTACACTATCACAGCTACACTATCACAGCTACACCATACCCTGTAATAACCCTACCCTTACCATACCCTACCTCATTGCAGCTTCCACATGCACATCAAAGAGAGGCTTGATGGCTGGATCTATGCTGCCAACAATGGAGTAGAACTCTCTCAGAATATGTTCCAAGTTCTGCCTGTACAGCTTGACGTGAACCTCCTAGAACATACACAAAGATCATCTGCTTCACACACATTCACCCGTGAACACTTCACCCACGCACACATTTAACCCAACCCCCTTCACCTGCTGGAGTAGCTCCTTGGAGGCAGCAGGAAGAGACACTCCGATACGATCCAAAAGCTTGCATTCAGCTATCATTGCCAGCAATCTTTAGAAAGCAAGGTGCCATCATAGAACAACACTGCCTTTAAAGTATATATATATTTACCCAAGCAAACCATTTCTCACCTCTCACAACAGTTGACTCGGACCACACACCCTTCACCCTCGCGGGTCAGCAATGTGTGGGTCAAGGCACCCTTGGCCTCTTCGAGGGAGGACCGCCACTTTGCCAGCAGCAGGTTCTCGTACTTGAGCAGGTTTGTGGCTAGCTTGTTGTGTAGCCTGCAGACATGGAGGGAATCCTGTGGGTGTGAAGTTGGGCCCGGGGAGGAGTGCCATTAGGGTAATCCCCTATCATCACTGACATAACTGACCATAGACTTCATAAGTGCCCCGTTCTCTCTGAACACAGTCATGGGTTCTTCTACCCTTCTCAGAAGCTCACGAGACCACTCAATTGCCCCAGCTATTAGAGGTGCATTACGGGATCGTGGGGGGTTGGCCTAAATCCAATCAGAATATTATGATGAGGTGAGGTGTGATTATTACATGGGTATAATGGGCATTTGAGGCTATTGTGAGCAGGTGAGGTATAATGAGCAGGTGAGGTATAATGAGCATGTGAGGTATGAGGAGCAGGTGAGGTATGATGAGCAGGTGAGGTATGGTGAGCAGGTGAGGTATGATGAGCAATAACGAGCAGGTGAGGTATAATGAGCAGGTGAGGTATGATGAGCAATAATGAGCAGGTGATGTATGATGAGCAGGTGAGGTATGATGAGCAGGTGAGGTATGAGGAGCAGGTGAGGTATGATGAGCAGGTGAGGTATGGTGAGCAGGTGAGGTATGATGAGCAATAATGAGCAGGTGAGGTATAATGAGCAGGTGAGGTATGATGAGCAATAATGAGCAGGTGATGTATGATGAGCAGGTGAGGTACGATGAGCAGGTGAGGTATGATGAGCAGGTGAGGTATGATGAGTAGGTGAGGTTGATGAGCAGGTGAGATATGATGAGCAGGTGAGGTATAATGAGCAGGTGAGGTAGGTGAAGTGGAATGATGAACTGGGTGACAGCAGGTACAAATAATCACCTTCTGTGCAGTGAAAGTTGTCTGTATCTCCTCCAACTCAGAGGCGTACTTGACAAAGGCTACTCTCAGGCAGTTCTGAATGATCTGCTGCAAGGCAGGTCGTGAAGCGACAGGAGCAAACCTGGAGGATATATCACAGCTGGCAAACTGTAGTTTCAAATGCACTATTAGCCAACCTTGCAATAATTTCCAGTGCCCTACAAGACGGCATTGTAGCTGAAAATACTGCCTGTAATATAAAATCAAAAGTGAAGAAAAAGAGTGTAAGTGTAAGTAGTACCTTCAAGTAAGAGATTATGTTCAGCTCCAGTTGATGCACACCATGAATGTACTCCTTGTATCCATTGGAAAATATATCTTTGTCAATGCAAGCCAAGATGTCTGCCACCATGCCTCCAAGAGCTGTCTCCAAAACTTGCTCCATTTTATTCATAGCCATGAAAACCAATTCCACCACACTGCAGCTGCATGTCTCAGTACTGCATCCAAGAGCCATAACCTCTGGTGAGGTTTCAGTCCCCACTGCCTGCCCAGCTTCGCCACTCACAATAGCTGCTGTATTCCCACTGGCATCCACTCTGGTCTGCAGTTCCAGTGAGTAGTCAAGCGTTCTTCCTCGGGCAACAGATGACAAACTGCGGGCACCTCCCACTACAGCGAAGGGGCCCGCTACACTGGGCAATCCACCAATGTGTCTTTCCAACACCCTGAACTCCGACAAAGTGTCAACAATGCCCAGAACCTGCTCCACGCGCGTACACAGACTGCCGAGGGATGACGCGGTCCCCTCCATCTGCTGCAGGGAGATCCCCCAACTTTGCGAGGCAGAGAGGAACGCGCTACTGCAGCTGTCCAGCCTGGCCGCCTCCCCACTGTGCCAGGTGGAGGTGGTGGCGGTGGTGGGGGTGGAGCCCTTCTTCCCCAGCTTCAGGGCGGTATTAGGGCTGGACAGCTGCTGGGACAACAGCTGCTCCTTGAGGTGCTGGAGGTGGTTGCAGTAGGATGACCCGAGATCGAGGCACGCATTGAGCCTTGCGACCAGGGTGTGCTCCTTTGCAGAGCCGTGTGCCCTGGAGCGGATGGCGCCGAGCATGTCCTGCCAAAGGGTAGCACCTTGTGTGGTGAGGTACACCTCAAGGCTCCTCACACATATCTGCTTCATGACATTGGAGAGCTGGAGGGGGTGGGGGGGGGGGCATCCATATACACTTCATACAGGTACACATGCAGTCCCATTGCCACAAAAGGTCACATCACATGTGCACTTCACACACACACACACATATGCACACACGCAGGTCCAACTTAATGGCAAAACAATGTACCTTCACAAAAAGGATGCCCAGATAGCCAGTGCGTGCGTAAGCCCGGGAGAGGCCATCCAACTGCTTCACAGCCAAAGTGAAGGCGGGCAGTATGGAAGAGATGACAGATTGTATTGAAGGGCTGGACTGCAGCGCCTCTAGGTGCGGTGCAAGGGCCTGGAGGTAGCGAACATGGTCCCTAGCATTGTTGAATGCATCAGTGATCCTAATAAGGACAAGAATTTTGTTTGGAACAGTAAACGGTGCAGGAAACTAAAGCAACAATGACAATAAAATTATTAATAAAACAGTGCTTACTGGAGGTCGGTGTTCTTCCACCTCCTAAGTAGCTTTGATTTGCCTGTGATGATGGTGGCTATGACAATCTTGCATTCTTTGGCCTTCAGCTGCTCAACCACTGCGCTAAGCAGGGTCTGCCTCCTCTGCCACTTGCTTAGTTCTGATAGGGGAAGCCCCTGTGGATCTTCAAGTCTGCATATAGATGGACATATATATATATAATTATTATAATTATATATATATATATATACGGTTATGGCCTATGCTCACATACATGGTATATGTGGCCTGACTTAAGCTCACATACAAGGTATGGCCTATGCTACATACAAGATATGGCCTATGCTACATAATGCTACATACAAGGTACGGCCTATGCTACGTATTGCCTATGTTATTCTCTCTCCTTGTAACACAAACCATTGACAAAAGTATAGCATCAATGCAGTACCTCTCATCTGTTGTATCCATCAGCAAACTGTCAATAGTTCCTATCCAGTCGTTCACCAAACTCTCACAGCTGGTAAGCACATCTGCATCTCCTGAGAGGAGCCCTTTGCCTTGGCTCTGAATTATTTCGTTCCTCAGGGCAACAGAGGGCCTCTGAAGTGGAGGCTGGTGAATCTGAGAAAATGTGGCCAAGTCCATGACAGCAGCTGAAAACTTGCTAACATTCTGAAGGAAGTTTGTAACAGTATCGTTAGGACAACTTCCCCAGTCCTTCTGTGAGTGCAGCAACGGACCATATGCTTCTGTTAATAGTGCAGCAAAACTAGATAAAACAGAGTGTTTAAGCTCTCCACAAAATATCTCCTTTTCCATTTGAGCTAAATCCACTTCGCCACCTGTGTTGATCCGTAACATGTAGAGACACACCTTTCCTAGGTACACTATATCTTTTCCGAGTTGCGACACGACGCATAGCTGCCTAGAAGTGCTGGGTGCACGTGCTCCCCCTGCAGTTAGTTCATCACAATAAAAGAAGAGTTTATTTGGTTCTCCAGGACCAAGAAATCGGTTTATCAAGTCAACTACATCAGGCTGCGACAAGAAGTCCTCGAGCAAGGTAGGATTATCATATCCTCCGAAATGGAAGGTTTCCTGAAGCTTCGAAGCAAACCACCAATGCCTCTCGTCCATGCTGCACGTTTGGTTGTTACCATAGCAATATTCACGCACGTGATATTACTAAACACGATTTAAATGGAGACGGGCGTGACCTCTATTAGTCAGATAGAAAATAAGAGATGGACGAAAAATCGCACGATATCAGTGCAGGCCACAGGAGAAGTTTCCTGGCCACCAGACTCGCTACAGTTTAACGTGTGGATCAGCAGTTCGAAAGATTCTTTAGAAGCCGCTCAAGAGAGCGTAAAAAGAAGGATTGACTATATTCTACAAGTGTTACGGAACAATGGTATAAAGGACCACGACCCTAAGTGTTCGACTGAGATCATTCGGGGGGAGCAGATTGTTGTTTACACCGATATACTGGTAGAGTGCGGCAGCACGGCCGTCTGCGAGCAGATAAGAAACAAATTGATGGAAAAGTTGGATTCATCTGTTCAGTTCAGTGACGTAACATGCCGACACACACTAGATGCTCGAGCCAACAAGCGGTGCGTTATTGGGGGGTTTTGAACGTGGTTTAAGCAACTTTTCTGTAGTCAGGAGGCGTTCAAGAAAGCCATATCAAATGCCAAAGCCAAGGCGGAATCAATTGCACAAACAGTAGGTGTACAGCTAGGACCAGCTGTGGAGGTCGTGGAGATCTCAGAGGGTGCACAGGAACCACATGATCAACCACACGTTGAAGGTCCATCCCTACCAAACCATCCTATCAGCCTGCACCAGAAGGTGGCCAACTGCACTATCATTTACACCTCCCATGTCTCCACCACATTTGAGGTGCAACCATTGAGAACTTGTCAGCACAAAAAGTGCCTAAATAAACACTCTTAACAATATGAGCTGTTTTATAAAAACAATCTGCAACAATCATAGTGAATTACACACACACACACACACACACACACACACACACACACTACACACGTGCCACAGTTGCAGGGTAATTTCCGCCGCAATAGATTGGTTTGATTTTAGCTACTCGTTATGCAACATCCCTTCTTCGCTTGCAATTGTGCGGGTTTCTTCTCCTCCGTCGTCAAGGAGACACTACTATAAATGTTCCCAAATCCAAGCTGAGGTCCCCTTTTCACGCCATCCCACTCGTCAGACAATTTTATTCTACCATCCTGAACCATCTTGAAGATTTTTTTCGCTAGTCCTAAGAACACATCGTCTATTCTGGAAGCCGTTTTAGCCGAGGTTTCCACGTACTCCATATCATATCTTTGCGCGTAGCTCAGTGCCTGTTCCGCACTGACGGTCCTGCTCTGGCTCAAATCCGACTTGTGCCCGACGAGCACAAATACGGGATTGTGCGGCTTTGCGCACTGCTTTGCGTCTTCAATCCATTGAGTGAGGTGGTTAAATGAGTCCATATCAGTGATGTCGAATACAAGAAGCCCACCAACTGCACTTCTGTAGTAGGACCGCGTGATGGCTCTAAACCGCTCCTGGCCCGCCGTGTCCCATAGCTGCAACTTGATGGCGTTACCGTCCACTGTCACAATCTTAGAGTGAAAATCTACACCAACTGTGATAGTGGTGTCCACGTATTTACCAGACGTAAACTGCTTCAGAAGACTCGACTTCCCGACCTTGCTGTCTCCGATCACAATTAGGCGAAGCTGGTATACATATGATTCGTCCATGAAGTGTCTCCCATAGCACTAAAAGTCACACGATGGGCGTGGCCTAGTTAAGCTTCGTGGTTTAGATTATTATTCGGTGGCAACTTACAAGCCGGATCGCGGAATGACAAGCTACAACCACATAGCAGATAACTGTTATGAGGAGGAAGAGATTGATGCGTTAGAACGCGAAGAGGAAACGCTCCTCTTTTTCTCTGGCCTGCTTAGGCGAGATGAGGGCGAGAGGGCAGGCTTCATGGACCACCTGGACAAGTCCTTGAAGCTGTGGATAAGCAGGCCGGAGGATTTGAAGGCACAGAAACTTCTCAGTGTACATCTTCCCACCGTTCTGAGGCTGTCGCTTAATGCACCCTTCGTTGACGTACGGACTAGGATGGAGAAAATGCTTCGCGAATTGGAGGTAAACTATATCACGAAGAACCGTAATTGTCGAGCGGCGTAGTACTCCGCTTGAGTAGGAGGAAAAAAAAAAAGAACACGAGCGTTGCATCCTCGTGTGTGAGCGCGCGAAGGAAATTCATAGCCTGATAAAGGGCAGGCAGCCGTGTCACACGCCAATGCCAATTGAATTCTTACGGCGTTGCTCCTTCCTCCCCCTCCCTTGCATGCAGAAATCGGGCCACAAAGTTCCGCATGCTCGTTTCGTCGGACCTTCTTCATTTATTCCGCCCAAGGAGGTGAGGTCCACGGTGCAATATGTGCATTTATCTGGCTTTCCCGCCCATAGTCTGTCAGTTACTACCAGTGTTGTGCTGGTGACTCTAGCGGACTGGTGGGTTTTAGTCATTGCGTAAGCCTTTGGTAGTGATTGTGCCTCACACAGATGGCGGTGCAATCATTTTATGAGGAGGCGTTCATGTACAACTGCAGGCTGCCCCATCTCGTTCAGACCTGTGGATACCACCCGGCCTACATTGCCTGTCTCGTACGGACACACGACTTCCTCATGAATGGTGATGGACCATTGCCATTCTATATACGAAACTACCTAGCTATTCTGGTGAGAGTTGGCTGGGTCATCCAACTATCCCATTGGGGGGGGGGGGGGGGGGGGAGGTGTTATTGTTGCTCCTTGGGATCACTAGGTAGGGCGTTTCTTTTTTTTTTAAACCAAAACTATCCAGTAATGTCTAGATTCCAACATCAGGAAGGCTAGTACATTTCCTTGGGCCTAACTTGTTCTTAATGTTCTAACTTTGAATGGGGGCATTGTGGATGAATGGCTGTGCTGTGTGTACTTTCGCTGTTTGTTAAGTACCTTGTTGGGATATTTAACTCTTCGCCTGTTCTCTACCCCACTTCTTACAGGCTGCAAGCAGACACAAGTGTTCCTACTTGGTATGCTGTACACTTATCTTTGTGCTTCTAAAATAAATAAGTAAAGTTTAAAGAAACAAAAAAATGTGGGTGGAGTGTTTGCCATGGAGCCATGGTGGTCCTCATTCCAGGTTAAGTGGTGTGTATTTTTATGGTGTGTGTGCTTTGAGTGCATTGGGATGTGTTGAAAGGGGGTGTTGCAGGGGTGTGTAAGGGGAGTATTTGAGGTAGGCAGCTGCCACCTCTAAGGTTTCTGGCCATTGTGCACTGTGTACACAGTGACTATACCCACCTGACCTTTCATGTTCTTGGCCCAACAAGGAAGTGTTTTTTTTACCTACCATGTGTAAGGGGGGTGTTGCAGGGGTGTGCAAGGGGAGTATTTGAGGTAGGCAGCTGCTACCTCGAAGGTATTGTGCACTGTGTACACAGTGACCATACCCACCAGACCTTTCATGTGCTTGGCCCAACAAGGAAGTGTTTTTTTACCTACCACCTGAGGACTTGTTTGAATGGGCCATTTTACTGGCCTTTGTCTTCCTTCCTTCTACAAACAAACTTGGCCAATCAATCAGTGACAAAGTCTAGTTGTTTATGATGGAGAGAAGTATTGCCCAGTTTTAAGCATCACTATTGATTGTTTACCCATCTTGGGAAATAGTGTTTCTTGTGAATGCTGGGGAGGAGGAAAGATGGATGATAATTTGCCACAAGAAGACATTCTCCTCCTCTCCCATTGTTCCTTCACATACTCAGGTGACTATCCAAGAAATCGATTTTGTTAAGAATGGAGGTGACATCAGATGGCTTCAGGGACTTCAGCATGTACCACAGAAGATACTCAACCTGCTTGTGGTGAACAAAATGGTGGCCCACCAACCTTGGCTGTTGAAGCCCGATCACATGAAGGTAGGCACTTGGGAAGTGTGTGTGAAAGCAGTGCACTATTAATAATCTCTCTGCTTTTTTTTACACCCATGCATACATACAAATGTATTTACACGTGGCACAACACGCACCCACAAACACACACAACGCATACATACACATGCATAAACACACACACACACACACACACACACACACACACACACACACACACACACACACACACACACACACATCGTGGTTTTCCAAGGCATTGTTGCGAGGTGCTGACAGTTGGTCTTTAGCAGAGCTGGTTCAGGCCTTAGTAATCTTCGCTCACTTCCATGTTCTTGCGGGCTTTGCCCTTGGATGTGGTGTAAACCCTGAACTTGACACTCCAATGGGATATGCAATGTCCTCCTCAGACAAAGACACGATTCAGACTCCTCTCGATGGGAACCCTGCTCTTGGTATGGGAGGCACGCCTTCAGATTCAGTTGACTCGGAACCTGCTTCACCAATGGACAAGCTACCCTCCAGGCGAGACAGTCCCCCCCACCCGGAGATTGCCACATCAAGGATACAACACTACTTAGAAAGTGTGTTACCAGGGTGATGGTGTTACCTTGGTGATGATGGTGTTACCTTGGTGATGATGGTGTTACCAGGGTGATGATGTTATCTTTTTTTACACCAGGTGCAGAAGAGGATGGGCAGCAGAAGAGTCTGGTAGAGACCCTCAAAATAGTGCTTGCTGCTAAGAGTGATGAAAGTGTTGAAGAGGAAACAGCAGAAGATCAGGACCAACAGTTTGCAGAAACACTTTCCTCACATGGAAGTATGTGCCCAAATAGCTAAAGTCAATTGCCTTCTTTATTCTTCTGGCCCTTTCTGGTAGCCAATGCAATAATTGTTTGTGCTCTGTGTTTGTGTGTGTGTTTAATTACTTTTTCGCACACAACCAGTGTCAAATAAGGCAAAGGTGCCAGTGGCCACTCCAATAAACCTGGTCAAGTATATTGATGATGCAGCATTTGGTCATGAAGATTTTACCCTCTCAGCAGCTATTACTCTCAGAGCAAGGGTACAGTCATAATTTGTGTTTAGTGTGGGGTGGGGGGGGGGGGGGGGGGGGGGCTGTCCCTTACACAATGGTGGCTGGCTATAGTCATTGCTTATCACAGCTTCTTTAAAAATAAAATTTGTAGGATTACTCCTGGGACGACCATGGCTTTCCATTTCTGAATAGCCTTTACCCAGATGCTGGCCAATCACTAGATGATAAGTTCCAGGTGGCATTTAATCTTACCTATCGAACGTGAGTATTAGCTCTCTACCTCCATAAATGCTGTGCTCAAAGACCACACACACTTCCTTTAGAGTTGGAAAAGAAAGAAATATGGATACAGCGCCGTTTCGTGAGGCGGTTTGGTACTATATACACAGCATCAAGGGGATACGGCACGATGATTACCAGTACAAAAAGGTTGTGACATGTCAGTATTCTTGAATGCAATTAACTTCTTTTATTAACGTCCCAGGTGAATGACATTCTAGAAATCCAGTTCAAGACATACATAAGAATGGTAGCCTGCTTTCCTGAAAAGGTCACATACTATGATTATATCAATGCTATGAAAGGATTGGAACATTCAGAGAAGGTTAGTCATGCAAACAAATCATTTGTGTATTCTGTGTACTGTTCACATCCACTCACACACACAAACCATCACAGGTGCATGTCAATTTTCTGGTACTAGAGGCAAGACTACAGGCTGAATTGATATACGCTCTTAGGGCTGTCATGCAGTATATGAAACAGTGAACATTTGTAGTCAATGCTGATGGCAAAAATAGTTGTTCCCATTGTATTCATCACACTGTCGTGGCCCCCAAATATGTGCTCCTTTTTTTTTAATCACCTTATATGTAAGAAAATATGCTAAAATAGTGCATTCACTCTTCATTGCATTCTTCCCCATCTCCACTAGTTGTAGCACCCTAGCCCTTAGATTTACAGCGATTGGGCCCTCCAGTTTAAGGGGGAACCTAGCTAGCTAGCCAGGACCATCTCTGCTTTATGTTACATCCTGTGCCCATCAGATGAGCTGCAAGGTCTTGGGTACTTGGAAGTGCGTTGTATTTGGTCCATTCCATTAAATGTATTTTGAAAGTTGTAGCTCCTGTGTTTTCTCAGCATGCCATCGTCGTATTCAGAACAGTGCCCACCTAGGTTGCTGCTATTGCTAAAGTCTTTGTGCTCTCTGTTGTAAAATTTATCACTTTCTGGATACTCGTCCATTGAGAGCGCTGTATGGCTGCGCTTCCTTGTGCCACCGTCACATTTATACTCGCCACCCAAACGGAAGGGCTCTTCGCTCATGTCGCAGAGCTCAGAAGAGTGTTTTCTCGTCTCTTTTTCGTCAATGCGGCGTGGTGTGGCCATATTGGGTGGCGCCCTACAGTCATTCCTCTTCGGCGGGCCTGATAGGCTGTCGTTCTTATTATGCATCCCTGGGCCTTGCAGAGCGTGATACTTTGGCCACGGGGACGGGGTTGATGGAGCCCGCAAACTATCACTGTTTGTAACGTGCTTCGACGGATCCTGCAAAGTGGCTTCAATGTTTTCTTTACCACTGGTGCGTTCCCCCGTTTCACCACTGCATGAAAATGGTTGTGGCTCGTGCCCGGGTCCATCCCCCCGCTTGTGATATGCACTGTAGCGTTTAGAGTGGGAGCTCTCCGTGTCCGCAATCCTAGAGGCACGACACTGAATGCACTAACGGGAGGAAGGAAAGGTCTTACTTATCTCTCAGCGATTGTATGACCGCATCCTTTCTCTGGATTTCCAACTGCGCTGTCTTGAAGAGGCACGAGATGTTCTTCTTAAGAGCTGCATTTTGCATTTCTAGTTTGGAAATCTGAGGAGCATTATATTCTAAATGTTAGTGTTCATCACTGTGCATGGAGACAGAACTTTATATCACTTACCTTCCCTCGGGCCTCCCCCAGTTCGTTTGTAACAGCCAATAACGCACTGTCCACCTGTGGAGACAAATTGCATTCAGCTTCATTTTCTAGTCTCGTTTCTTCTTACCTCTTCGACAGCTATCTGTTCTCGTCCGGAACTGAACAGTGAATCGTCCAAATCACCATACAAATCCATATCCATCTGTTACGATTTATTTTTTTCTCCCGCGTAAAACCTGCGCTCTCGTGCCCAGACTTCCAGTGACTCGTGATTCTGTGGTGACGTCACGCAAATTAGATCGATCGCATCTCTGTGCAAGATGCCTCCGCCACCAGAGGTTGCAGATGCAACAAAAAAGCACGCTAAATTTAACGAGGACTTTATCATCATAAGTGAATTTTCTGAGCAAGTTGGTCCTATGCCACTCGTACGTTGACTTATACGCCCACCCAAAAACTCGCTGGGAACGTATTGTTGTTTTGTCATTATATAGGAGATTCTACCTTCGATGGAAGCACCCGGAGGATTCGATACAAGCCATTTTACGGTTCGCATAATGTCCAGCGACTTTCAAAGCTCGGAGTAAGTGCCTCCCCAAGCCTCCTACCATACTATCCCAAACGTTTTGAATTTGACAGGGACTTCTCGGCAAACATAGACTCTCATGTCATCCTTTCTGAGAAGAAGGACGACGCTTTTGCTTACGTGAGTCTGGGGGACTTCGAATAGGGCATAGCTTTGGGGGTGTGGTGGGTCATATGGGAGTGGTCATTGGGAGGCCATTTGTGAGTTCACGAGTGTGGAGTGGGTCATATGGGAGTGCATGAGTGTGGAGTGGGTCATATGTGAGTGCAGGGAGTGTGGAGTGGGTCATATGGGAGTGTGGAGTGGGTCATATGTGAGTGTGGAGTGGGTCATATGTGAGTGCAGGGAGTGTGGAGTGGGTCATATGTGAGTGCAGGGAGTGTGGAGTGGGTCATATGTGAGTGCAGGGAGTGTGGAGTGGGTAGTGTGGAGTTTGCTGAGAGGGGTCATATGTAGTCACGTACCCAGACCCAAATGTATGTAAGCATTATCGCTTACAGTATAATACTGCGCATGTGGGAGAGGGTCATATGGGAGTGTGGTCCATTGTTTGCTCTGAGGGTGTGGCTTAGTGAGTCATGTGGTCTGTTGCAGGTACACTACTTCTGCTTGAATGATATCAATGCACGAGGATACATCAGGCAGTTCTGCCTAAGCTATGTCACAGCAGACAAAAAGTTGGTTTTCTTCTCTTTACCTGCAAGTGTGAAGGTTCTTGGTGCCTTGTACACTGTAGCAAACTTACGGACAACTTTGAGGCTCTGGTCCAAGCATTCTCCGTGGTAGGTGATAGTAGGTGATAGGTGATAGTAGCACGTGTGTATATGTGTGCATGTGTGAACATGTGGGCATGTGTATATGTGTGCATGTGTGAACATGTGTATATGTGTGCATGTGTGAACATGTGTATATGTGTGCATGTGTGAACATGTGGGCATGTGTATATGTGTGAACATGTGTATATGTGTGAACATGTGTATATGTGTGCATGTGTGAACATGTGGGCATGTGTATATGTGTGTATGTGTGTATGGATGCTGGTATGTGTGTGTAAAGGTCGGCATACACGGGCGACTTCTAGTCGATTTGTCGCATGCAACTCAAATGAATATGGACAAACGTTCCGCAAACCATCAGTAAACTAAACAATACCCATATTCATTCGAGTTGCATGCAACAAGTCGTCACCCAGTGTATGCCAACCTTTAGCTTCCATTTGTGCTGTGTCCCTTGTTATTACCTTTGGCCCACAGGCAACAATGCTTTTCAAGTGTGGTAACCATACTGTATTCAAAGCTGATGTAGAACAGAGACTGGTTGACCTTGAATACACAATCGGTTAGTTGGGCATGACAATGTGCCTGAAAGCATATATGTGCACACACACACACACACACACACACACACACACACACACACACACACACACACACACACACACACACACACACACACACACACACACACACACACACACACACACACACACACACACACACACACACACACACACACACACACACACACACACACACACACACACACACACACATGTACACCTTTAGATTATTAAATATGTGTTGTGCTGGTGATTACTCTGTGGTGTGGGGGTGGGGGAGGTTAGGATGTTCTTAAACACTCCTCTGTCCCCGGCACAGCAATGTGGTACACAGCACCTGGTTGCATGGGCCCCCTGTGTACACATGTACATGTACATAATGCCATTGCTGTATCATTTGGATCAATCATCCACACTCAGTACCTCCCCCCACCCCCCACCTTCCTCCTAAATCCTGGATCTGCCGTTGATTGCATGTGCAGAAATAAGTACAGTGTATGTGTGTATGTGTGTGTTGTGTGCTTATACAAAAACGTAGCCTTGCAGCAAATATAGTAATAGCCTTATAATGTAATGTAGCAGCTATAATTATGAGTTACATTGGTAAGCAATAATGTGTGTGTGTGTGTGTGTATGTGTGTGTGTGTGTGTGTGTGTGTGTGTGTGTGTGTGTGCACTTATCATCTGAAGCTTTTCTTGCAGAGGTCCTCAAGTCTGAAGGCTGGTATGGAAAAGGCGATATGGATGAGTCTGAGCGATACAGAGGGGTATGCACATCTGCCCACACGTGATATTGTTTTATCTACTGAGGTACCACAGTTTGACTTCACTTCTGATGACGTACCGGAGAGGGACGATAGAGTGGTGTTGAAGGCTACTGATGAAATTAAGGCCATAATGAAGACACTGAACACGGAAATGGTTGGTGGGGAGCAGCTGAGGAGGGGAAGGGGAGGGGAGGAGGGTATGGCTGAGGAGGGGGAGGGGAGGAGGGTATGGCTGAGAAGGGGGAGGGGAGGGGAGGGGAGGAGGGTATGGCTGAGGAGGGGGAAGGGAGGGGAGGGTATGGCTGAGGAGGGGAGGAGGGTATGGCTGAGGAGGGGGAGGGGAGGAGGGTATGGCTGCGGAGGGGGAGGGGAGGGGAGGGGGAAGGGAGGGGAGGGTATGGCTGAGGAGGGGAGGAGGGTATGGCTGAGAAGGACACAGCTGAGGTGGGGGAGGAGAGGAGGCATAGCTAGGGAGGGGGAGGGAGGAAGGTAAGCCGAGGAGGGGGAGGGGAGGAGGGTATGGCTGAGAAGGACACAGCTGAGGTGGGGGAGGAGAGGAGGCATAGCTAGGGAGGGGGAGGGAGGAAGGTAAGCCGAGGAGGGGGAGGGGAGGAAGACACAGCTGGGGAGGGGGAAGGGTACAACCTTTCCATATTTGGAGGAGTGGGGAGGAGGAGAGGGAGCCAGGCCTATTTCAAGTGATTGTGTGTGGGCCTTTATTATGTTGAACTCAATCCCTCTTCCCCAGGAGAAGGAAGAAAACAAGAAGACTCAGGTGTTCATTGACTCATACCATCCTGAGGAACACCATGCAAAGTCCACAGTGGGAGAAGGGACCCAGCCTATGAACTGTAAGAGTGAGATGTGCACTAATCATGCCAGCCATTTTAGTAACCATGCTTGGCACTTTCTTTCCTGCTTTGGGGAAAAAAAAAAAAAAGCTGATCTGGATCAAGACCAACCACCTCCTTATGAAGGTCTGAACATTACTGCTACTGTTGGGGGAGGGGGGGGGGGAGAGGGAAGGAATTATAGGGAGGCCTAGCTAGTGTTTTGGTACACCTGCACTTTAAGTCTCTGGTCCCACACATAACATTGCAGCACTGCGTAACATTGGGGGGGGGGGGGGGGGGGGGGGGTATGTGCCAAGTTTTGTGTGTTCCATTTAGTGCTCATTGTTTATTGTGTGCTATGTGCTCAGTTAGAGTTCTTTGTTGTGTATTGTGATTAAAACTCCTCTGACTAACTTTTAGAAGTGGACAGTTCTGCGAAGTATCAGGTGAGGCCATATCTCTGCTGCAGTCTGACCTTCACTAGTTACTGCTTTCCAACAGCCCAAGAGAGTGATGGCACACATGGCAAACAGGTTCAACAGACAATTGAGGTGGGGAATATTTGGAAAGGAGGTTTCAGATGATTGCCTTTTGCAATACCTGCAGAACTCTTCAAGATCTGTCCTTGAGTGCCTATCCAATTGGTATGGCAAAGCTACGTGAAATTCAGAAGGTTTGTGACCCATTTACACCTGGTGAGGTCACTTACATTTATGTACTGTTGTCCCCCCTTTGTTGTTTTTTTCTTTCTTCCTTTTCATAAGTTCTTTGCAAAGTCCAGTTTTGCCCTTCTGGTGGAAAAAGAGGAAGCCTTGTTGCTAGGTAACCCAGCACCCTAGTTCCCAGTCACATGGATGTGGCATAATGTCATAATGCTATCTCCTCCCCAGATCGTTGGGCATCGTTGTTGACTATAGGGCGGATCCCAATGCTGAATGCATTCCAGCACTACAGACCCAACTCACCTCGTCCAGATCTGCTGACCCAGCAATGCTGTCCATATTACCTATCATGCAAGAGCAGCCCATCTCAGAACATCACAACGGTGTGTTTACCATTCTCCTTATGCTGTACCAGTTTGCAGTGCACCTTGTCTGTTGCAGAGCCCACCAGAGGTTGTAGAGGAGACTCCTTGCTCTGGGTTTGACACCAGGTTTGCAGAAGATGGCCAAGCCATTTCAAAGTGGGTTCTTTATTTTTATTTTTATGAAAGGAAAAACTAACTTATTTTTTATTCTTTTTCGTGCTCACACACATACATGTATGTGTATGCACACACACACACACACACACACACACACACACACACACACACACACACACACACACACACACACACACACACACAGATTTCCACTCTATCTGGATGCAGTGCCAACCTTTTCACTTCCTTCTTCAGGCATGTTCTTTCAGCACCCTCGGCCACCTCTGCTCAGCACTCAAGCTGACGACAGCCCGTACGCCACACCTCGTTCGACCACTCCAGAGGAGAGGAGGGATGTCTGTGATCTGGAGCAGGAGCCGTCACAGGAAAGCAGCAGCCAGACCATGACCAGCGAGGTAGACGGAATTGAGATAGGCACCAATATTGTTCCAAGCGAAAGTAAGGAGGAGTTTGACTCTGCCCGCGGGAGTCCATTGAACGACAACGTTAGCTCGACTGCGGAAGAGGAGAGTGCCTCAGCTGGTACCAGCTCCCTAGGGGGGAAATTAAATCCTAGGCCTCGCCCATCCCTCAAATCCTTATGTTCAGTGGAGGGTTCGATCGGCAACTTTCATTCTCCAAATGGTGGGTGTCGTTTGACTGTGACTATGTGTGTGTGTGTGGATGGGTGGACGTAATATTTATTTATCTTTGATAGGAGTACCTTTGTATACCATCCCATCCAGTGCTTGCATCCTGCCAGGTATGTTGGTGTGTGTTTGAGGGAGGTGTGCTAGTGGTTTAGTGTAGTAGGAGGAAGAGGCAAGGGAGTACCTTCTTATGTGTGTGCTTGTTTTGCGGCAGTAAGGGAGAGGCAGAAGTGTGCTACTGTGCTTGAGATCAAAGGGTATGTCTGTTGTTCAGTTGTATTCGGACATGTTACTGTTTGGTGTTGGCAGGAGGGCCCTGTTGCCGTTCATGTCTTCAGTTGACCACATTGAGAAAGATAAACTTTACTTGTTTAAACCAGGTAAATTGTGTTTGTGTGCACTAGTATACGTTTGCTCTTATGTATGCATGTATGTGTGTGTGTATGTGTGCTCTCACTTTCTCTCTCCACTTTCCCCAAATCTGATCATGCAGTTATTAACCCTCAAACTTATCCATTGCAGTTATTAAACCAAAACAAGAGCATTTCATGTGGTTTAGTGTGTAATACCACCATTTTGGGAAGAATGGGTGGGGCAGGAGGTGGTGATCTGCATGATTGTTGTATTCATGTGCGGTTGTCATGGTTCCAGGACGAGGGGTTTGCACTCTGTATAGCAGCTGTCCCATGATGGGAAGCCTTCTCTACTGTCTCCTTCAGGGAAGACCACTGGTTGTCATAGGAACATCAAGGGATGAGAAGTGAGGCAGAAAATTTACCTAAGCCATTTTTAAGGAGAGTGTTTGTCACGGCCCATTGACAGGTTGATCAGACGATTTGTTCGAATGTTGTGGCTATTTGTTCCTGGCCATTCAAGGTGAAGTGAGGACTAGCATACTAGCTTTCACTGTCCTGTCTCACCTGCTTCACTTGTCCACACAAAGTCAACACCAGGTGATCCCTCTTCACACCAATGGACCCCTTACTGCTAAGGACCTATCGATGTAGGCTTCTTTGTATCTTGCACACTGCAGTGTCATTTTGGCACCCTCCTGTTGAACAGGATCAAGCTGGTAGGACTCTCCAGCGAGCAGGGCCTTCACTCCGCGAACTTTCCCTTGGGCAGTTTGAAGGTGAGTGAGCCTTGTTCTTTATCTGAGGAATATGCAGCATTTGCAAATGTTTGTCATGTTCTAACCCTTGTTCTGCCTCTCTCCTTCATCTCTCTGCTTCCTCTCTCCATCTCTCTCCTTCCTCTCTCTGCTTCCTCTCTCTGCTTCCTCTCTCTTTCCTCTCTCCTTCCTCTCTCTGCTTCCTCTCTTCTTCCTCTCTCCTTCCTCTCACCCTCTCCCCCACCATCACCGTACTTTCTTGGGTGCCTGTATTTCAGAAGTACATATCTTATTTGGATTGCTCCACTGGAAAGTTTTACACACCAACGTACAAGGCAAGTCCATTCAGTTGGTCCTCTGGTATGTGTGAAATTCTGTGTACGCACAGGGAGAGCTGCTTAATCCCATTGTGACAAAGAACAGAGACAGAAAGGTCTGCTGTTATGATGGTAGTGTGCCAGACATCTCATCCTCTCCCTCTGCCTCTCTCCGTAGGAAAATGAGGGTTTGTATCTTGCTCACATACACAGGTCAGCCAACAGCAGATGTATGCTATTTCCCTCTCACACAGTGTATGTGTTCCTAATATAGTGTTCTTCTGAGTATCTGCATGAAGGCCTTTGTCTACTATCACGGATATTGTCTCCAGGCGTACGTTGTGTGTGTGTGTAAAGGGGATAGTTGTGGAGTTGTTTATGCATATGTATGTTTGGCATGGGAGTTGTGTACAGTTGGTTGTGTGTGTGTGTTGTGTTGTTTGTGTGTATATACAAAAATAATAATGTTTATTTTTTACAGGGGAGCCCCAGGTAAGGCTCAATCTACTCATTCATCCAGAAAGAGGAGGGTATGCAATCTACGCTATGTACCCTTGTGCCTATTGACAGTTGTGTCTCCTTCATTTGTTGTCATCAGGCTAACTTCCTCGAAAAGCTACACATACACGACAGTGATGTAGATATCATCGAGGTGTGGTCTTAAATATAGTGATGATGTGTCTTCTGGTTAGAGTATTGTGATGCTCTTTATTTAGCACTTGGTTGAAGTGTTGAGAGTTCAACAGCTGGCAGAGTGGAAAGGCGCAAGTGGGGCCGAAGGTAGGTGGGTGGGGCTGAAGGTAGGTAGGTGGGGCCGATGGTAGGTGGGGGGGGGGACTGAAGGTAGGTGGGTGGGGCTGAAAGTAGCGTGATGTGCTTGCAGATCAACTTGACTGATCTCTTTGGTTGCCAGATGTCATGACCTTCAAGTTTGTGAACCGTCCGAGCAAGGAGGAGTATTACAAACCAAAGGCACCTTACTGAATTGGACCTCGCAATAGATTCTTTTTTTTTTTTGTTCTTTGTTGTGTTCTGTGTGTTGTGTTGAAACAAAGCTCTTTTTAATTTTAAAAAAAAAAAAACGAGAGAAAAAAGATTGTGGTGTGCGAGCTTGGAGCAATCCTTCCAACACTGCTGAATCCTTTTATTATAACATAGCTGCATTAAAAGTAGGGCTGCCAACCCTCCCGGATTTTCCTGGAGTCTCAAGGTTTTCTAATATGTCTATGTATATAATAAGTCTTCAATTTGCATAAATCTCAAGGTTTTGTGTTTTGGCAGGTTGGCAACCCTGATTGTGGAGGCACTGAATTTTTTAATTTGTCACAGAGGCATGCTGTCTATTATTGTTTGAGAAAAAATTTAAAGGAGTACCACTAGTGCAATTGGTGATTTTGCTGGACACATTCACATATAACAAAACATGGAACTTGTATGTACAGTGTATTGCAAAGTTTTTTTATTTATTTATTTTTAAAAATAGGCATTGTATGATTTACGTAATTACCACGTGGGTATATTATGTACGATGTTTAGAGCGTTGCGTATATTAGGAGGGCGTACCCTTACACTAAGGGGATACGCCAGCGAAGAGGAAGCAGCAGGTGCAGGCAAAGAGATCCAGGTAGCAGCATCCTCCCTGAGAGCTGACGCCATAGCCGCAGCGGGATTGGACATATCTCGAAAGTGGGCATTAAAATAAAAAAAGCCACACCTAATATTATATGTACGCGCTTTACTGTTCACTCCATGCAGGAAGATCTGGGAATCTTGCTTGGAAGGACGTGTGACTTTAAATGGCAAACCTCTTCAGAAGAAAAGTATTAATGTATGGCACGAATATTAGCATACCCTTGCATTGCTTTGGCCAGAAAAATTCATGTATTACCTTCAATGTATTACCTTCTAGGTTCAGGAAGGAGACGTAATCGAAGTGGACAGCAACTTGAATACTCGTGATGACGAAGGTCAAGAGGGTAACATGGTCAAGCGTGGTAGGGTTGTAGTAAAAGAGATAGGTCCGCCGACGAGAAAAGGTGGCTCTCACTTAACTCTGCTGCGATATAAACATTTTGCATTGTTTAAAAAGTCATGAGAAGTCTTGAAGCGAACACGGAAAGTGTTTTATCACGTGATTCAACGTAGCAACGGCTGTTTTTAATGATTTCAAGCGCGGCTGCAGGAGCACGAAATATATTAGCCTGCGCCAATGCAGACTAGGGCAAAGTTATCCTCTTCGTTGGCCTGGCTTTCAAAGTTTGTCGATTCGGATGTAAACAAAGCCATACTGCTCACTCCGTATACTGTAAGTAGTCAACGAATGTTGCGAATAATATTGTGCACCTCACTGCATGCAGCTTCTTTTCGGTGTGAATTTTAATATTTCCAACAGGGACGCGAACTAAGAGAAGAAGTAATAGCTGCTCTGATTACTCCCACTTCGTACGCTTCAGCCTACCATCATATTTACCCCTCCGAACCATTGGAACATAGCAGTTTCTGGCCGCTAATCCATGGCTTAGCCAGACGGGGCATATATGTTCTCGAGGGCGACGAAACGGTTGTGAACGACCCAATGCTGAAACAAAAAAAACCCTTTAGAGAGGTAGGCCAATGTTAAAGTTTACTCTTGCGCGGTCTCCTAGCTCGCATGCCTCCACGTCTCGTCTCAACACACAGCTTGCACACCTGGCTTTGTTGGATGGGCTAATGGCTGCATTTGTGTCGTCGGTAGTCACCATTGAGCGGGTGGTGAAGGCTGTGAGGTAAGTGCGAGCATCAACCCAACTCTGCTTGAGCTTCAAATTTTACGGCTCCTGCAGGAACGTGTCGTCATTCAACCCTTCCAAGGAGCTCCCTGCCAGCCCAGAGGGCTCTCTCCTCTTGTGGGTGCAAAAAGTCACGCAGGCTATAAACGAGGCTCGTCATCCAGAAGAGCCCGCGACCGGCCCGGGCGTTACGGGGTTGGCTCCAAGGCAGAGACGGCACAACAGAATGGGCAGAGCGGCAAAGGCGGGAGGAGGGGTCATTGTGCCCAAAGTAACTGATATTGTGTCTGGCATTGCAGATGGTCAGTGCTTAGCAGCACTCCTTCTGTACTATGCTCCCCAGGGGATAGGGTGGAAAGGTAATGGAAGTGTGGTGAGAGGGGAGAATTAAGTGAGGGAGTGGATAAAGGAGGGATGTGCTGAAGGGATTGGAGGCCAAGGGGTAGGCTTTACATGGATTGGTGCATCTTTCTTAGACTTCTACTTTTCAACGGAGCCCTTGCCCACTGAACAGTGTCTACACAACCATAACCAAGTCAGACAGTTCTGCAATGCACACCTTACACCCTTGGCCTTTCACATATCTCCACATCACTTGGTTTATTTTGCTCCGACTGGTATTTTGAAGTCTAACACAGATGCCATGTTGGCACACCTCTTCTGGTGCCTGGAAATTCAAGGGCTGGCCAAGCAACCACAGCAGGACACAGAGGGGCAGAACATCGGGGATGAAGTTGTCGGCACATGGAAGGGAGTAAAATCTAAACGCTCTTCCCAAAGTGTTGTGTCATCCCAACAAGGCTTGGTTCAGCCAGCTATGGGTAGGGTCCCATTGCCTCTCTCCTCATCCTCCTCTTCATTGCTTGTGGATCCAAATCACAGAGGTGGCATTGCGGCTGACATTTCATCCAGCCTGATGTTGAGAAGCTCCCTAAGTGCGCCTCAGCTGGAAGATAAGCAGCAGCACCCTGACAGTGCAGGGAAAGTGTCCTACCGCCACAAGGACCTCATCAGTGCCTCAGTTGAGAGGCTCGGAGTGACGGAACAGTCGCAAAGTACTTTCAATCTAAAGCGTCCTGGGGAGAATGCTTTGCGATTGGCTGATGGCGGCACATTGCGTGGTTCTGCAACAGACATTGATGTTGAAGAAGAGAGAGTAGCATATTTAAATTCCACATTGGAAGACAGTCCATTGCATGATGCACCTTTGAACACACCTCGAAGCCAGCATTTCTTGAAGCAGAAGCCTGAAAGTGGCAGTAAAATACTGGAGCCAGAGCTAGCCCTGTCTTCCCCTCCAGTAGAGCCACACGCACCTGATCAGACCTCATCCATAACTAAGTCTGAGCAGTCATCCCAGGAGCACTTGATCCCTAAGAATAACAGCAGCCAATCATCACTACATGTGTCTCAACTAAATCATGGCCCAGATCTATCTACGACCACAGTCCACTCTGAGCCACCTCACTTTACCAAGGCCCCATCCAAGGCAGAAGCTGCACACCCATCTCCTACAGAACCAGACCCTGGTGCAGACCTCTCCACCTTGCAGCCAAAATCATCCTCTGACTCTGCCAATGTTGGTGGTGTCAGGGGCAGCTTCACTGTCAGTAAGCATTACTCGCACCACACTGCTCCCTTGCCAGATTTGCCCACCACATTGTCTCAGGAGGCTTGCACTCAGAGCATGGCCACAGCGGTTGCATCCAAATCCAAGCAATCGCTGGAATGCCACCATGTAAGACTTGTGTCTTCTCAGTGCAAGCCAAAGCCCCCAGAAGACCCTAGCTGTGTGCCTCGTGAGGTGCTGAAGGTGCGAGAGAAGCTGAAGAGACTCAAGGAAGACTTTCTGAAGAGTGAAGCTCTTCACCAGCAACAGTGGTGTCGCCAGAGAAGGGAACTTTATTTCCATCTTGTTAGGGCTACTGTTCAGAAGGGCAGGCAGGTTGTGCAGCCAGAGCTTGAGGAAACTGACTGTTGCACAGATGGGGGAGATGGTAGACAAGGACGTGATGTGGAGGCAAAGCGAAGGTCTCCAAAGGTGGCTATTGGTACAGAGGAAGGGAAAGGATTGGGAATTGTAGCACGGGAGGAAAGGAAAGGACTGGGAACCTTAGCACAGGAGGAAAAGAAAGGACTGGGAACCTTAGCACAGGAGGAAAAGAAAGGACTGGGAACCTTAGCACAGGAGGAAAAGAAAGGACTGGGAACCTTAGCACAAGAGGAATGGAAAACCTTTGCACAGGAGGAAGGGAAAGAGCTGGAAACCTTAGCACGGGATGAAGGGGAAGAGCTGGGAACCTTAGCACAGAAGGAAGGGGGAAAACTGGCACAGGGTTCACCTGAAAGCAGAGCTGACTTACAGCATGAAGTAAGTGGCCTGTGGCTCAGCTCTTGGTGGTGTGAATAAGGGTGTCCCCCCCCCCCCCCCCCCTCCCTAATCAGATGGTTGAAGGGAGTGACCATTCCATAAAGAAACTAATGGAACAGAAGGTGCAGCAGCTAAGAGTTAAATTGGAAGAGAGAGAGAAAGTGCGGAGAGCGGTGGCTGAGGAGCGGAAAAGAAGATATTCAGCTAAGAGGTGAGGGTACTGTTCTGAACAACAGAGATTGATGTTTTGTCAATCCCACTCACTTCTTCCTGAAGAATGATGCAAGATTGTAAAAAGGCAAACTGGGATGTGGAAGAAAATAAATTGAAAATGCAGTCATCGTCTGAAACAGAAGTCTGCAGAACTGGATCTGGTACAAATATTCTCAAAAAAAAGTTGTTTTGTTTTTATCCCTATTGCATTCAGATGTTCTGCAGTACAGACTCTCTGGTGTGTCATCTGAGGAATCACATGCCTTAAAAAGCTATAGCCACCCTGAGTTCATCACTCATGATGGTTAGATGTAGTAGCTCATTGGCTACAAATTGACATTCTTTTTTTTGTGCATGTCAACTTCTAGGCCCCCAGTGTTATGTCCAACCACAGCTCAAGTCAAATAAGAAACTGATCAAAAATGCTCTGTGTCACATATGCCTTGCTGGCGAGGTGAATGTGTCTACCAAGCAAAGGGCTCTTGTGGTGAGTTGTGAGGGTGTGGCCATGGCTGTGAACACGTTACTACTGCCTGTCAACTTAGGAGCTGGAATTGCACCAGGCCTCACACTTCCTCATTCTATTCCGCGATACCCTGGGGTTCAAGTTCAGAGCACTCTACTATCTAGTTCCTGATGAAGACAATGTAAGATAGTGGTGTGGTGTGTGGCCACTAGAAATGTGCTCATATATATCACTGCAGATCACGAAGGTGTTTGGAAATGGCCCACATACAATTCACAGCAGTCAAATATCCAACCTATACAAGTGAGAGGGGAGGGGCACCATTGTTAACTTGAAGTATGAATTTAGGTGTTTATTGGAAGGGCATTCCAAACATTCCTTGGTCACCACTTAAATTGCTTTAATTAATGCAACAAATGGCCCACATACAATTCACAGCAGTCAAATATCCAACCTATACAAGTGAGAGGGGAGGGGCACCATTGTTAACTTGAAGTATGAATTTAGGTGTTTATTGGAAGGGCATTCCAAACATTCCTTGGTCACCACTTAAATTGCTTTAATTAATGCAACAGAAAGTCAGAGTAATTCTGTTGATTGTAATACCACCTGTATATGTTAATGTATTTGTAATACCAGGTTTACATGCATTAGTGAGGGCATTAAAGGCATGCAAATCCTAACAGCGTATCGAGAGAATGAGAGAGAGAGAGAGTGGTGGGGAGAGAAATGTTAACACTTTTATAAGTTGAGTTGTTATATATATATTTTTCCTCACCAGGTATAATTCAGGTGCTAAACAATTCAAAGAAGTACTTTCAAAATCATTTTCTCTTTCTGTGGATGCACTTACGATCAAGAATGAATTTTGGCATAGTAGGAAGTCTAGGCCTCCTTTCTAATCAATTTCGTCTAATTATATGCGTGTTAATAATTTTCACTAAAACCGACTTTATGGCGGAGAATCCCGTAGACGTCAGTGACCTCAAGAGTAGATTGCCTTCTACAGTACCCGAGTCAGTTATACGCTCGACTTTAGTGAAGGTAAGTACAGTGAGTGTTCCTACAATTTCATGCCACGCGACATGTAACACGACATCTTTTATTTTTTGCCCACCTAATTACGTTAGTGTCAAGGCGATAAAAAGAAATGTTTTGACACTCTAAATGCCACCAACTGGAGGCACAGCGCTCTTGACGCTCACCTTGTTTCACCAGAGCATTTGCCTCCACCGATGCGTCGTACAAACACCTATGGTCCGGATGTCACGCACGAAACTAAGCCACAATACCAAAGCAGTCCGTGGAAAACTGAAAAAGGCACGGCAGGGGCAGGTTGGTGGTAGTTTGTAGCTTGGTCCGTGTAACTATGGATTGCGTTGGTGTGGTGTGAGTAGAGAGCCGTATACTAGTGGAAGCACAGCGGAGACAGCTGGAGCAGCTGCAAAAGGTCTGACGTTTGCGATGTTTTCTATTGTGACGTGTCCTCTGCTCTCTGGTGCTTTAAAATACAATAGCATTGCGATGAGTTGACGAAGCAGCTCAGCTGGGCAAAATCGGAATCGGACGCAAAGAAGAAAGCTTTAACGGAACTTAGGTGCATCAAAATTCCCACAGTTGAGTTGCTTTTTGACGCGCATCAGGAAGTTGATATTGTCCTATTCCAGGCTCAAGAGCTGGAGGATGAGAAGGATTTGATCAGAACGTTGGAGAGTGATGTTGCTCAAGGTGGGGGGGGGGGGGGGGGGGGATATGTGTGAGTAAAGATGGAAGGATTGGCACACCTGTGTTGATTCACAGACAAAAGATGGCAAAATGGATAGCACCAGAGATAATGTTATCTCTGATAGCACTGTATAGCTGTGATGAAACTTCATTTTACATGTACTCTTGTGGTAATGGTTGCAGCAGTGTACACACTGTAGGATGGGATGGCTCCTTTGTATGGCATGGTGTATGTAGATGCTGTGTGCCAAACTCTTTTGCCCTTCAATAGCAACAACATCGTGGCAGTGCAACTTTTGTTCATTTAAGAACCACACCCTGATGACTTCTTGTGAGAAGTGTTTTCGGAGTAAAGGAATCGCAAAACCAAGATAATAGAATTCTGAAGATTTAACATGTTCTATCTGTTTTTGTGTGGTATTCCGTTTCATGAAAGAATGTTCTGCATGGTCTGCATCAATTGCCATGTAGAAAGGGCAGAAGAAAACAATTTAAATTGTCAGTAGTGTGCCCTATCGGCCCCCTATGCTCAAAGACAACATACACATGTGATTTGTTATCCCAGTGTGGAGTTATAAACAGCATTTGTTAATTATTTCTACAAGGTGGTTGTCCTTGCTATGTCCTATTGGAAATGGTCCAGTTTTAATAAGTACATATTGCAGGAGGATAGGCTCAATAACGGGATGCCTGTGTATACGCTTTACATTTTGTATTTGGGTTTGGAAACCGAATACATGTAGCTGCAACTTTGTTTTCGCTGAAACCAAAAATTTCTTTGCAAGGTACATATATGGTCATAGCCATTCTTTCTGAAACCAACAACAATGTACACCCTGTTATTAAAACGTAGAAAGTATGAATCACAAATACATACATATACATCACACATAATGATTATAATAACACACAAAACACACACAAACAACTACATGCACAGATAACTGTCCTGTTGGGTTGATTGGGGGTAGGAGCGGACCAAGATTGATCGAGCATTAGCTCTAATCAATAACAGGCTGAGGCGGCCATATAGCTCAGCTACTTGGGGGTGTTACCACGAATGGCTAACCATGAAGCCACCTGTGAGAAGGCCTTTAACATCGCCAACCCAACTCAGCACACTTGGGATCATTTTCGGTATGTTTTCTGCGCTCAGCTGCCTTTGCTGAAACACCCTGGTACGTGCCCGCTTCCAACATAGTGTGTGAATTAAGTGGGGATATAACTGTGATGTCAAAGGGAGCTGAGGTGCCACAATCCCAATTGGTAACTAGGATGTCTGCAGGCCGTGTTCTGGAATTATCATGTCCCCATCCACAGCCAACCTCAAGGTGTTGCAGATATCGCTGAAAGGTGCTGTAGATCACGTTTCAAATAGTGTTGTGCCTGGTTGTTACATCACCTCCTCTTTTGCATGTGACACAGTGGTAACCCAGGGGGTCAAGTGCACAGTTGGGACATAGAGGGCAAACCATTGGCGAAATACAATTACGTACATATACAAATAGATGAATGAGGTCAGAGGACCCAGCCCATTTGATGCGCCCAGCAAAAGCAAGCAGTCTGACATAACTGCTGGTAACGGAGGGTGTGTTTAATAGGTTTAGGCCTATAAGTCTATAACTATTACTATAAGTAGTAGGTCTATTGGGCTATTATTATTTAACTGTACACCCCTACAGATGACAATAATTGCAAACCTACCCCCTCGGGATAATATAGAAAAGCACCCCTGGTCCCTGGACAAGCTTATATTATACCTTGATCCCCCTGGGACAGACTTGTAAACGCCCCCTGGACAAGCTTCTATTTTGTCCCACCCCCCCTGGACAAGCTTCTATTATGCCTTCTGACCCCCCGGGACAGGCCTTTAAATGACCACCCCCCGGGTCATATTGCCTATACCCCCCTGGACACCATTTATAGGGCCAGGGGTGTATAATTAAATAATGGAATAGCCCATTAATTTTAAGCAGTATAGCAATATTACAACTATAAATCTTACTAGTACCATGAGTTCTTCGAGTACTGTACATGGGCCATGACTACACTTTTCAAGCACGACCAGAGATGACCTTCTCTCCAATCATAGCTAATGTACACAATCATTTTTAAAAATAAATAAAAACAAAACAACAGGGTTAAATTAAAACAAAAATGTCAAATCGTAACAAGCTCTTGCTCATTTTTATTATAAGTGGATGTGTCTGTGTTTCCTTTTACGTATTGTTTGAGAGAACACAAGTGAAGGTACAATACTCCTCGTATGAACTGTGGCTATGGGCGTGCTGTTGATCCAATCTTATTTCCAGGAGGCCTTCAGCCTACCCTGCAACGATGTTTTCAGGCCAGTTAGTTACGTGATGAACAGCGAGTGGGTGAGAGAGCTGAAGCGATACTTGGCCGCTTCAACGTCGCAGCAAGTTACAGTGGTCGTGGCAAATGACAACTACGAAGAAATTCTAGTGAACTGGCTTGCAGCAGCTGTGCTCTTGCAACCGCCATTGCAGAACATAATCGTGATAGCCATGGACAAGGAACTGCATACATTTCTGCAGTCTAAGGAAATAAATTCGGTACACGTACCTACTGACTCTATCTTTGACCCAAATAACAAGTTCACAAAGGCCTTCTCCCCCGTCATGATGCTTCGTCTCAGCATCATGCGGATCATTAACTACCTCGGATACCACGTAGCCATGTACGACGCCGATGCGATCATACTGAGGAACCCCCAGCGTTTGTATGACAGTCATAGCAACGCAGACATTATTTCGTCGAGCGGTGAATTCCCGCAGTTCCTTTTGGAGTGGTGGAACGTGAACTCTACATTGTGCATAGGAGCCGTGCTCATAAGGAGCAGCGAAAGAACAGGTATGACCATTTGCCCCCCCCCCCCCCCCCCCCCCCCCAAAAAAAAAAAACAAAACAAAACAAAAACAAAAAAAAACAAGTGCCCCATTGTAGCGTTTTATAGCTAATTAAAAAAGTAGTAACACTGCAAAACGAATTGTTATCCTTATTATTGCCACCTTTTAAAAAATATACTGCCTGTACTACTACCTGTATTTATCGTCCCCTCCTCTCTCCCCTTTACAGAACAGTATTGGGAAATAATGGCATCTATTCATTTGATGGTTAGCTGGCAGAACACCAATGACCAATACAGGCTCAACTACGCCCTGCAGTCCATGGGGATCAGGTGGGGAATGGAAGGCGACCTGCAGGTGGGCATGTGTTGGAATGGTCTCAAGATAGTGGTCCTTCCCAACACCATGACCTGTCGCGGCAACAAGAACTGCCACCCAGAAGAGAGGGGGCAGTACTATATCTGGCATGCAGGCCAGAGGACTGACGGGGGAAAGGTAGCAGGAGCCAAGAGGGGAAACGCGTGGTTCTTGAGAGAACACTGGAGAAATGTCGATCACCACTTGATTGGTAACGCATGGTTACGAAAGGTAGTGTCACGACCCTCCACAGAGAGGACATAGTTAAGCTGCCTCTGCCGTGTGTGTTCGCCAAGTGCATTCGATGATCTTTTTAATATGCAATGCTGGGGGTTGGAATTAGCAAATAATATCACGGGACCCTATCTGAACAGCATATTGCTGTTTGAAGACTTAAAATGTGTGTGAAAAGCCACCCCATGCAACGTGTCCAGATGTGTAGCATGTTCAATACGTAGCATTTAATGTTCTTACATGTACATGCAGCAACCAAACAGGGTACAAGTACTTTTGAACATGGGGTCACATACAAACAGTAGTTCACTAGGATGGTCCAGGTTGCTAACACATCAGTGTTGCTGCTCAATGTAGACCTTCGCCAGAGGTACGTATATACCATATCCAGCAGGACTAAAGCATTGCACCATTAAGGAATGAACAAGTGTGGGGGGAAACTTACCATTTAAAATACTGCTTTCCTTTGTATGTTCCATCACCCTTGCTGCCAGTGGGAGCTTCTGCAGATCCAAGACCAAGGTAAGTACCGTGGGTACACACACCCTCACATCTAACACACTCACTTTGAAGATCCAGTTCTATCCCAACATAGTCCTCTGGAGAGCCTTCTATCCTCCCCACATATCGTATTGTCCCAGCATCATACTCCCCTGGACCTGCTCGCTTGGCAACAACCTTCATTGCCTTCCTCGGGTTGGTCAGCTTGCACAGCGACATGGTCTTGAGACCATTCTTTGTATTCACCTGAGCGGAGAACGGCTCAGAACTGGTACTGCTCTGAGACCTGGCAGGAGAAGGTTTACCAGCATCAGCCCCTCCCTTGTTCGAATTTTGCCGCCGATTGACCCCTTGTGCATTAGCCTGGGCACCAGATGGCAATGTAGGGTCCAGACTGTCAATTGCATCCGTAGCTGGACTTGAGGTGGTTGCTTGTGGGTCATCCATTGATGGCGAGATCGAATGGTCGTCCGTACCTCCCGGATCATTGCAACTGAGAGAGGACGTGTCCTCCACTTGCATTTTGGAGTGCACCTCACCTTCTGTTTCACTTGTCCTGTCATCTTCACTTTCAGCTTGGAGTCTGTCCACCACATAGGACTGTGCCTCGGAGTGCCTCTGCTGGCTGGCAAGCGCAAGTTGCCCAAGCTGTTTCTGCAGCTCTTCCACCTGCTGTCTCGACACGTCTCGCTCTTGGCGATAGCGCTCCAGTCGCTCCTTTACCGTCTGGAGCTGTTCGGGGTTGGTGGTGTCCTGCAGCTTCTGTGTGAGCTGTTTGTTGGCCTCCTTCTGACGCTGATTGTTCCCACGCTCTGCCTGCAGCATCTCCTGCAGCTGCCCACACTGCTCCTTCAGAGAGCTGTTCTCCTCCCTCAGCTTCTCGTACCTCTCTGGGTGTTTGACCATCTCCCTCAGCTGGCTCAGCTCCTGGAGTGTAGCCGCACGCTCCTCTCTCAGGGGACCCAGCTCGCCTTCCAGCTTAACACGGGTTTCCTGCAGCTCTGTAAGGCGCTCCATCAGGCGGTCATACTCGGATGAGGACTTCCTGCTGTATGCGTCCTGCTCTGGCAAGGTTTCGGCCGATGGAGGTGTGGCCTTGAGTTCTGCCACTGTGGCCTCCAGATGCTTGTTCTGCTCTCTGAGGTCCTCCACCTCCTCCAGCAAGGGGGAAATCTTGCTGGCCTCTTCTCTCCACACTTCATACTTTTGACGCATTGTCTCCAGTTCAAGAAGGTTTGCCTACATGAGGAGGTGATGAAGATGGGATCACCTTAATACCACTCACCCCTTCAACGTCACCTGGGATCACCTTAATACCACTCACATCACCTGGAATCACCTTAATACCACTCACCCCTTCATCATCACCTTAATACCACTCACATCACCTGGGATCACCTTCTGGTGACTATGAAGGGGTGAGTGGTATTAAGGTGATCCCAGGTGACAATGAAGGGGTGAGTGTTAAGGTTTCACTGATAATGATCCCAGGTGATGAGTTCAGAAGTGATAAAATGAGGTTGTAAGGTGACCCCAAGTGATAAGGTGAAGTGAGGTGACCCAAGTGATAAGGTGAAGTGAGGTGACCCCAAGTGATAAGGTGAAGTGAGGTGACCCAAGTGATATAGTGGAGAGGTGAGGTGGTGATCAAATCCTAGGTGATGAAGTGAGGTGGTGAGGCGATAGAGGAAACACCTCTATTTTGGGAACGTGTTTTAGTACACAAAGAGCCATCCACACATAACCTACACCCCTCCACACATAACATGCATATTACCTACACTCCTCCACACATAACATACACCCCTCCACACATAACACACACCACCTACACCTCTCCACACAACATAACCACCTACACCCCCTCCACACATAACATACACCCCTCCACACATAACATACACCCCTCCACACATAACATACACCCCTCCACACATAACACACACCACCTCCACCCTCCACATAACATAACCACCTACACCTCTCCACACATAACATAACCACCTACACCCCTCCACACATGACATACACACCACCTACACCCCTCCACACATGACATACACACCACCTACACCCCTCCACACATAACATAACCACCTACACCCCTCCACACATGACATACACACCACCTACACCCCTCCACACATAACATAACCACCTACACCCCTCTGCACATAACATACACACACCAACTATACCCCTCCACACACATACACCCCCTCCTCACCCCTGGATTGCTGGAAGAGGCAGCACGTTCCTGCAAATGGATCATCTCGTCCCCCTTCTGACGTAATTCCTCCAACAGACGCTTCATTTGGCTGCGACAATCTTCCAGCTCTGATGACAGTGTGACGTTGAGCTGTTGCAGTCTGATGTTCTCTTCTGTCAGTTTGTCAGCCTTCTTCCTCAGGGAGTTGAGAGCTTCTACGTACTCAGCTTGCTGCTTCTGCATGTACTGGGTGAGGTGTGTGCTCTGGTGCTGAAGCTTGACCATCTCAGCACTACGTGTCTTATTGGTGGCTAAGGCTCCCTGTATGGCCTGCAGAGGGGAGGCATGCCCCAGCATCACATACATACATACATACATACATACATACATACATACATAAACACACACACACATACATACATACATACATACACACACACATACATACATACATACATACATACATACATACATACATACATACATACATACATACATACATATGTACACACATACATACACATATGAGCACATACACACACATGTATCATGGGCAATGGTAGCAGGTGGTTACGAGGGCATGTACCACTCCCCCTAAGTACATGTAATTGCATGGAGTCCTTTGAATGACATCATGCACCACCTTAACTAGTTAATTTAATTTAGCTTGGTAATTATAACAGCACCTCTTTTTTTAATCAGTGGTGGATTTAGGAGGATTCCGTTTTCTATGTACAGTTAAGTGTTCTAGCCTTTGGTCTGTAATAGGAAATTTCTAACTTTACATGTATTAGACCTTTTCATGTGTTCCTAAGGGCATTAATTAGAAGCAAATCGATACAAATCATATAACACAAAGAGCAGCTCAGGTGCTTTGCCCAAGCCCTGCTGCAAGGGAGTCACATGCTTCAAATAAGACCACTATAAGGAAACACCTACATCCACATAGAACTAGGTAAACATCCACATAAAACTAGGGAAATACCCACATAGAACCATATATAGAGAACACATAGGACCAATTAGAACGCAGCGTTATGTTAATTGCATTCATGACTACAACAAATGCAGGTGCGAAAAACCAAAGCACCAAGACACCTCCATGAGTTTAGCATCTCCGTCTGCACTCGACTCTCTTCCATTGGTGAAGGCACAGTTGTACCTCTTAAGGTGACCTTTCCTACATTTGACCTATGCACAACTGATATCTGGAACAACTTGTATAATTTGCCCCCAATCCATTTTTGATGCGTAATGTTGGGTCTGGGCACAAGACTATGGTTAATAGTACCCAAAATAGTTCAAAAGATGTAGAAGGCCACCATCAATTTTCAGACTGCATTAATTGCTCCTCCCTCCCCCCCCTCCTCAGAGCTTCACACCCCACTGCACATGCATACCGAGGTTTGGTCCTTCATAGCGCTGACGTACTCCTCCATCTGATGCTCCAGGGCAGCTACACGATCTTTGTACTCTTTTAATTCCTGTTCTGATTTCTGCCTGGCATCAGTGAGCGTGCCCAGCTGGTTCTCCGGCCTGAACAACTGCGACGACGTCGGGGCACCCCCACCCCCCTCCACCCCCACCCCCACCCTCCTCGCCTGAAACTCGATGATACCCTGTAGACGTTGTATCTGTTCCTGCAGCTCGGTCGTTGCCCTCTCGTGGGCGACCCTCTGTGCCTCCTTCTCCTCCTGCGCCCTCCTCAGCTGCTCCTGTAGGTCCAGCCCTTGCAGGTCGCCGCCTGCCCTGACCTCCGACCTCCTCTGCACTCTGTCCATACCGTAACTGCCGGACCACCCACCTCCGACACCTGTGGAGGCAGGGCCAGTGGGAGGAGCAACAGACGACAGATCTGGATTGCTGGGGTAAAAAGGGTCACCCCTCCCAGTCCTATTTCCTGGCAAGGACTGGTTAGCCGGCTCCTGCCTGACGGTGGATGAAGGCAAAGGTGAGGGCCTCTTGTAGCCACTAGGAAGCGCGTTGTGAGGAGCGTTGATGTCGATGTTGGAGGAGGTAGTGCCCCTGCCACTCCCTGGATCATGGCTCTTGTTGTCCAACGCTCTGGGATAGGATTGCAGGGATCTGGCGCGCCCAGTTCCAGACAAGGGTGCATCTGGAAATAGGTATATGCGCATATATGTATGCCCACATCACATAGGACAAATGTCAGGAGGTGTGGCATGCATTGGAGATGTGATTAGATTAGCCTATACAATGACATATTCCCTCCTCTTCTTTTACCTGATTGGTAAAGGTCAAAGTCCCCAGATGGTTCCTCTGTTGTTGGTGTGGTGTAGAAGTAGATTATCTTATACTGTCCCCCGCTGCCCCCCTGAGTGCTCTGCTCATCAGTTCTGGACTGTACCCCACGACATTTGGCACCTGGGAGTACATAGAACAGGCTTATTTACACCCAGTCCCCCCAGTCCCCAGGCTTATTTACACCAGTCCCCAGGCTTATTTACACCAGTCCCCAGGCTGATTTACACCAGTCCCCATGCTCATTATCTTACAGTTGCATGTTGTCGCCTGCAGCTCCAGGACAATGACATCATCCTTCTCAATTGTAAAATCCTTAACGGGATGACAAAAGCTGTCGCCAATCACCAGCTGTCCTTCAAATTTCCCCTTTTCCGTGTTGATGTACGATGACTCATAGTGCCCGCCTTCTGAATCAAGCAACAGGTCAACAGTACCATTCTAAGAAGTAAAAGAAGGAGAGCGAGAGGGAAGGAGAGAAACCTTTTAAAGGTTATGGTTAGGGTGAGGCATTGTTCTTGACCAGGAAAAAAAAAGGGGGGGGGGTCTACAGTACTGTACCGACCTCAAAGGCAGCGAGGAGGGTGATTTTGGGGTACGTGATTTCCGTGAGAGGCTGCCACATGAACTTGACAGAGCAGTACTGCTTCGGCCCCGAGGGTGCCTCTGTAAGCTGTGGTGGGGACAGCGAAGGGACCGGCTGCTGGGTCGAAGACAGCTTTGACCTGGGCTGGTCTGCGCGACGGGGATGGGTAAGGATATATTCTTAAAACGGCGTGAGTCAGCGCATATAGGTATACTGATAGAACCTTTTAGAAGAATTTGATGTTTAATGTGTATGCGACGGCGCTTACCCGGATCGTATCCAGGACAGCTGGTAAGACGGTGCTGCTGTAGCCCATCCTCGCTGTCTATAGATTCATGGCACACGGAACATACTACAGGAACAGACGACATCTGTGGAAAACCGTCAAATCGCCATATTAAAAGGTGAATCCCGGGTGACGTCAGTATCCGCGAAGCAAAAAATGTTTTCTTTTAATTAAAAAAATGATAAATACCGAGACTTCATGATACGGGGCGAGAAAGGGGGAGGAAAAAAAATTGTCCACAGAAGTGAATCCCGTCTCCTGCAAAAGGCACGTATATGTATAACCACTGCTTATGTTTCACCTTTCTTTGCTTACACATGGTAGAATGCAGGATGGTAGGTCACATAAGACAACCCAAAGCCTTGCAATTTGAAATATGGATGGTCCAGGTTGCTAACAAATCAGTGTTGCTGCTCAACGTAGACCTTCGCCAGAGGTACGTATATACCATATCCAGCAGGACTAAAGCATTGCACCATTAAGGAATAAACACATGTGGGGGGGGGGGGGGGGGGGGGGGGGGGGAAACTTACCATTTAAAATACTGCTTTCCTTTGTATGTTCCATCACCCTTGCTGCCAGTGGGAGCTTCTGCAGATCCAAGACCAAGGTAAGTACCGTGGGTACACACACCCTCACATCTAACACACTCACTTTGAAGATCCAGTTCTATCCCAACATAGTCATCTGGAGAGCCTTCTATCCTCCCCACATATCGTATTGTCCCAGCATCATACTCCCCTGGACCTGCTCGCATGGCAACAACCTTCATTGCCTCACTCGGGTTGGTCAGCTTGCACAGCAACATGGTCTTGATACCATTCCTTGTATTCACCTCAGCGGACAACGGCTCAGAACTGGTACTGCTCCGAGACCTGGCAGGAGGTTTACCAGCATCAGATCCTCCTACATTTGCACTTCCACGTCGAGATGCCAGGATTGGTTTGCCTGTAGGTGCAGGACCTATGCTGCCTGGGGCATCTCTAGGGGCCAAGGGACCTATGCTGCCTGGGACATCTCTAGGGGCCAAGGGACCTATGCTGCCTGGGACATCTCTAGGGGCCAAGGGACCTATGCTGCCTGGGACATCTCTAGGGGCCAAGGGACCTATGCTGCCTGGGGCATCTCTAGGGGCCAAGGGACCTATGCTGCCTGGGACATCTCTAGGGGCCAAGGGACCTATGCTGCCTGGGACATATCTAGGGGCCAAGGGACCTATGCTGCCTGGGACATCTCTAGGGGCCAAGGGACCTATGCTGCCTGGGACATCTCTAGGGGCCAAGGGACCTATGCTGCCTGGGACATCTCTAGGGGCCAAGGGACCTATGCTGCCTGGGACATCTCTAGGGGCCAAGGGACCTATGCTGCCTGGGACATCTCTAGGGGCCAAGGGACCTATGCTGCCTGGGACATCTCTAGGGGCCAAATAATCGGCAAAAGCTCTCCTAGTGTCTGATTGGTTGTGATGGAGGGAGGGCATGCCTTTGCTATTCACCTTGGAAGCCACTTCACCTTCTGTTTCCCATCTCTTGTGATACTCACTTTCAGCTTGGAGTCTGTCCACCACATAGGACTGTACCTCGGAGTACCTCTGCTGGCTGGCAAGCACAAGTTGCCCAAGCTGTTTCTGCAGCTCTTCCACCTGCTGTCTCGACATGTCTCGCTCTTGGTGATAGCGCTGCAGTTGTTCTTCCTGTGATTCTAGCTGCTGGTGCTGACGTTTGACCATCTCCCTCAGCTGGCTCAACTCCTGAAGTGTAGCCGCACGCTCCTCTCTCAGGAGACCCAGCTCGCCTTCCAGCTTAACACGGGTTTCCTCACGTTCTATGTAGCGTCCCCCTTGGTGATCATACTGAAATGATTCGATCGGTCGGTTGCTCTTCTACATGGTGGAAAGATACTGATCCCCAAACATGATCACCTTCCACAGGTCTACACCCTTACATGATTACCTACACCCTCCCCTTACATGACCACCTACACCTCCCCTTACATGACCACCTACACCTCCCCTTACATGACCACCTACACCTCCCCTTACATGACCACCTACACCTCCCCTTACATGATCACCTACACCCTCCCCTTACATGATCACCTACACCCTTACATGATTACCTACACCCTCCCCTTACATGATTACCTACACCCTTACATGATTACCTACACCCTCCCCTTACATGACCACCTACACCCTCCCCTTACATGACCACCTACACCCTCCCCTTACATGACCACCTACACTCTCCCCTTACATGATCACCTACACCCTCACCTTACATGATTACCTACACCCTTACATGACCACCTACACCCTCCCCTTACATGACCACCTACACCCTCCCCTTACATGACCACCTACACTCTCCCCTTACATGACCACCTACACTCTCCCCTTACATGATCACCTACACCCTCCCCTTACATGATCACCTACACCCTCCCCTTACATGATTACCTACACCCTCCCCTTACACGATCACTTATACTCCCCCTTACATGATCACCTACACCCTTACATGACCACCTACACCCTCCCCTTATATGACCACCTACACCCTCCCCTTACATGACCACCTACATCCTTACATGATTACCTACACCCTCCCCCTTACATGATTACCTACACCCTTACATGACCACCTACACCCTCCCCTTATATGACCACCTACACCCTCCCCTTATATGACCACCTACACCCTCCCCTTACATGATCACCTACACCCTCCCCTTACATGATCACCCACTACAATCCACCTACCCTATCTAGAGCTTGGGCACACACATCTCTCCCTCACTCTCACACAGGTCTCTAGCAACAGATGCTTTATCTGGCTGCGGCAATCTTCCACCTCTGCTGACAGTGTGACGTTGAGCTGTTGCAGTCTAATGTTTTCTTCTATCAGTTTGTCAG
Organism: Spongilla lacustris; assembly: GCA_949361645.1. Classification (NCBI taxonomy): domain Eukaryota; kingdom Metazoa; phylum Porifera; class Demospongiae; order Spongillida; family Spongillidae; genus Spongilla; species Spongilla lacustris. The sequence continues at coordinate 7,745,942 of OX442421.1, read as the reverse complement.
CCTTCTTCCTCAGGGAGTTGAGAGCTTCTGTGTACTCAGCTTGCTGCTTCTCAAGCATCAGGACGGACGTCCAATGGGTGCAAAGAGTGGAGGGGAAGGAGGGGAGAGAGAGGGCAAGGGAGACCATGAGAAGATTATACTGTGCCTTCAAAATTTTAACCCTTCTTCTACTCATGTCCACACCTCACCTAGCCATACCGAGGTTTGGTCCTTCATAGCGCTGACGTACTCCTCCATCTGATGCTCCAGGGCAGCTACGCGATCCTTGTACTCTTTTAATTCCTGTTCTGATTTCTGCCTGGCCCACATCTCCTCCCCAACCTGCTTGGTGAGCATGTGCAACTGGTTCTGCAGCTCTGGGAGCTGTAGTACCTGGGCCTGGGCACCACCTGCCCTGGACATGAGTGCCCTGTTGTCCGATGATGTGGAACAGTGGTCAGGTTTACTGGACCCAAAGGTGTGCTCCAGATGGAGAGCATGGTGAGGCGCCTTGGATGCACCTGGAGGGAAATCTTTAGAGGATGAAAACTATTATTGTGACACCATAACCTGTGCTGCACTTGGATGGGGCTGGGAATGCAATAGTGCGCATGCTGTAAATGGCTTACTATACCGCAGCTCAAAATACATACTGGAAAACTAAGCACAAATGGGGATAACGTCATTTTACGGGTCTTCAGACGTACAGATTTCTAACTCTACAAAAATGACATTATCCTTCTCGATTGTAAAATCCTTTACTGGCCGGACAATGCTGTTTCCCATCAACAGCTGTCCTCCGTACGTCCCCATTTCTGCAGCGATGGAAGTGGATTCATAGTACCACCCTCTCGAGTCGCGCGTCATGTCAATACCGCCACTCTAAGGAAGGCGTGTAGATTTAAAACACAAAGAAAATACTGCTTGACCGTGCCAACCTCAAAGGCAGCGAGGAGGGTGACTTTGGGGTACGTGAGTTCCATGAAAGGCTGCCACATGAACTTGACAGAGCAGTACTGCTTCGGCCCCGAGGGTGTCTCCGTAAGCTGTGGTGGGGACAGCGAAGGGACCGGCTGCTGGGTCGAAGACAGCTTTGACCTGGGCTGGTCTGCGCGCCGGGGATGGGTAAGGATATATTCTTAAAACGGCGTGAGTCAGCGCATATAGGTATACTGATAGAACCTTTTAGAAGGATATGATGTTTAATGTGCATGCGACGGAGCTTACCCGGATCGTATCCAGGACAGCTGGTAAGATAGTGCTGCTATAGCCCATCCTCGCTGTCTATAGATTCACGGCACACGGAACATACTACAGGAACAGACGACATCTGTGGAAAATCGTCAAATCACATAAAAGTGAATCCCAGGTGACGTCAGTATCCGCGAATCAAAAAATGTTTTGTTTTCTTCTGGTTTACGGGGGTGTTGTCAACCTTTTGGCCTCTGAAAAAGCTCCTAGAGAAGTGTCAATATTTATGGCTGGTGGTAGTCTCACTGCCTTGAACAAGCTTAAAGATGGTTGCCCGTCAGACGTTAGACCAATAGCTGTAGGTGAAGGTGTTAAGGCGTCTGACAAGGAAATGCTTATGTGCTCTTGTGAAGCTAAAGGCATCTGATTTCTTTGAACCCCTTCAGTTTGGAGTAGCGTGTCTACGGGGATCTGAAAAGATCATTCACGGCATTAGGTCATGTGTACAGAAACACTGGGGAGATGTGGACTTTGCTGTTCTCAAGATTGATTTTTAAATGCATTTAACCTTGTGTCTAGAGATGCTCTTCTTCATGACTGTGCTGTACACTTTCCAGGCCTGCTACCATGGGCCATCTGGTGCTACAGTTCTCATCCTATTCTGTGGCATCCATTGGGCTCTCTGACCTCTGAATTAGGTGTGCAGCAGGGAGACCCCTTGGGTCCCTTGTTTTTTGCTCTAGTCTTGCACAGAATTGTGCAATCCATTGATGCAGATAACGACTGTCTCAATATCTTATTTCAGGCATGGTATTTAGATGATGGGGTCTTGGCAGGTAAGAAATCATCTGTGCTTCGTGCACTGATGTTAATACAAGAAATGGGCCCCAAGCTTGGGCTTCATGTGAACATTGCAAAATGTGAACTTTTCTGCAAAAGTAATGCCACTACATTCCCCTCAGAATTAAGGATATCAAACATGCCACATTTTGATATACTAGGTGTCCCCATTGTAGACTATCTTTTGTGCCAATTTCATTGCGTCCAAATGCCATGAAGCTAAGAAGTTGTTATCCAAACTTGAAGATATTGCAAGTAGGGACCCACAAGTAGCCCTAACACTCATCCATATGTGTGGTGGTTTTTGTCGGTTCAATCACTTGGCTCAAGCTATTCCAACTCCATTAGCTTTTGATGCTCTGCATATGTTTGATGCTGATGTGTGCCAGTGTTTCCTTAACTGTATGGCAGTCACCATAACTGATGCTTCATGGTGTCAAGCACAGCTCACTCTACATTTTGGGGGTTTGGGACTTCACTCCCTCTCCCATCATGCCAGTGCTGCATTCATTGCATCCTATTCTTCATCTGGATGGTGTAATAATGAGGATGCACATCTGAATCGTGCTATTGATATGTTCAATGAGCAAGTTGCATTATCTGAGAAGATATCTCTTAGCTCCATCACGTCTGTACCTTGCAGTCAGAAAGGTTTATCTTTGAAACTGGATAGCTTTCAATTCCAGCGACTTATGGAAAAGTCCTCACCTGCTGATAAAGCACGTCTATATTCAGTCTCAGCCAAGCATGCTGCATCATGGCTTTCTGTAGCACCCTCCATAGGGCTAGGCTTCCATCTTGAACCAGAGGAGTTCCATATTGCAGTAAAGTGGTGGTTGGGCTTAGATATCTCGTATGGGTCTCAGTGTGCACTATTATGCCCTGGTAGTTCTTTTGACCCCCTAGGCCACCATGCAACTACTTGCAAAAGAGGGGGTGATGCTATATTTCAATCTCCGGGATATTTTGGCAGAATCCTTCCATACTGCACATTTGTCTGTCCAGGTTGAAGCAGGTGCAGGGCTCAGCACAGACCTCTCCCAGTCAAAACCGGCAGATATTCTTGTACAGGACCGGCTGGGATCAAGGAAAGCCAGCCGCCTTTGACATCTCTGTTGTCTCACCGCTAAACTCAAATGTTTTGTCTGCACGGGAGCAAGAGCAGGTGCAGCATCAGAGGCAGCTGAGCTTAGGAAGCACACTGGAAATGATGCAAAGTGTGCAGAGTTGGGGTGGGTGTCCATCCCTCTTGTGGTGGAGTCTTATGGGGCATGGGGCAAGGAGGCTCAGCAATCGTTTTCCAAACTTGCATCTCACCTTGCTGTCCATGGCTGCATGTGTGCCAAAGTCCATGGCAACATTTGAACTGTACGCAAGGCTAAACATCTTCCTGGTGAGGGCAAACTCTAGGGCGATGTTGTCTAGGTCCTAGATTATATTAGTAGTGTATTAATTTTTAGTGTTATATTATCATTAGTGTTATAGCTGTGGTTTAGTGGTGCTATTCCATGTAGACGTGTAATTGAAATTAATAATGCTTTCTTTTAATTAAAAAAATGATAAATACCGAGACTTTATGATACGGGGAGGAAAAAAACTATCCACACATTGAATAGAAGTGAATCCCGTCTCCTGCAAGAGGCACGTATATGTATAACCACTGCTTATGTTTCACCTTTCTTTGCTTACACATGGTAGAATGGACAGAATGCAGGATGGTAGGTCACATAAGACAACCCAAAGCCTTGCAATTTGAAATATGGATGGTCCAGGTTGCTAACACATCAGTGTTGCTGCTCAATGTAGACCTTCGCCAGAGGTACGTATACACCATATCCAGCAGGACTAAAGCACTGCACCATTACGAAATGAACACATGTGGGGGGAAACTTACCATTTAAAATACTGCTTTCCTTTGTATGCTCCATCACCCTTGCTGCCAGGGGGAGCTTCTGCAGATCCAAGACCAAGGTAAATACCGTGGGTACACACACCCTCACATCTAACACACTCACTTTGAAGATCCAGTTCTATCCCAACATAGTCCTCTGGAGAGCCTTCTATCCTCCCCACATATCGTATTATCCCAGCATCATACTCCCCTGGACCTGCTCGCATGGCAACAACCTTCATTGCCTCACTCGGGTTGGTCAGCTTGCACAGCAACATGGTCTTGAGACCATTCCTTGTATTCACCTGAGCGGAGAATGGCTCAGAACTGGTACTGCTCCGAGACCTGGCAGGAGGTTTACCAGCATCAGATCCTCCTACATTTGCACTTCCACGTCGAGATGCCGGGATTGGTTTGCCTGTAGGTGCAGGACCTATGCTGCCTGGGACATCTCTAGGGGCCAAGGGACCTATGCTGCCTGGGACATCTCTAGGGGCCAAGGGACCTATGCTGCCTGGGACATCTCTAGGGGCCAAGGGACCTATGCTGCCTGGGACATCTCTAGGGGCCAAGGGACCTATGCTGCCTGGGACATCTCTAGGGGCCAAGGGACCTATGCTGCCTGGGACATCTCTAGGGGCCAAGGGACCTATGCTGCCTGGGACATCTCTAGGGGCCAAGGGACCTATGCTGCCTGGGACATCTCTAGGGGCCAAGGGACCTATGCTGCCTGGGACATCTCTAGGGGCCAAATAATCGGCAAAAGCTCTCCTAGTGTCTGATTGGTTGTGATGGAGGGAGGGCACGCCTTTGCTATTCACCTTGGAAGCCACTTCACCTTCTGTTTCCCATCTCTTGTGATATTCACTTTCAGCTTGGAGTCTGTCCACCACATAGGACTGTACCTCAGAGTGCCTCTGCTGGCTGGCAAGCGTAAGTTGCCCAAGCTGTTTCTGCAGCTCTTCCACCTGCTGTCTTGACGTGTCTCGCTCTTGGTGATAGCGCTGCAGTTGTTCTTCCTGTGATTCTAGCTGCTGGTGCTGACGTTTGACCATCTCCCTCAGCTGGCTCAACTCTTGAAGTGTAGCCGCACGCTCCTCTCTCAGGGGACCTAGCTCGCCTTCCAGCTTAACACGAGTTTCCTCACGTTCTATGTAGCGTCCCCCTTGGTGATCATACTGAAATGATTCGGTCGGTCGGTTGCTCTTCTACATGGTGGAAAGATACTGATCCCCAAACATGATCACCTTCCACAGGTCTACACCCTTACATGTCACCTACACCCTCCCCTTACATGACCACCTACACCCTCCCCTTACATGACCACCTACACCCTCCCCTTACATGATTACCTACACCCTCCCCCTACATGATCACCTACACCCTCCCCTTACATGACCACCTACACCCTCCCCTTACATGACCACCTACACCATCCCCTTACATGACCACCTACACCCTCCCCTTACATGACCACCTACACCCTCCCCTTACATGACCACCTACACCCTTACATGATTACCTACACCCTTACATGATTACCTACACCCTTACATGATTACCTACACCCTTACATGATTACCTACACCCTTACATGATTACCTACACCCTTACATGATTACCTACACCCTTACATGATTACCTACACCCTTACATGATTACCTACACCCTTACATGATTACCTACACTCTCCCCTTACATGATTACCTACACTCTCCCCTTACATGATCACCTACACCCTCCCCTTACATGATCACCTACACCCTCCCCTTACATGATCACCTACACCCTCCCCTTACATGATCACCCACTACAATCCTCTTAAATCACCTACCCTATCTAGAGCTTGGGCACACACTCCTTACACACCTCTCCCTCACTCTCACACCTCTAGCAACAGATGCTTTATCTGGCTGCGACAACCTTCAACCTCTGCTGACAGTGTGACGTTGAGCTGTTGCAGTCTGATGTTTTCTTCTGTCAGTTTGTCAGCCTTCTTCTTCAGGGAGTTGAGAGCTTCTGTGTACTCAGCTTGCTGCTTCTCAAGCATCAGGACGGACGTCCAATGGGTGCAAAGAGTGGAGGGGAAGGAGGGGAGAGAGAGGGCAAGGGGGACCACGAGAAGATTATACTGTGCCTTCAAAATTTTAACCCTTCTTCTACTCATGTCCACACCTCACCTAGCCATACCGAGGTTTGGTTCTTCATAGCACTGACGTACTCCTCCATCTGATGCTCCAGGGCAGCTACGCGATCCTTGTACTCTTTTAATTCCTGTTCTGCTTTCTGCCTGGCCCGCATCTCCTCCCCAACCTGCTTGGTGAGCATGTGCAACTGGTTCTGCAGCTCTGGGAGCTGTAGTACCTGGGCCTGGGCACCACCTGCCCTGGACATGAGTGCCCTGTTGTCTGATGATGAGGAACAGTAGTCAGGTTTACTGGACCCAAAGGTGTGCTCCAGATGGGGAGCATGGTGAGGTGCCTTGGATGCACCTGGAGGGAAATCTTTTAGAGGATGAAAACTATTATTGTGACACCATAAACTAGTGCTGCACTTGGATGGGGCTGGGAATGCAATAGTGCACGTGCTGTCAATGGCTTACTATACGGCAGATAAAAATACATACTGGAAAACTAAACACAGATTGGGATAACGTCATTTTATGGGTATTCAGACGTACAGATTTCTAGAAAGATGACATCATCCTTCTCGATTGTAAAATCCTTTACAGGATGAACAATGCTGTTTCCTATCACCAATTGTCCTCCGTACGTCCCCATTTCTGCATCGATGTAAGTGGATTCATAGTACCACCCTCTCGAGTCGCGCATCATGTCAATACCACCACTCTAAGGAAGGCGTGTAGATTAAAAACACAACTAATAGAAAATACTGCTCGGCCGTGCCAACCTCAAAGGTAGCGAGAAGGGTGATTTTGGGGTGCGTGAGTTCCATGAAAGGCTGCCACATGAACTTGACAGAGCAGTACTGCTTGTGCCTCGGCTTCATTTGGCTGCGACAATCTTCCACCTCTGATGACAGTGTGACGTTGAGCTGTTGCAGTCTAATGTTTTCTTCTATCAGTTTGTCAGCCTTCTTCCTCAGGGAGCTGAGAGCTTCTGTGTACTCAGCTTGCTGCTTCTCAAGCATCAGGACGGACGTCCAATGGGTGCAAAGAGTGGAGGGGAAGGAGGGGAGAGAGAGGGCAAGGGGGACCACGAGAAGATTATACTGTGCCTTCAAAATTTTAACCCTTCTTCTACTCATGTCCACACCTCACCTAGCCATACCGAGATTTGGTCCTTCATAGCGCTGACGTACTCCTCCATCTGATGCTCCAGGGCAGCTACACGATCCTTGTACTGTTTTAATTCCTGTTCTGCTTTCTGCCTGGCCAGCATCTCCTCCCCAACCTGCTTGGTGAGCATGTGCAACTGGTTCTGCAGCTCTGGGAGCTGTAGTACCTGGGCCTGGGCACCACCTGCCCTGGACATGAGTGCCCTGTTGTCCGATGATGTGGACCAGTGGTCAGGTTTACTGGACCCAAAGGTGTGCTCCAGATGGGGAGCATGGTGAGGCGCCTCAGATGCACCTGGAGGGAAATCTTTTAGAGGATGAAAACTATTATTGTGACACCATAACCTGTGCTGTACTGGGGTGGGGCTGGGAATGCAATAGTGCACGTGCAGTCAATGGCTTACTATAATACATACTGGAAAACTAAGCACAGATTGGGATAACGTCATTTTCTTCAGACGTACAGATTTCTAGAAAGATGACATCATCCTTCTCGATTGTAAAATCCTTTACTGGATGGACAAAGCTGTTTCCCATCACCAGCTGTCCTCCGTACGTCCCCATTTCTGCAGCGATGGAAGTGGATTCATAGTACCGCCCTCTCGAGTAGCGCGTCATGTCAATACCGCCACTCTAAGGAAGGCGTGTAGATTTAAAACACAACTAATAGAAAATACTGCTTGGCCGTGCCAACCTCAAAGGCAGTGAGAAGGGTGACTTTGGGGTGCGTGACTTCCGTGAGAGGCTGCCACATGAACTTGACAGAGCAGTACTGCTTGCGTCCCGGCGGCTGCGCCGGCTGTGGCGGGTGAGAGAAGGCGTGTTGCGCCGGGGCTACCTGTGACCGGGACGGATGATGATCTCTGGGCGGGATATTCGCGCGCGTGGAGGCGGTCGGGGTGGCTGTTCGGCATGCCGCACTAACATCGTATCCGGGACAACTGGTCAGGTAGTGTAACTGCAACTCATCTTCGCTGCCGGCTTTTGCTGGGCATAAAGAACAGGCTATTGTGCAGCTGGATGTGGAAGTCATGAGTGACTAAATAAGAAGTTCATATATTATTACGGAGCGCAAATCGAAGGGAATACCCCATGACGTAATGCACTGTGCATGTGGTGGCGCATATCGCATGCATCGCAAATTAACGGGACTCTCTTTTGTTCATTGTCTCCGAACGATACGTTAAAGCCTCGCGCCAAGCAAAAAACATAACCTTTCTTCCATTACAGTAAGAAGCCAAGCTGCTTTTGAAATTGAGTTTTGTATATGACATTACTACTAATTTGCCCAACTGACCTGCAATGCGTAGTAGCGTGACCAAAAACGCAACCAAGGAAATGAAGATCCTGGTTACCAAAAGCCTGCCGTTCAAAATTAAAACTGTTCATGTTTTTGTTGCGTTAGGAGCACTGTCTGTCCTGCTGGGCTATATCTGTGTGGCTCCACCGTCAGAGCTCCCGAGTTGGCCTCGCTACAGCCTGAACGCGAAGGTATGGCAGACGTTCGAGAAGTGGACTCAGCGTGTGAAGCCCCACCACGTGCGAATCGTAACCATGGCGCTCCAGCACATCGAATCGCGGGCGCTCTACATACTTGCATTTCTTCGCGTGCCGGATGTCATCAAAGCCGGCGGAGGGTCGCTGACGTGCGAGGAGATTAAACTGGCCGTGGACAAGGCCTCCAGCTACGGTGCCGTCAGCCTCCAGTTTCTGTGTCGAGTCTTGCACGCGGCTGCGCACTTTGACCTTCTAACGGAAGTCGACGAGGAAAAGTACGGCCTGACCCCTCTCACCGAACTCCTGCTTTCGAATCACCCGAAGTCCCTCAGGCAGTTTGTCAACCTGTATTCGGGGGACGAGGCGCTTGTCATCAGTACTGCCTTATCGCGGAGTATATTCTCCGGAGAATCTGGCTTCAAGGAGACATACCGTCGAGAGCTGCTCGACTATCTCCAAGTTGATATCTCGCTGCAAGAGATTTATGATGCGGGAGTTGCTGATGACGCCAGGTTGACGGCACCCGCCATCATTGCCGACTATCCGTCGTTCAGTTCCTGTAAGCACATATGTGACATAGGTGGCGGGCTGGGGTCGTTCCTCCAACAGGTGCTGGAGTACTACTCTTTTGGTATCAAGGGCACAAACTTTGACCTTCCCGAGGTGATCAGGAGTGCCAAGTAAGAAGGTTGCCCAATGTCTCTCTTTTTTGTTGTTGTTGTTGTTGTTGTTGTCTGTGATGCGTCTTGTGCTTCTTTTTTTAAGAGTTTTCCTGAAAGGTAAGGGTGCAGATCAAATTGCGTTGGTTGCTGGAAACTTCTCAGTCACTATTCCCACGCTGGGGTACGTAATGTTACTTTTAAAATAACTGCAAGTGACTCTTCTTGTTGTTGTTGTTGCAGCTGTGATTGCTACATACTCAAGGACATTCTGCAAAACTGGTCAGATGAAGATGCATCTGGAATTTTGAAAAGGCTCCAAAAGGTGGTCGCCACTGGCAACAGGCTTCTTGTAATTGAGAGAGTTATGCATACCGGAAGCTACTCAGAGGAAAGGGTAAGAGTTGTGGTGTGGATGATGTAAGAGGTAGTGGTAAATTAACCTACAGCCTTAGCCTATGAGTTTGTCCAAAAGATTCTCATAACATTGGAATCAGCATGGCCTCTTAAACTATTTGCTGTAAAAAAGTGGTTGTATTGAAGGACAACCATTACATCATGATGGTACAACCATCACATGATAGGCTAAACATGCGAAGCATGAGATAGGGAGAGCCCAAAGGGCCCCTTAGTTAGGGCTTAGGGTAGGGTTGTGCAAAGCGCGCAGGTGGAACTAACTTTCCACCCGGAGCACGAATCCAGTGTCAAATGACTCCCCAGGTGCTGTCCGGACACTTTGGAATGAAGCTGCGTGTTGAATGACAAAAAAATGATTCGACTTGTCCCCAGTCCCTTTGCGGACGAGGCACCTTTGGCGCCATACTGTGCGTGCAATACAAAGCTCGCCTGATAGTGCATTGAAGGACATCATGACAGGACAACCATCACATCATGACAGTGTATTGAAGGACAACCATCACATCATGACAGTGTATTGAAGGACAACCATTACATCGTGACAGTGTATTAATTTGTTAATTAAATCAGTCAAGTATAAATTTTATAACCATTAAGCATAATAACTACAATATTATTCAAACCTCACAATACATGTTAAACACAAATTTCAATATTTAACTAGTAAACTATGTAACTATGTATGAGTCAACCATCTAAGTAGAGGTCTGAGACTTTTAACATAGTTGCCAACATTTTGCCAAATAATTCCGGGACCAGAAGCTACACCCCCATACCACACCCACTTTTTATCATTGGTTACATAATTTAGCAGCGAAGTGAAAGTATTCCTGTATCCTCTGCTCATACCCCTGTATCCTCTGCTCATACCCCTATATCCTCTGCTCATACCCCTGTATCCTCTGCTCATACCCCTGTATCCTCTTGCTCATACTCCTGTATCCTCTGCTCAGCTCATTCGCTCGGCCATGCTGGAACAGCTGTCAATTATTGTACTAGTCTCGTGGAGCTCCACCCTCGCTTGACTTATGGAGTGAGGGCACCCTTGCTCCAGATGCCAGGGTGGAGCTCTGTGAGACTATTATTGTACATGTGCATGAGGAAACCACCGCAAGTGCAAATGGGATTTCATCACAGGGGCTGGAGCTTGAGTGGTCCAACTAATTAGGGTTGTGACTGAACGGATCTAGTTGGGCGTGGCCTGACCTTAACCATGCTAAGTTCAGGCCACCCCCAACTAGAACCGATCCGTGTTAGGGGCCATCCGGGACAACGGTAGGAAATCCAGTAGTGTCCAGGACATTCCAGTAGTGTCCGGGACATTCCAGGAGGGTTGGCAACTATGATTTAAGGACAACTGTGATGGTGTACACCATAATGCCCAGCTGGTTTTGAAATGTTATTTGTCTTTCTTAGCTAAGGAGCAAAATGCTTGCCTCTCTCCCTCACTCACACTCACACACCAATGACACCTCTCAGGCTTGTTAGTATTGTTCTTAAACCTCCTGGCTTCCAATTTCAGGTCAAGGCACTGATGGACCTGACCATGATGGCGTTCAACCCATCTCACTCACGATTAAGGAGCCAAGAAGAACTGTTTTACCTACTCGAAGACTCTGGGTTTGGTGATGCCCAGACCTACCGAACAAGAGCTGGATACTCCATTATTGAAGTCTATCCTACCACGCATCACAAATGACGTGATTTTAGTGTACATGTACTTGTATTCACACCAATCTGATATCTATTGTCATATAAATAGTTAATTGACATTACGTCATGTTGCTGACGACTACATGTAATTGACAAGTCATCTTTTGTTTTTAATTATAAATGAAGATTGCGTCGCTAGCCAAGCGGTTAACTGCGTGTCTGCAACATCAACCATGGCGACGCCGAAAGCCAGAGGATTTCATGTTCCTGCGGAATGGGAGGAACACTCCGCTTGCCTGATCGGATGGACTTGCAGAAAGGGACTTTGGCCCGAGGAAGGAAAGCTAGTTCAACGTGTTATTATGAACGTCATACGCGCAATAAGCAAGTACGAGAAGGTGTTGGTTGTGGCGAGAGAAGGTGGGTTTGTATTTTAAAATAATATATCATTCCTGTATAATTGTCACAAATTATGTAGGCCTATGTTTGTGTATGGGGGGGGGGGGGGGGGGGGTTTGGTTTGTGGTCTCCTCTACTATCTATGATATTACATGTACAGTATTATATAAATACACATGTAATTAAATTTAACTCCGTACATGTCCTCGTTACGTTGCAGGTACGTTTCGTGTCGAACACTACGAGCAATTAGCTGTAGAGATAGCCGAAAACAGGGTAGAGATATGCCCGCTGCTGTGTGACGATATCTGGCTTCGTGACAGCGGTCCTACTTTCGTCGTCAACGATGACAGAAGTGAGGTGAATGGCGTGTGTTGGGATTTCAACGCCTGGGGAGGGATCGTACATGGCTTCGAAAGAGACAAGGCACTGGCAACAGCCATTTGCAGAGCGGAAAACTGTGCATCCTATCGCGCGCCTCTCATTTGCGAGGGTGGAGCGCTCGCATTTGACGGAGAAGGAACGCTCATAACCACGGCACCTGTCCTGTTGGACGTGTGTAGAAGTGGCAGAACGATGTCAAAAGAAGACATCGAAAGCGCTCTAGTCGAGAGCTTGGGTGTGCGTAAGGTGATATGGCTACCAGAGGGTGTTGCTGGTGACGATACAAAGGGACACGTCGACAATATGGTGGCATTTGTGAAGCCGGGTGAGGTGGTTCTCACATGGACGGACGACCAGGAGGACGAGCAGTATGCAGCCTCGGTCCAGGCTGAGAGGATACTGAAGGACACGACTGATGCACAAGGAAGAAAACTGACAGTGCACAGGTGTGTGAGCATTGTGTGTGTGTGTGTGTGTGTGTGTGTGTGTGTGTGTGTGTGTGTGTTGTGTGTGTTTGTGTGTGTGTTGTGTGTGTTTGTGTGTGTGTTTGTGTGTGTGTGTTGTCTATGTCAACGTTGTGTGTATGTATGCGAAAATTGTGTGTGTATCTGAAAAGTGTGTGTATATGTGTGTTGTAAACCTTATGTTCTCATAACATCATTTTCAAGAATGGTTTTGTAGTTACGTTGTACATGAAGCAGTTTTTTTTTTAACGCATGCATAAGGTGTCCTGCAATCAAGGAAAATCATTTAAGATTTAGTGATTGCCAAAGACCCTAGGCCTACATAAGAAAAATTATGGATTAAATCAAAACCCTCTCAATTCAAGCACAAAATAAATTTAAATTACTTATATATAAAATTTGTGGACATATATATGTACAATTTAAACACACAACACAATGTCAAACACATACTCTAGATAGAATGGCCCTGGAGTTGGCTCTTATCAGGGTCAAGTTTAATCTGCCTTGCTTCAATAGGTGCAGGGCCTCTGCATGCTTCTGGGCAACAAACTTGCCACAGAAAAGAATGTCACCAATTGGGGCTCCAAGTATATATAAAATTGTTAATAAATAAAAATTTGTGCGCCAAAAAATAAAAATGCTAATTTGGAAATTATTATTAAATATAATATGCTACTACCTACTGTACTTTACCTAACACGAACAGTTTACAGAGAGCGGGATAGGATGGCTCGGGAATTTGCTCTTACAAGGGCCAAACTGAATCTTCCAAAGATCTCATTGCTCACGAGTGACTTGGGACGTCCCTGCCTAGTGGACAAACGGGTGGCAAGCCTTGATAGTGCTTGTATAGCCTCAGTACCCCAACATCCATACGTCTCCACCACAAGAGGGATACATGCCCAGCCTAGTTCCCTGCACCTTTCATCATTTACTCGATGACATGATAGTCATTAATGAGAATGCAACACTATTGGAATTATGTTGATCTGTTTACATCAATTTCTTAGAACAAACAACACTTCAATTTTTCTTGGCTGTAGGACACCCTGTACAAATAATTAGGAGTAATTCTTTCCCCTTTCCAATATGGGATAACTTGATTTTATCACAACCTCTTTTATAATAGTCAGTTAATGTTGCAGCATTATTTGATTCCAAGGCCTACACTTTTGCACTTTGCCTGCATCGTAATTAATGTCTTTTTTTAAAAACAATAGGACTTTGCATATTTACATGTTCTGTTTTGGATGCTATAACAGGTTGGAAATAGTTTTAAATGAGTTATTACATGTATCCAGAATAGTGGAGTCATTTTAAATGGATTGTCGAGTTGTTTACGTCAATTTATTCTCCACTAAACTTATCAGTCCATCTTTCATTAGCAATATTGCTCACACATACATGCAGGGGTGCTCCAAAATGGTCCAACTACACTTGATTTTGCTATTTGGTTTTATTTTATTTTATGGGGAGGAGGAGGAGTGGGAGGATGTTTTTCCTTTCACATTCCATTCTTTCTCCTCGTGGAGAACGTTTTTTTTTTAGTTCTGAATTTACTTTGGTCAGTGTATCCATGCAAGGTCCAACAAGTGCGGATAAAGTTATCCTTTGCAGATAGCAATTATTACATTGAATTTATATACATAAGTTAGTGCTGAGTACTTATGATGGTTTAACTGACATTAATTATATAACGGGTGTCCACAAAAGAAAATTACAGATTTTTTGCACAATGATTAAGTTAGGGAAATATGAACTGCAATATAGAAAATTTAATTTCCATTGGTATGAGAGCATTAGAGTTATAAGCTGCTGTATGAAATTTTGAAAATTCAAAACAACAAGTCAAACCAACAAACTGTGACACTTTTCAAGTGAACTTTTGAGCTTTCACTATTACTTTGTGAATCAAATGGTGGCTCTTATTTCTGGACTAATTAGAAATGATTAATTATAAACTATTTTCTTAATGAATTGTAATGTATATGAAAGAAATCAACAACTTGTGTTGCACTGTTTCATGGGGACACCAGGCATTTACAGGAATATTTCAATGTCGCTTGAAATCTTTCACAGATTGCACCAGCCGGATAAGATTGTGGAGCATTATTGGCACTACTCCAAACGGCTTCCTGCCTCTTATGTCAACTTCTACATCGCCAATAGAGCAGTGATTGTTCCCCAGTTTGGCCAGGCCAAGTGGGATCAGGCAGCTCTGGACACTCTTAGTCCGCTGTTCCCTGACAGAGATGTCATTGGTGTCCAATCGGCAGAAATCAGAGCTGGAAACATTCACTGCATCACTCAACAGGTGCCAAAGAGTAAAGAGGAGAGGTCATGGGACAGAGGAGGGGAAAGGAGCCATTGGTCAGATGGAATGTGTTCAGCTTTTTGACAGTTTATTCATTTTTATTCCACCATATATATACATATACATATGTGTGTTGTTAATAAATTATTTATTTTTACCCTGCAGTAACACATCTATACCAGCACACACACACACACACACACACACACACACACACACACACACACACACACACACACACACACCCTGTAGGTACGTGTAGTTACAGTAACACATGTACACCCAAAAGAATGCTTACATGTATATCTACCCACTGCCCCTACTAACTATAGTTACTCCCTAGTAACTATAGTTACTATGACACAGAATATATCTTGTAAACTTATCATTAAGGTAGATTATTTCAAACGTTTAGTTGTGCAAAACTGCAAAAGCACAAGTAGTCTAGTCTGGCTTGTAATGATTATGTGGTGGGACATCTACTTCTGCACAGCCAGTCTGGAAGACAGACCAGTGCCCCAGACCCCTTCAATAGCGATACAATACTATTGGATGGTATATTTTTGACTGATAACTTTGAGTTGAGCTAGAGAGTAGTAGAGAATGTTTTGGAGGGGTGTTTGTAATAATCTCAAGTTCACCAAATACATTTTGACCTTTAGGATTGGTGTCCGATTCAGAAAAATTATGTCTTCAGTACCAGTCCATCAAATATCTGTTCCTATGCAGCATGCATTCTATTGAGTCACATACATGTAGTTATAGGGTGTGTATGTGTGCTGGTGTGGAGTGGGTGTCTATTTGTGCTGGTATGGAGGGTGTAGGCTGATGTGTTAACTATGAGGTGTGTATGTGCTGGTGTGGAGGATATAGATGTGTTAGCTATGGGGTGTGCATTTGTGCTGGTACGGAGGGTGTAATGTGTTAGCATGGGGTGTGTATGTGCTGGTGTGGAGGGTGTCGATGTGTTAGCTATAGGGTGTGTATGTGCTGCAGTTAGATGAAAATGCACGAAATTATGCACACCCATATTCCCACCAGCACGCTGGTCACACCCACTTTAGTTAATAGCAATTCAGTCCTTTTTTATAACCCTCTCTGCACTTACCAGTAGTATGTCAGCATAGTTTGGAATTTGGGGGAGGTATACGTTGTGAATGCTGCATGTACTAGTTTGCAACAAGTATACGCATCAACAGTGAGTGGGAGACGAGGCCTCGTTGACATATCAGGAGTATGACATATCCATACATAGCTTAGCGGGCGCGTACAAATGCATGACAGTAATAACTGTGGCAGTGTATAAATCGCTTCACGTAGAGCAGATGCACCCAGTACTGTAGTTCGGTCACCGTTCGGTTAGTCAACTAAGTGCTGCTACATTGCATTGATTTCGTGGGTACAGCACATCCAAGCTTTTGTATTCCAGAACTCCAACTGTCATAAGTAAGTAGAATTTAAGTGCCTGTATAATATTAATACGATGTGTTGACTTCTTGCTCTTAAGTACCATGGCCGGCTATGCTTTAATGAGTTGTTCCCTAAGTTGTATACATCTAATAATTATTCAAAACTGAAATTGAGAAGGCGCGCCTAAGCGGCGGTCGGGCCGGCTGTAACGTGTTTGTGGCGCCATATCAACATAACATGACCATGTCGTCTTTAAACTATAATGTTCTAATTACCTACAACTTTGTTCCTCTAGCTTAAAAAGTTGAATTGAGTTTTACGGCGACAGAAAAACATGGCATCTGAATACATTACACTGGTGGAGAGCACAAAGCCAATCATGACCACCAATAAAGGGAGCAAACGAAAAGCTGCTGTTCAATACTCAATACACGCAAAACACAACCCAATATTTGACAACACAACACCACATCAACTTGCACAAGAAGGGAAAGTTGAAGAGCTAAAAATGATGGCTGAAATGCTTACTCTTACACTGAAAGGGGTTGACAATGATGGTAGGACTCTGCTCCACGTTGCTACCGTTGCCAACCAGTGTGAGATGATGAAATACCTCATCTCATGCGGCAATGACCTAAATGCAGTAGACAAAAATGGAAACACTGCCCTTCACCTTGCTGTGTCAAACAGACACATAGAGGCTACCCAAACCCTTCTCAGCCATGAAGCAGACGACACCATACTCAACAAACAATCAGATGCCCCTCTTCACATAGCAGCAAGAAATGACCACGGGGCTATGATGGCTGCAATGCTCCAGTATCCCATCAATGTGGTTGTGGAGGGATTGCGTAAGCGTACCCCAATGCATGTGGCTGCAGAAAACGACAGTATTGAAGTAGTGAAGGTACTTCACAATCACATTGCAAGTGATAAAAACAAAAACTCATGTTTTCGCGTGTGTACCAGAGATGAAGATGCACTCTCACCAATTCACTTAGCTGCACGCAAAGGGGCACATCGTGTACTTGAATGTATGATGAACTACAGCAAGGACCATGGATACACAGCAGAACAGGTGTTAGGGTTTTTGGATGAAGAGAACAATACTCCTCTGCACACTGCTGTGGATGGAGGCCATGATGAGGTTGTGAGGGTCTTATTAGCTCATGGAGCATCTCCAATAGAGTCAAATAAGAATCATCTCCCACCAATACACCTTGCCTGCTCGCAGGGTAAGTTGAAGATGGTGGAACTCATGGTACAGTATGGTGGTGCTGATGTCATCACATGTAGGGATGCTTTTGGACAGACCCCTCTTCATTCCAGTACCCTCCCACCAAGTACTTCAGTCCTCTGCTATCTCATCAACATTGGGACACAGCTCAATGTCTGCAACAACCAGGGTCACACTCCTCTTATTACTGCAACACTTTCAGGGAACTTAGCTGCAGTGAAGCTGCTACTCAAATCTGGTGCAGACCCCATGGTTAGGGATCTAAAAGGAGAGAATCCCCTCCACAATGCCATCCAAAGGAATAAAAAGTCAATAGCCAAGTGCTTTCTTGAGCATCCAGCAGCTCCACAGATGCTGATTGAAGCAAACCACTCTGGAACTTCTCCTGTCCACTGTGCATTGCAACAAGGGTTCAGTGATCTGGTGTCCCATATGTTGGGATTACTTGAAGGTTCACTGTATGAACATAGAGACAGTCATGGTAACAATTACCTACATCTAGCTGCCCTTGGTGGAGACTGGAAAACAGTCACTGCAATACTGGATATTCCTGCTTGCCATACCTTCCTTAATGAAATTAACAAAGATGGCGGTACACCCCTTCACCTAGCAACACACGGTGGGCACCAGCGTTGTGTGGAAATCCTTCTGAGTCATGGTGCTATGTCACATAAGTGCAGCTGTGGCCTTACTCCATTTCTGCTTGCATGTATCAAGGGGCATACTGAATGTGCTAAAGTTCTATATGAAGCCCACCCATTTCAGAAGAACTGGAGTAATGATGAAGGAAACACTGCACTCCATATGGCTGCATTGGCGGGGTCTCCAGCTTGTGTTTCTCTTGCCTTGGATATAGGAGTCTCACTTATCCACAACAACAAGCAAGAGAGTTTCTTTGACATCATCATTAATAGGGTAGATTCAGAAAGTGCCCTGGCAGTTATCCAACATGACAGATGGAGTGAATGCTTGAAGTTCAGATCTCCTCTCCACCCTCATCCAATGGTGGGTCTTGTTTCCAAGCTACCAGAGGTGGCCAAGGCAGTTCTTGATCGCTGTCACACAAAGTCCCCCCTCCCACGAGACCACCTAGAGTACTGGGAATCATACAGTTTTGAGCACTTGAGTGAAGTCCCACAAATGCCACAGAGCAAGGATGTTGAAAAAAATGATACAATGGAGCAGGACCTTCTTCCCATGGCCCTCTCCACTGGTATTCAGTACAACAGTTCTATATCCATCAATACCCTGCTGGAGGAGCAACTGTACAGTATATTGAAGAAGATGTCTGAACTCCGACGTGGAGCTTTATTGAACCATATCGTGGTTGATGCTTACATTAAGAAAAAATGGCAAGCATATGGCAGCTTAGTTTTTATGACATCATTGATGATAGCCTTTCTGCAAGTGCTCTTTTTATCCATTTTTGTGAAGAATGCATTTCCGGACAACCAAAACATTACACAGAATGGAACTACAAAAAGTTATCTCTCCACCAGTTCTGCAGTTATAGCCATAATCACCCTCTTGTTCACCACCTTCAGAGCTGTGTGGATATTACTGTATTTGATAAGCTATGGTTACCAAGTACTGAACATTAATAAGAACCTTTCACTGTGGATAGGAGGAGCTGGTGTTATCTCCTCTTACATGTTCCTTCTGTCTGCCATCATCAGAGGGTATGATGGTGTCTTATGGACTGCAGGGGCACTGGCTGTGTTTTTTGGATGGTTTGGACTGGCTCTTGAACTTTCCCTCTTTGACCTGTTTGGTATCTATGTGGTGATGTTTCTCCACGTCACAAGAACTCTCTTTCTGGTACTTGGTCTCTGTGTACCTTTTGTACTAGCTTTTGGTCTGGCTATTTACATTCTTAGCTCTGGTGACCCAAACTTCTCAACCATCACTTACTCACTCTTCACCACCTCTAGTTACATTCTTGGCGCCATTAACTACGGGCAATTTATACTAGATGAGGGTGCTGGTGCCCTCTCAAATGCTCCTCTAGTGTTTCTTTTGGTTATTCTTGTGGCCATTATACTGGCCATTGCATTCAATAATTTGCTGATTGGCCTTGCTGTGGGTGATATTGAACAGATACGACAGACTGCACTTGTGCACAGGCAGGTATCGCGCATCAGTACTATGATGCATCTGGAGAGAGCCATGCCGCGATGTCTGAAACAGAAGTTTAACTTTGTTGACCTCAGGATGTACCCAAACAAGAAGGTATCTTTAATTCAGCAGATGTGGAGGTACTTCTGGAGGGCAATTAAGAATGAGAGCCACGTGGATGAGGACAGTGCTATAGAAGGTTCAGCAGAAGGCAACTCAGGAGCAAGGCATGCTGAAGAAAGGCTGCTGCAATTAACGCAGCAGGTGGAAGAGATGGCAGCTAGGCAGGAGAGGATGTTGGGGCTGCTCCATCAGCTGCACCAATCAAAAATAGAGAACACAACATTGGCTATGAACACTGGATTTAATAATTGATGACATTAATGACTTTACATTTACGTGTGTATAAATGTATTATATATACAAGATAATAATATGTATAGTGTATACCTATATAATTATGTGCATAATTTATTATTCTTATAAAATTGATTAGACTTGTAGAAAATGATTCAGTCAAAAGTAAGAGAAATCTGTCTGATACTTTAATCATTGCCCTCCTACATTTAGCACATTTCTTTCCACAGATTAATTCTCTACTGCAACTCAAAGTCATAAAACCAAGCAAATTCGGTCGAAAGTTTCTAAGTTGTGTGTTCAGTGTAGTCACGGCTAGTGCTTCTGCTATTCAATCAAAGCTAGGTATTTTAATATCT
Organism: Spongilla lacustris; assembly: GCA_949361645.1. NCBI lineage: Eukaryota > Metazoa > Porifera > Demospongiae > Spongillida > Spongillidae > Spongilla > Spongilla lacustris. The sequence continues at coordinate 7,725,476 of OX442421.1, read as the reverse complement.
ATGATCAAAACAAAGGTACAATAACGGTATAATATTATCTTATGATTCTTATCTGATGCGGAGGAGAGAAGGGTTGAGTGCAGAACTAGTGAGCGTTATTTATATATATGTTGTCTGAGCTTTCCACTCCCACCACCATTCGCCGACGCTAAAAGTCTGCTGCTGATTGATTACATCACCGCTGGATCCGTGACGTCAATATACATGTATAAAGCTAAAGGATGCGAAACAAAGTAGAGGTTATATTTATACACTACAAGTACCTCGACTAGTACTAGTACATGCTATATATTAACCCCGCCAGCCGTGTGATAAGCTGCCTAATGCTGTTACGTTACCATCTCTGCGTTTCTTCTAAAGTGCACGCGACGGGTGACGAAGGATAGTAAATAAATAAAAGTCCAACAGGCGGCTATAGAGCCAAAAAAAGCCGCCAGGATATAAATGCATGACAAGTACGGCAGCCATTATTTTGCGATAATATTGAGTCTCGCGTTGAGCTTATGTTTATCTAAGTGTCATACCCAGACCGCTAACCGCAGATGCTTGAGAGGGGTAGGGGATACTATTTGTGAGTGGATGAGAGAGGGAAGAACAGGAAGGCCTGAGGAGGAGAGGTGCAGGTGTGTGAGGTGTGATCAGCATTCAAAAAAGAGGTCAGGCCTTTCAATGCACAAACTGAGCTGTAGTACAAAGGTGGTTCATGGCTTCAGTCAGCAGTTCCTCATCAATGGTAATCTACATGTACATGTATGGTATCCATTGATACTACATGTAGAATGGCTCCAAAGGTTTAATCACATGTACATCATCTACATGGGTACATGTACCAAAGGTCAGCCACATACATGTACATGTAACATTGCTAGTAGTAGGTTAGTGAGGTGGTGATGTAATGTGTATGAATATTGATAAGACAAGAACGTGGCACCAGGGCGGTCGGATACGACGCTACATGTCAAATAAACTGATAACCTGTCCAGTCACTGGTTAACCAGTTAAGCCACCTGTCAAGCCAAGTCACCTATCAAGCAATATAATTATATCGTCCTGTGGTATTATATGTATAGTCCTGTAGTATAATATATGTACACTGAGTCCTGTGGTATAATATATGTATAGTCCTGTGGTATAATATATGTACACTGAGTCCTGTGGTATAATATATGTATAGTCCTGTGGTATAATATATGTACACTGAGTCCTGTGGTATAATATATGTATAGTCCTGTGGTATAATATATGTACACTGAGTCCTGTGGTATAATATATGTACAGTCCTGTGGTATAATATATGTACAGTCCTGTGGTATAATATATGTACAGTCCTGTGGTATAATATATGTACACTGAGTCCTGTGGTATAATATATGTATAGTCCTGTGGTATAATATATGTACACTGAGTCCTGTGGTACAATATATGTACACTGAGTCCTGTGGTACAATATATGTACAGTCCTGTGGTACAATGTATGTACACTGAGTCCTGTAGTATAATATATGTACAGTCCTGTAGTACAATATATGTACAGTCCTGTGGTACAATATATGTACACTGAGTCCTGTGGTATAATATATGTACACTGAGTCCTGTGGTACAATATATGTACACTGAGTCCTGTGGTATAATATATGTACACTGAGTCCTGTGGTATAATATATGTATAGTCCTGTGGTATAATATATGTACACTGAGTCCTGTGGTACAATATATGTACACTGCACTGTTAAAAAAACTGGCCCGAGGGGTGTTAGGTTTGAGGGGTGTTACAGCCCGAGGAGTGTTATGGCAACACACTAGGGTGTTCAGCTGACACCTATGGGTGTTAGCAGGCTATGCTGGGGTGTTAGCAGCATACCCCACCAACAGTGGGGTGTTGGGTGATCTTAGAGGTGTGTTGTCACAACACTGGTTTACCGCATTTACACCCCAATGTTGAGCCTTGTGTGTAATTACTTTCTGACGTTTGAGGGCGTGGTTTGCGAGATATAGTATGGAAGCATATGAACGATGGCAGCTGTGACTTCATATTTGAGATGATGTAGATACAGTTGCTGGACTTTAAGTGACAGTGTTATATCATAAGGTATATGCACGCACACAACATACCAGTTAAAAATGTCTAACATAGGGTGATAGGGTGCATGGCCATGGCCCGTGCATTGGTGTGGATTTCTAGACTAGGGCAGTGCGTATACACGTTGCCTTTTCAACATGCGCAGCAATTACCGTATTCATGCGTGTAATCTCGCTGTGCTTATGAAGGCTAGTGTGCAGTGTTCGTCAATGTGCACCGCTGTGCTCATGCTAGCGCTTCGCTATCAGTAGTGTGTTGTAGTACGCATGCATAGGCCCTATACTAAGTTTCAAATTTGATGCAAGCTTGTTCATGCCACTTTGTGTTGAGAGTGAAGTCAAGGTTAATAAGTAGCATGGCGTTGCCTACTTGGATTCTATTTAGATCACACCCTAGTAAAATGACCTGTGAGCATATATACATCACTACTCACACTGAAGTATTTTTTTACGTGCATATAGAAAGGAAATAGCCTATATTAATTTCAAAATATATATATTTCACAGCTTGAATATTGGGTTTATGCTAAAAGTGTTCATGCAGTCATGTGGCTACATGTCTATATCATTATACCACATGCAGGTCCTGATAGCAAGTAGACAATAATGAAATATGCTGGATGAATGCTGCTGAACACTGTTGTGTGGCCTTAATGGCAGGGGTTTGGACACTCTTTGTACTAGTATTCTCCCTCGTTCCATCAGTACTGAGGTGTGTTCCATGTACACATATACATACACACAGTGATACACACACAACACACATACACAC